>OX418225.1:39633159-40163332 GCA_948455865.1 Conomelus anceps | reverse complement strand
TTCTATTTTTTTCCTCTTTGAAGTACATTCTTCTTTTTTTCGTAGCATGAATTATTCATCTTACTGGAATTTCCTAAAATCTTAAGAACATAAGTATTCCACTTTTATGCTTTATCCAGTCTGTCCGTGCTTGACATAGGTCATTTGCTTTGAATTCAAACTGAATTCTTGTTTATTGTTGACTGAACATATTTTAGAAAGATGATATGTAAATTTAAACATTTGGTAAATAACGGTTTAGTTTATGAAAAAAGATAAACTTAGAATCCATTCAGCAATAAACATTCTAAGAATAAAACAATGTTGACCAACATATTTATTTATATTTAAAGCACATTTGTAAAGCTGATAAAATCATGCAGGCAGTGATATTATTGGAAGTCACGCTTTCGGATATTAGAAAAAAGCCATAGAAGACAGAAAATGAAAGGAACATTGAATTAACCAAAAAAGTACAATAAAGTAATATTTACCACATTAAATAACCGGAGACGGTAGAAGGAAGTTCTCCATTTACAAAGAAATTCAATTTACATTTTGTCAACGTTAGATCTTATAAGAGATTACATCATTATTTATTTTTGTATGTGGGTGTATGGAAATAGCGAAGGCGGTTCGAGAACCTTCGATTTGAATTCTATATCATGTATTATCTATCTCCAAGGTTGGTAGGGTTTTAAAGAAATACGGGTTTCTTTTTAGTATCTTTTTAGAGTATTTTTGAAAAAGATTACAGCGTTGAACATTTTAAATTTTGACATCGCATTACCTCCTCGAAAATTCTCTTATCAAAGCAATTTTGTTGAAAAATTATTTTCAAGGCAGAGTTACTTGTCAATATAGTGGCCTAATTGGGTTTAAAAATAATACAATTTTGGCATCGCGTTGCATCCTCGAAAATTATCTTATTAAAACAAATTTGTTGAAAATACTTGTTTAGACATAGTTATTTGCCAACATTAGACCAGGTAATTCGGTAAAAAAAATATATATATAAGCAGTAGTATGGTCCAGTAACAGAGAGCTTGGACCTGTCTTCGTATTAATTAAAACCATGAACGTTCCCTTGCATATTGATCGACCAGGAAAGCATGATCAATGAGTACTTGAAAAACCAGATCAAATACAATTTAATTATTTCGAACGAAAAAAGAAATAATGATAAACTTGAGGGAAACCTTCACATTATACAAAAAGACAAAAATACTCGACTTTAACATTTAACAATTTTTTTACAACCTTGAAAAGTTTTATTAAAGCAAGTACCAAAGACTGGTGAAGTATTTGAATAGTCGTAATAAGAAAACATGGTTGGATTCCGGCGAACATTTGGGTTGGATTGTGGTCACCAGCAAATGGTTTCAGCTATACGAAATCTCTAATGAATGTACTTTCCACAAAAATTAGTATGGTATAAAAAGTACTTATTTGAGTGAATAAAAATAAAAAATCATGAAAATAATTTATATAAAAATATATATAGAACTTTCTATTTAAAAGATAATTTTCACTCTCTTATACTGGAGGGATGCATTTCATATCTAAAGAGAATCAGACTGCGTCCTGGAAAACATCACAAAAATATTATGAGCAATTATTATGTGCTTACTTTCAAACCAACTTGAAATGTTAAACAACAGAGTAGAGAAAATGATTAGAAAAATAATAAATTAATATTTTTGGTAAACACTAAAATTTTCGGCTCCAAAGTTATCCACAAAATTTGATATTTCAACCTTGAGCCATTTGTTAATTTCAAAACAATAATTAGATTGTGATGTGGAATACCTTCCAATTAAAATTGAGTGGTCCTCTTTTTTTAAGTGATAGTCTTGAGTGTGGGTCTTCCAGTGTTCAAATTTTCAAAACCAAAATAACCAAATTTAAGTGCAAGGCAGCTAGTTCACCCCAAGGTAAACCTTGCATAATTTAAAACAAGTTGGTTTGAAGTAACTGGAATCGAACCGCGGACCTCCGAATTACCGGTCGGGCGCCTTAACCATCAGTTTAAATACAAATCTTCAGTATAAATTAATAGCATTTTGAAGAATTCGAAATTAATAAATTCTGTTTCTGTGTATTTGTCAGATTGTTAAATTGTCAGTTACTTCAAGCCATCTTGTGAGATACGAGCCGATATGACCAAGTTTAAAATAAACGCTGCTGTGCATAAAGGTCACTGTAGTCTAGTGGGTAAGTCTCCCCACCGGCAATTGGGAGGTCCGCTGTTCGATTCCCGGTGGTGACAGATATTTTTGTACAGTAACATTCGTCGTTTTCCATCAGCTATTTAATGCTGTTGTCAATATCCGCCATTGCGGAAGCCTTCATTATAAATTAATATCACTGAGGAACTCGAAATTGATAAATTCTGTTTCTGTATAATTTAAAACACTGAATGAGCTGACAAATACGGCGGTCGGACAAGTCAATGGCTACTCTGACCACACAAGACACTTGAAAATTGTGAATGTGACTTGTTGTCCAACGATAAATAAATTATAATAATAGAGCATAAAATAAAATAGAATAGTTTAATTCCTTTTTTGTGATGTAAAACAGTTCTCGTTTAGTAGGCCTGCCTACTTGATCATTGCGTCATTATCGAATAAGAAATAAATATATAAGTACTATGTATAACTAATAAATTATGTACTGAAATATTACATCAGCAGTCGCTTCTTATTTACTTGACCTTGCAAAAAATCAGCATGACTGCTCCGGCTTTTCATCTACGATAGACTTTAAATGTCGAAACCGGATTAAAAATATTCACTCTGGTTACGAGCATTTTTAGATGAAGGTAATAATTGAGTACCTAGATCTATTGGAGTTAACTTCATGGAGTGCCAACAAATTACGTGAGCTTGAACTTGAACAAAACTTGTTCTTCTAGTCATTTAGATGAAACGTAATGTGCATAGTCAAGACCGATTAAAATATATATTATTATCTATTTGTGTAACTTGTGCGCAAAACAGCGCTTTGCTGCATGAAGGAAATGCATTATGCACGAGTGCAGGCGAGTGCAGTATAGTCACTCGAGTGCACGAATAGTTAGTGATTTGTGTAACTAGTGCGCTAAGTAGCTCTTTGCTGCACGAGAGAAATACATTATGCACGAGCTGAAGGCGAGTGCAGAATAGTTTCTCGAGTGCAGCAAAGATACTTTCACATTACACATTAAATTTTTCCTACAGTTGGCACACCTGAATCGCCACAAAATAAAATGAGTGCGGCAAAGTCAACTGGAGTGCGTCAAAGTAAGAGTTCATGAATCAGCTGGTTTACGAACTATAATAGGTTCATAAATAGCTGATTTGCTAGATAACTGTAGGAAAAGATACTTTCAGCCTGAAAAACACATTATATGTTTTCTACAGTTGTCGCACCTGGAGTGTGTCAAAGTAAAACGAGTGCGACAAAGTCAGCTAGAGAGCGCGGCACAGTAATAGTGTGCAGAAACAGCCATTTTGTTGGGTAACTTTAGTGAAAATCATTTTGTAGATTACACATTGTTATTTGAATATCACTTTCTGATAATAGAAGCACCACTTGGTTAGTGAGGAGAGATTCTAGAAGTTTGGTTGATACATAGGCGTAGCCAAGGGGTGTTCCCGGGTTCGGACCCTTCCCCCCAAATGCGGTTTTAGAGTGTTTATTTTTCAAATTTTTCTTGGGTGGGGGGGGGACCTCCGAACCCATATCTTGTACGAGGGAGTCACATATTTCATCAAAATTGACAAAGACTGTTGAGGTATATACCTATTATACTACTATTGTAAAGGTAAAGTTTCACCTATCGGCTATCGCAATCAAGCAAAGTCTTATCAGGACCTGCCACTCAGTATGGTACCGTATTTATTTGAATTGGTTTCACTTCTCCGTTGTTAAATACATTTATAAATAATAATATACTACTTATTACATTATAATAAGTAGTGAAGGTGGTTGTAGAAATTATTGATTGAGTTCTCAAAAAGGAAGTCATTAAGTGATCTGGACTTTGAGACTTAATAATATTAATATTATAATAACTATAATTATATTATATTATATTAACTTTTCAAGTGAATTAAACGACTTGCAGTCAAATTTTATTTAAAATAAGTAGTATTTATATATATCCAGGAATTATATTATATTATAATAAATATAATTATATTTCAGTAATTTCATTTTATTTTATACAGACCAAACAGAAATTTGTACTAATAAAATATTAATATCAAAAGTTAAGATTTGAACAAATTAAAAAAAAAAATACTTCCAAGTCTAGATGGTGGGATAGGGGAGAAGGAGATGCTATGTAGTAAAGGATCAAGGGTGGCACTTAAGGTACTGAAGTATATTATCGTTGATGGGGGGGGGGGGGGGTAATGAACCCCCTTGAGAAATTTCTGGCTACGCGTGGAGTTGATTCATGAAGTATTGCATTTTTTTGAACTGGTAGAACAATAACCTGAATATACAAAGAACCCAAATTTCTTGATGGAAAGAATTTTTAACCCATCATTTTTCAAGGACTAGATGATTGATTTTCCCAATTGAAATAAAAATAAAAAAAATTGTTAATTAATAGACATTGTGTTTTGCATTACACATTGCCCCCAAAGAACTTTATCAGTGAAAAAGATATTGGTAAAATTATCTATTCCTGCTTTCTTATAGCTCCACTATATGCATACATCAGCTTTTTGCTATAAACATAAGGCATGCCAAACGACAGGAATTTAATTCAACTTTCTCAACGCGCATTAGCATGAAGTAGCACTTCATTATTTTTCAAGTCACGTCTAAATTTGAACGTGGTATCCATGGAAACTATCAATAAACAATACTGTGAACTGAAAGAAATTGAGCGAAACAACCTGAAAGATTTATGCGATCCATGCTTGACAGCATAATCTTATGTACCGTGTTAGAAGCCGGTATAGGATTTAAATTATACATGAAAGAATAACAAAATTGTTTGTTTGTTATTCTAATAGAGTAGTCTTCTAGAACTTGGAAAGACCTTCTTGATAAAACAGAACTGTGGATAAATGAAATTTACATCTTAAAAAAGTTGAGATGGTGAGATCATGATTCTTAATAATTGGAATTTTTCATAAGACGTTATTGAAATTTAGAGGTGCATTGCAGAGAATAATTTCCTAGCAATATTAAATCTACGGAAACCAATAATACAGAACATTGGTCACAATATATTGTTATGAACTCTTTTTAACTATTTTTAATGTTCCATTTCGAGTGAACTTCTATGTAAATATAGCCTTTAAGTGATTAAGAATAGAAATACAGTGTTAGATCTGACATTAGATTATTTATCAAGTATTCCGTCATGGAAAACATCACAAATAATAAGAATAGACATATAGTGCTAGTTTTGATATTAGATTGTTTATCAAGTATTTCGTAATGGAAAACATCACAGATGTTTATGATGTATTTCATCATGGAAAACATGACAGAGAACAAGAATAGAAATACAGTGTCAGTTTTGATAATAGATTAATATTATGAAGTATTTTGTCATGGAGAACATCTATAAGAACCATTTAATTTTTAGGAGTAAAATTTTTAGTGAATATTATAAATTTATCATGTAAATTAACCTCAATGTTTTGGACAATACAGCATAGTCAAAATGTGTAAAGAGAGTAGTTTGGGACTTTGTTGCATCTTCACTCCATTCTTATTCTGCATATAAATGAATAAATAAATAAATGAATAAATAAATGAATAAATAAATAAATGAATAAATAAATAAATAATATGTGTAGATATAAATCATTAGAATACTGAAAATTCATTTTTATCTACCATTTTTGTTTGTAAACAACAAACCAGAGAGTTCTGAATAATTTCAAGCCACCAATAGATTTTTCAGCTTTGAAGAGTTTGATTTTTACAAAAAATCTATTTTACTCTCAACGCAGAGTTTGGACAATTTTAACAACTTTTAAACAGCTTTCAAAGTTCAATAAAACATTCCTGTAAAATTTCATACTTTATTAAACCTAATATATTGTCAAATTGAATTATGAGGAATTTTTTTGTGATATCAAAAACTTAATCTCAGTTTTTAGACACCCAAATACAGTTAAATATGTAACTACAGTTGGAGAATAAAACAACTAACTACTGTAACTACAGTGAATGTAAATACTACATATTACTAACTACAATGCATGTATAGTAGACTATAATATGTAACTGGTACTTTCCTGTTAGACGTGACGTCTACTCATTTACAGATATCGATAATCGAAATCGAACTTCAAAAGTATGAAAGCAAAATGTTGATCTGAATTAAAATATATCTGCTGGCAATTAGAACTTTTGAAGTTCGATATCGATTATCGATTTCTCCAAATGAGTGGACGTGAAGTCTAACAGGAAAGTACCATGTAGGCCTACTACATAACTAAACTGACAACTAAAAGGCATAGTTATCAATTTTATCTTAGAAGTTACCATCAATGAAAAATTTCAGAGGAAACAGATGAGGGTGGGCTCGCAAAATATTCATGTATGCATTAATGATAAACTTTCTTTGAAGTGGCGAAGGTGATATTGTGGAAGATATCCATAATGAATAATAGGACTTGAAGTTGTCACAACCACATTTATTGGAAACAGTGAAATACTAGTTTTGGTTGTTACACCATTATCAATCTGAAGTAAACTAAAACTAAAGTACAGAGTAGCTAAATACATACTAAACATGGAATGATACTATTAGCTGAGGAAGAAAGTGCCTCTGATAGGCTGACCTTCATTGAAGGTCTTTGATTGGCTGAGGGTTGGATGAGCAACTGATGGGAGCTGAAGGTGGGAGGAGCAACAAGCAAAAATGAATGTCAAAATTCAAGAACCAAAAACGGTGAACACATACGGGTTTAATAATGGTACTCTCGTGTTTTTCTTTGTTTGACCTTGACTGCATGTCAGTGAGCTTCAATTTTCAATTAAAAATTTTTTAATTCTAGCCTTCTTGTGTATTGTTCTTGTTTGTTGCTTTTTATGTGTTCACGGTTTTTTGTTCTTGATTTTGACATTTATTTTTCCTTGCTGCTCCTCTCACCAGTGGGCGTGTTTTTGGCATCCAGCCAATCACAGACCTTCATAGCCTGTCATAGGCACTTTCTCCCTCCGCTAATAGTATCATTCCGTGTTTTGTATATATTCAGATACTCTGTACTTTAGTTTTAGTTTGTTTGAGATTGATAATGGTGTAACAAGCGAAACTAGTATCACACTGTTTCCAATAAATATGGCTGTGACAACTTCAAGTCTTATTATTTATTAATTATAAACAGTTTATTATCACTCATTTACTACTTTACACTTTCACCTTATACTAGGGGAAGCAAGAGTATATTAGCTATCACTTCAAGGAACCTCATGCATAACACTAGTTTGCAAACCCATATTATTAGTTATTGTATTTTAGCCAATGCATATCTAATAGCATTTTCAAATTTTAGATCGCGATAGTAATTTGTAAATTCTCATTTCCTAGAAAAACATATTGCATCAGTCGCTAACCAAGATGGATCATGAAATGAAATTTAGTCCAAAACGATTTTCTACCGAGATGTACCAAAGAAATTTATTACCTGTAGTCAAAAACCGTTATTTGTTGAAAGGACTTCAATGATTAAGTTGAACGAAATGGATCGTAATAACTTCTTGATAATTGAAGGAAATAGAACCAAGCTTTATCATCTGTAAAGTTTATTGCGCGGGCAATTTAGAGGCAATTTCACACGCGTTATGAGTGACTTATTCTGCATTCTATTCAGAGTATGAAATGTGGTACTGAAACTTCATTTTATAGACGCGTCACCTACGATGAATGCTAAAGCAGTATAACAGAGTTTCAACAGTCATGAATACGACGAGAATGGGGCGAATAAGGTGAATCAAATGTTATAAAGCTTTTGTTCTACTATGGAGCTACAGTACTCTCATTCACTTCTTTTATATCTGTTATACCCACTTTCTTTTACTGCTTATCTTTCTATTTTCAAGTTATTTCACTTAAAATACATTTTTTATGAAATCAGATAAAAATAAATGCAGTCATCCATTCAGTTCTTTACATGCTATTGTGGAAGCCCTCTTGCATTTTATTTGTATATTAATTTTTGATTCTATTACTTTTAATAATCCTAATATCTTTATTACATGAAATAACGTCATATTTCTTAGATAATTTATTTAGTGATAAATGGTTATATTACTTTAATATAAATCATAATTTATTTATATCTTTATTTTTATATTTTTATCACTTTTTTTAGTTACCGTACTTATATCTATTTTTATCATCTGAACCTAATTAGTCTCAGTTTCCTCTATTATTATGTATGTATCAAAGCAAGAAAAAAGTATATCAATTTTGATTCGAATACTTACTTATTTTTTACAAATTCTCAAGTTTTAGATAACTTTGTTAACTCATGAGGTGTCAAACTATTACGAAATATTCTCAAATTGCTTACGATAAAACAGACTAATATAATCTTTCATTAACTTATTTAACAGGCTATTATTATGTAGAATTAATAAGTAATTATGTTGAATTCCGTGGAAATATCAGCTGCAATTTTCAAATATTAATTTCAATATTTTTGTATATTACCTCTAATATTTGAATATTACCTTCAATTATTGGTTATTATCCTAATATTTGAATATTTCCTTCAATATTTTGATATTACCTCCAAAATTGAATATTACCCCCCCCCCTCCATTTGAATAAATATCTGAACGTATTATCTTCATTATTGAGACAGATGGTGATACAAAAGTATCTTGATACGATACATATACTGTACTGTAATAAGTTATATCTCTAGTGATAAAAAGTGAATTTAAAAATAAATTTGGATGAGATGCTTTCCTGAGTTAAGTGCTTAAAAATATTCAATTGGCTCTTTAACTGGAGAATATTGCAGGCAAGGTGATTTGAAGCCAATATAAACGTTGCGAAGCAGAGGTAAGAAGCAGCCCGGTCAAAATTAAGAGCGGTTTCACACGTACCACCAAACGCTGACAAAACGTTGAAAAATGTTGTTGGCTGTGGCAAGAAATCGCAGATTCCTTTCAGATGACAAATGCGGGTATCAACAGTTCTACTGCGATTCTTTCCACCCAATATTCATTCAGCAGTCAGCTGTTCATTAGATAACATCTCAACATGAATGATGAAGAATGTTTTTTGATAAAAGTGTCAGCTGAGATGCAAAAACGCCAAAAGTGCCGAGTACTTGGCCACTGCATGCGCTTGTGGCGCGTTCTGGCTTTACGCTGGAAACGCTTTAAACGCTGGAAACTGCCACTTCATGTGAAAGCACGAATGATATGCCATTGCTACAACGCCACAATTCCAGCCGGCCGGCAGTCGGCGATTTGTGGCTGACTGAGCGCACAAAGCTGCGTTCGGCGCTTTGTGGCCCGTGTGAAACCGCTCTAAGATTCTTGGTACAGCACTTTGAACATTATATCAGTAACTTTCGAGCTGTGAACTGATCGATGCGAAATTCGGAGTGCTATGTTGTTATGTTGCGTCAGTGAGCAGCAATATAATTGGTCCGATTGATGAGTATGGAGGCCACCTAAAAGCTAGCTGGCTCAGCTATAGTGAGAGCATGAAAATGTTTAGGTGTTGGACGCGATACTGTGCTCTTATTACTACTGGAATCCCAATTATATACCTCTAAACAAGAATTTTGAGCATGCATGCAAAGCAATGTGATAAAAATAGAGTCAATTGAATAAGTTATAAGTACTTCGATATATTCATTTATGAAGATTCAGCTTTGGAGAAAAGAAAGGTGTATTATCATCACCTTTCAATCATAGGAAAGGATTTATCAAACATTTAAAATTTCTCTTGCTCTCTACAGGCTTCAGTAGGCGAAAAAAAAAGAATTGATGGAGATAATATTTATACAACTAGGCTAATAAACAAGAATGGGTAAATGAACAACAATTGGTAAACCGTAACAATTTAAGTAACGACTATTAATACAAAAGGAAAAATCAATAACAGTAGAATAGGGTTCATACAAAGAATTAAATTAAAATGAAAATGAAAGTAATAAACTATACTAATGGCTGAAATAGAACTTCCTAATTGCTGTGATAGGAGTTACAATGCAATACGAATTGCAGGCAATTTTATACAGTACTTTGTTATACATTTTAGCAATTTCAGTATAGTTGAATCCAATTACAGTTGGTATTGAAGGTAGTCAATCTATCTCAATCAGATTATTATCAACCAGTTAATCATGTTTTTCTTGTTTCATTAATGCAAACTGCAGTATGGGAAACAGGAATAAAACTGCATAAAAAAAATGATCCAAGGCCACAGTGCACTTGCACTTCACATGCACTTGCACACACATGAGTGTATTCACGATGGGGCACCACCCCGGGTGGGGGGGGGGGAATAGAATACTCCCCATCAAAAGGGGGTCCGAAGGGCTCTTCTACTGTAAAACCTACTAACAAACCCTCTAAAATCGCATTCTAATGTCTGTAATCGCATTTTGGGCTCATATTTAGAGAAGTTTAGATATATATTAAAATATATTATATATATTAACATAATTCATTTTAACCTACATTATTGGTCAGCCACATTTTTTTCCTGTAAATACTATTGCTATCTAGTCTTGAGACTAATGAGCAAATTTGTTCTATCCTAAATTTGTTCTAATACAGTGAGACTCTCATTAGAATCTCTTACTGCTAATGATAATTATTTATGTGGTCAGCCACATGGAGGCTAAACGCAGGAAGTGGTGTGAAAGATTGTTCATATGTAATATGTCATAATTACACTATATAATTATATATAATGTCTATATATAATTACCAATGCAGCTTGATGAGAGGGGAGAGTGGACTGTTCAGCATATAACTCCTGAAATTGGTTCAGGCCGTATCTATCTTATTCTTGTTCTTCTTTTTCCTCCCAACTGATTCTCACTTATTATGATCATCCGATAATCGATTATCTCCACTATGTCCGCTGTTGAACTTTTAACAACTTCTGTTTAATTTTATCCTTTTTTAAATTCATCTCTGTCTCTATCTGTGGTGGAGAGGGCCGTCTGCGCCTTAACTTCGCCCTCCCAGGTTTAAATAATGACAGTAATTCAATTGAATTCTGTTTTTCATGCAAATGCATCAAGTTTTTTATTGATTGTGTTAGTAAATTTTTTGAATAGTTATCAATATTTTTTATTGATTTTAATGAATGAATAAAGAATAATCTAATTTTCAGTCGTAATTTCATGTTTTTATACAGATAAACTGTTTATGTAGGCTAATAGGTGTCTAATAATATTTTATGCAATAACACTTGGCAATGCAATATTGTATTTTATACTTGTAACTCTTAAATCAATTTGATCACATGTTTTTGTTCAAACTCTGCTTTCCTCCACTTGCAATTTGGTATGTTTTCCAATTATTTATCTTCATCCTTTTTCAAATACGGAATATATTGTGATGAACGCATTCATATGAACCACATTTCAATTTCAACATTTTAGCAAAACTAATAGAATGCATATTGAGCCTATATTAATTTCTATTTTGATTTATATTATTCCATATTTCACGAATAGCATTTAAAAATACACATCATAAAGTACAAAGATAAAATAAAAATCTACAATATTATTGGATTAATAAAAAAATGAAATAAAAAATAATAACTCCCTGCATAAGCTATTGCTTTACCGCCAGTAAACTTGATTACAGCTCTCTAGACATAAAAACATACAATAATAAACAGTTTCTACTTTAGCTAACATACTAAATGAACTCCAAAAAACGAGGGAAACTCGTAAAATCAATAAAATTCAAAAGTCTAAAAAGCTATTTTATAAGTGAGTGATTGGCCGCCTGTTGAGTGCGTTGACAATCAAGATGTTCAGTAACGAGCGCTCCTGACTGCGCTTGGAAGGGTGACCGGCAAAAATCAACATGTTATCTACTGAATTAACTGCAGGTTAGACTATTTACCTAGTAGTTCAAAGCCCACCTAAAACTGTGAGTCCACCATCCATCAGTATCATTCACTCATTTCTCATACACAGTCTCAGACTCATGAGGTTATCAACAACACAAAAAAGAACGAGTTGTATTAAAATTATTATACAAGTTAGTTTAAGGAAACTAATAAATATACATAAACAGAATTTATTAATTTCGAATTCCTCAAAGTGCTATTAATTTATACTGAAGACTTCCGCAATGGCGGATATCTGCTGTCAATATTGAATAGCTGACGGAAATCGATGAATGCTACTGTACAAAAATATCAGTCACCGCCAGGAAGTGATTTTTTTGTAGATTACGTCTTGGAAACTCCAGTTATGGAGTATGAGACAAGTCAGATCAACAACTTTACTATCTTATACACTATAGTTACTATAATTAGGCTACTATATAAATTAATTCAGGTGAGGCTTAAATTTGATTTGAAAGGAATCTTTTATACTATAAAAAGCTTTATCAACTAAATAACAGATATACATTCACTGGCAGTGACTGATATCACCCGGCGGTGACTGATATTTTTGTACAGTAGCATTCATCGATTTTCTTCAGCTATTCAATGATGTTAATATCCGCCATTGCGGAAGTCTTCAGTATAAATTAATCGCACTTTGAGGAATTCGAAATTAATAAATTATTATACCTTGTAAATCAGTTATATATTTATGTAGGCATTTTATTTTTATGTAGATGCCTTTTATATTATTTTTGTACATTACTTTAATCTTTTTACAATTTTGTAATTTCTTAAATGTAATAATTGTGCAAAATTTTATTTTTACACATGTATTATTGGTCGAAATGGAACTCAACACTGATCAAATTTCACCGACGTGGGACGTGGGAGTAACTGATTATCAAAAGTAGAATTGAAAAATGCAAATATTTCTTCGAAAAACATTCCGGGTGATGTTTACAGTTCGCATTGAGTATATTGAACGAGTCCCCGATGATTCCCTATAGGCTGGCTGCCTTTTCAGAGTTCAAAATGAATGATTTCGAATGTTACAGCCGCATTGGCCTGCAAGGTTCAATTTGATTACGTGCTTCCATTGAATTCGGCTACAATGTATTCCCCAAACATTCCCATTTAATTCCTCCTCAACAAATACGAACTGAACAGATGAGTGGGCCTTCCAGACGTGTCCTTCTCTATGCCTAAATAATGCGCGTCTTCACACTCAACTTCCAATTCTGTAAATATAAACAAAGAGCGAGCATATCCTTGGAGGCCCGTGCGCCTTCCTCAAGTCACCTAATTCGGCGTCGGACGAGTTTTGTGAAAGTCATATAATTAATTCGATTTCCTCAACGCGCATTATAATATTTGTATATGCCATTCCATTTAGCATTCAATCCAATGTCATTCATTCGTGTTACACAAAAGAATGCATCAGACCTTGCATTCGACTCATTATTCAATATCGCGTTCCATTTTTAGTTACGGTGTGAAAAATTTGAACTAAAATAAAGATTAATCGAAGGCAAACGTATTGGAGCACTAGACTTCACCATTAAAATATGTTCAAGACAAGTTAATAGATTCGATTCATGTAGGCCGTTGTTCAAGAGACTTGATCTCCAAACTGTACCCTGCTTATATGTGCAGGAAGCTAATTTATATGTAAAAAAGAGTGATACTAACCAAAATCTTGACGTACACGATTATAATACAAGAAGCCGAGGAGATTATCACTTGGTAAGTCACAATAGTAGCTTATTCAAACAAAAACCTAGTTATATTGGTAGGAAACTCTACAACAAGCTACCGCAGTTTTTAAAAAGTCTTGAAAATATAGAAATATTTTAAAAAAATTGAAAATTGGAAAATTTAGTTGACTAAGCTTTTTATAGTGTACGAGAGTTCCTTTCATATCAAAATTAAGCCTCACCTCACCCAATTGATTTAGTAATTATGGTAACTAGTGTATAAGATAGTATTGTTACGGGTTCTATGTATAAAATAACGCTGGCAACACTTAAATTTATCACTCGCACTTTATTTACACAAATAATCACAACACTCACTGTTCAGTAATGTGTAGCACTAGTCCGTAACACAACAAAAACTATTCAGTAGCTCACTGGTATGAATTAAGCAGGAAAAAGAATTGTCACTAACAAAGGCACAGAGAAAGAATTATCACGTATATATAGAACTGTCACAACTTTTTTATCACGACGAAATTACAGAGACAACTGAACTAATTTACAAATGCGTTCGCCTTAAATAGGTTTGTCAACAATCGAGCAATTTCTACATTTTTCTATCATCTTCTGAATAAATAAATCAAGGAAACTAGCACCTTCCACATTATTCGATAACATTCCATTAATTACTAATCAAACAAATAGAACATTCTACTAATTACCAAGTAAACACTATAAAAGTGTCAAAAGCAGTGTAATTAATGGCTTAAAAGTAAACGTCATAGCAGATAACACCGAGAACCTTGTCTCTTCTTTCCTCCAACTCTCTCCAATTTCATATCCGCTACAGTATAATTGTTAATCTGACTTGTCTTATATACTCCTTAACTGGAGTCTCCAAGACATAATCTACAAAAAAATATTACTAAAACTACTTTTTGTTAGTCTTCCATATTTATCCTCTGTTGTGCCAAGATTTAAAGGAACTAATAAATAAACTACGATAAAAACAATTTCTATTATAATATAGAATAGCTGTATTTCAAGTGGGTGAAGCAGCTTAATAACCATTATTTAAAGCTGATTTATTTTCCAGACCTACCGGTATCATAAAATCTTCAAGTTGAAAAAAAAGCTGAAATTTGTTTAGTAACGTCATCAAACATAAAATAATTTTATGAAGTGGAATAAGAGTATAAAAGAAAGAATCAACTCTACCCAGAACAAGAAGCGAAAAAGTCCTTGATTGTTTTTTGAACGTGCTAAAAAAATATTTGTTGGCCTTTTTTTGAAACAGCTGAACTTTAAAGTTTCAATGGTCATAAGCAACAATCAGCAGACTCCCATATCTCATCTCTTTGTTCTAACATTTTTCCCGCTTTTATCGTACTCTGTCACTTTTCTATTCTTTCTTTATTTTCTCTGCTAATCTGGCTCTACCGGTTACGACATGCTATCAAGTTCAAAAAGGTTCATCTTCGATTTTGAGTTAACCTTGAATCAGAAATCCAAACCGATTCTTATTTCTCAGCTAAAGAAAAGGCAATATTCTCTCTCGCAATAATTGAAATAATAATAGAAATTATTTCTAAAAAATTGGATTTTTCAAATTTATAATTAGCCTTCTAGGATACATTTTACTTAAATTGAAACCCTTATCAAATCGAACATTCTAACAGCTCTCAATTTGAATTTAAAAAAAAATAGAAAGTTGGAAAAATTTAAATTTTTTAAATTTATAATTAGCCTTCTAGGACACATTTTACTTAAAATTGAAAACCTTATTAAATGGAACATTCTAACAGCTCTCAATCATATAAGATTCAAAATACCCAACTTTCATTCGACATATTTCACTTCGGGTACGATCACAGAGTTTTCACTATGTAACAAAACACTGTTATATAACCATTTTTGATAACTTCTCACACAAAGGACTACAGTAAACAAAATCAAAGTTTTATGTAACAAAGTTTTTATTTATATTTATATCGATATTAATTTTTCTTGGATTTCTTGTTCCATAACGATCTGCGTTGTTAATATTAACATTTTATAGTAAATTCAACGACTTGCAGTCAATTTTAATTGTAATGAGTGTCTATGACTCGAAAACGTTTGGCCAAAAAGTGAGTAGATTTTTTTTATTCACAATTAAAATTGACTGCAAGTCGTTGAATTAATCAATTGAAGTAATCAATTTGAATTGAATAAATTATATTTCTACTCACTTTTTGGCCAAACGTTCTGGAGTCATGGAGACTCATCACAATTAAAATTGACTGCAATTCGTTGAATTTACTATAAAAAGTTAATATTTTATCCTTTTCCATAACAATGTCAAATAACAACTTAGTTATAAAAACTTCACCATCAAATATTTTGTATAAAATTGTTAGATAGTCTCAACACAACTTATTATCACCGTTATTTGTAATTGTAATTTTTTGTAATTAAATTGATAATTTATAATAATAATAATAATAATAATATCGTGTGACCTGGCTGGCTCAGGTCTGGTGTCAGAGTTATCAGGTCGCACCTGAATAAGTTCAGGGCCTCTGACGTGACTTAACGACTGTTTTTAGGCAGCCGGGACCGACAGCTTAACGTGTCCTCCGAAACTCGGGAGTGGCCTGAGGTAAAAACTTTCGGTCAGAACTGGGATCGAACCCGGGACCTTTGGGCTAGCAAACCAGCACTTAACCCACTCGGCTACGGCCATGCCTATTTATAATAATGAAGCTTGTTCTTAAAAGTGATATCAATATTCGTTTTTTGTTGTCACATACATGCCATTATTGATTCATCCACATTTTTTAATTTAATCCCCTGGCAATCAATGCACTTAGCTCATCCGATTAAACGAGACATTTTTTGAAATTATAATATTTTTTTTAACTGTTAGAAAGAAGGTTTTTATATAGAAGATTTTTATAAAAGGAGGTTTTTAGATAGAAGTTTTTTTAACTGTTAGTGTATTCTGAAGGCAGGTTGTATTCTTGAGTGTGTTTTTGTTTAGAAATTCAATTTACTTCCCATAAAGGTTATTGCTTACAATAGCTGTACTATTTTTTCCTGAAAATATTATGCTTATTTGTTTGCCTTTTATAGAAGAATAAAGAAGATTAAAAAAGTAATATCATTCATCTAAAAAATGTACACCCTTTATCCACCCAGTAAAATATTGCAATGTACTTTACATGATCTGTTTTATTATAATATATTAATAATTAATAGTAAACTTTTTCCCTTGTCCAAACAAAGAAAAACATCACAAAAAAAGAAAAACAGCCTTGGAATAAAACTGACTACTTTTTCTAGTGAACGTTATACAACTAATTTAACCTAATTTCTACAATTTCTATCTAATCATAAGTCATACTCGATTAATACAACCTAATTTCTACTATTAATAAGTTATACTCAAAATATACATAAACTTAATCTAGTCATGCCATACTATATTCCATAGAAATAATAATTTGAATTTCTGCTGTAATTTTTTCAGCCTCTAAAAATAATGTTATGTGATAGTTTATTATCACCTTAATACATTTCTGATAAGCAATTACTATTTCCATTAATAAACAATTATTTTTTCTTATGTAAATGTAGTTTTCAATTTCTTTATTGGAAGATTTATTTTTCATTTAATGATTTTGAATTATTCCATTCCTTGATTTCCATGATTTAACAATACATGTATCAGTTGAGGAGTTCCAACTGGATATCAAATTGAAATTTTATATTAAAGGAGTCTTAAATTAACGCATTGAAATTGAGACTATTTGTAGTTGTAGATATTTTTTGTATTATGAATATTTAATTTTCAATTTCTTTATTGGAAATATTTATTTATTTAATCCATTATTTTTTTTTCAATCAGTGTCATGATTTAACAACCAATGTATCAGTTAAGGAGTTCTAATTTAAATTTTAAAGGAGTCTTGTAGACGTTGTTGAGGAGCCTTTTGAATACTGAATAAACATCTTTGTTCGGTATCAATTAAAATACATTCCACTGAGTTCAAGGTCCTTATGAAACTAAGTAACTAAGGTCAGTTATATATTTCCGTTTCTTCCTATACGTAATTGTTGGTATGAATATTATGATTCAAATAGAAGAAAGATTTTTTATTGTTTCCGGTCATGAAAACTCATCGCTGTACAGACTGGGAAAGCACATGACGTGACTTCAACTAATACAAAACTATTGGAGTGACCAGAACCGTGCTCTGGACTTCCTTGACCTCTATTCCACATCTCATGTGACTCAAGTCTGTTATTATGGTGCATACAATTATAACTTATGTTCATTGATCTGAAGACTGTTTTTACAGCAAAGTGCATCTACTTCCTTCTAGCATTCACATTCTGTGGGTGTGTCGTTAATAACGTGTAATTTGATATTTAAGTCTACTTTTTCCCTTTAACAGATTATTGGCAGCTTTAGTTCACGCATACTAAATCGGACAGCTCTGAAAAATTGCGGTTTTATGGGGAATGTGTTTACACAGTTACAACTACAGCATTGCTATTACTGCACTATAGTGCACGCCATCAAATCTGAAAAATTGCGGTGTTGCCAGATATGGGACCATGCCAGCAGCTGATAGTAGAGAATCAACAACCTCAATGCACGAATTGGCAACACTGCTTGTACCGTGTTGCCTAATCTACAAGTCTGACGCTTGCAAGCATATTGTTTGTCACCATAGTAAGTTGTTTTTCTCTACATAGCATTTTAGGACAAAAAAGCAAACAAAAACTGACAAACCATATGACTGCTAGCATCAGAATTGTAGACTAGGCAACACTGTATAAGCAGTGTTGTCATTTCGTGCATTAAAGTTGGTTATTCTCCACTATCAGTTTTTTTTTTTATACACCCCAATTTAGAGAACTACCAACCTCAATGCTCAAATTGACAACATAATACTTTTACCGTGTTGCCTAATCTAAAGATCTGACACTAGCAAGCATATTGTTTGTCACCATAGTAAGTTGTTTTTCTTTTGCTACATAGAATTTAGCCCAAAATAGCAAGATACATCTGACTGCGGTGACAAACCATAGGACTGCTAGCGTCAGACTTATAGACTAGGCAACACGGTACAAGCAGTGTTATCAATTCGTGCACTGAGTTTTGTGATTCTCTACTATCAACTGCTGGCATGGTCCGATGTCTAGCAACACTGCTACACAGCAATTTAGTGCAAAATGGCAAAAAAACACGACTGACTGCGGTGACAAACTATATGGCTGCTGACGTCAGACTTATAGACTAGGCAACACGGTACGAGCAGTCTTGCCAATTCGTGCATTGAGGTTAATGATTTCTCAAAGCCGCCTAATTTGTTGGCTTGAACTTTAGGGCAATAATGGCAATGAACGAATTAATTGTTGATGAAAAATGATTTAATTGGCTATTGCAGTAGTCATAAAAGTGCAGTAATTTTCTGTAGGGTACCGGTATAATACTTTTCTGTATATTGAGACTATTGAATATTCAACTTTAAAATTCAATTAACCAGTTAAGATTGTACAGAACCTATGAAATATTTTTTTAAATTTAATTGACTAGAACTGTGCTACTAAATCTACGCAATTTGTGTGTAAAAATCGTTGTTTCTCCATCCCAGAAATATTCT
This sequence comes from Conomelus anceps, assembly GCA_948455865.1. NCBI lineage: Eukaryota > Metazoa > Arthropoda > Insecta > Hemiptera > Delphacidae > Conomelus > Conomelus anceps. Next base: position 40,143,938 of record OX418225.1, on the reverse strand, counting down.
GAAAAGCTGTCAACTCTTTGATCAATAAAATAATCTGACGCAGAAAATGAAAATAAAATAAAACATGAACGGAAGCTTTATACAAGAGACATGTTATGAAACAAGGTGTAACTATTGTCGCGGCTCCGTTACAATACTTTCGACGGTGTGTACAAGAGAAAACTTTCACTCTAACAAAAATGTAGGCCTCGATTATAGTGGATCAAGCGATCAGCTACGAAAAAATAACTGGTTGGCGCGAAGGCCCTGAACTTGCACTTGTGTTGGGCAAGAGAAAGAGAACAAGAAAAGTAAAATTATGTCTGTGCGTATTCGCGTTCATATCATATAATATGATTGTGCTAGCTCTACCTCTACTTTCAGTTTATATGAGTATAGGCTAAACGTATACGGTCACTCATGCTCAGTGAATAAATTATGTGAGTAGTAGAACGTATTGAGGATATTATTTGAGCATAATAAGCTCCAGAAACGAGAAATATAGAATCCTCCAACTTGTGATGCAGGGGAAAATGGAAGGAAGAAGACATGCAGGCCGAAGAAGGACGTCATGGCTCAAGAACCTCCGTGAATGGTATGGAAAGAGAACAAGTGAACTTTTCAGAGCAGCCGTCTCCAAAGTCCAGATAGCCTTGATGATTGCTAATCTTCGTTAGAAGAATGCAACTAGAAGAAGAAGAAAGCTCCAGCTCAGCATTATTATTTTTTGTTTTTGTTTATTTGATATAAGAATTGGATGGATCTGGTTTGGATGGATGGAGAGAGCCCAGTTGATAAGACTTTTTATAGTGTACAATAGTTACTTTCACATCAAAATCAAGCCTCAACTCAACTAATTTAAACTGTAATTGAGATTGAATAAGATTGGTAATATTGTATATTTGTTGACCTGACTTGTCTTATACTCCATGAACTGTCTTGAAAAGAATCATTGTAATCAGGGCAGGCATCTTGTTTGATCCATGAAAACAACAAAAGTTATCCATGAAGAAAGTTTTATCCAAGAAAAAATTCATTCATGAAAAAACGTATATCCTCGTTATGTTGATAGGAAATTCTATATCAAGCTAAGACAATTTCTAAAGAGTCTTGGAAATGTTTTAAATGTATTTGAAAAACAATTGAGAAATATTATGTTGTTAAGGCATTTCATAGTGTACAATAGTTCCTTTCAGATCAAAATCAAGCCTCACCTCAACTAATTCAAATTAGCGAAACGATCTTAATCAGCTGCTGTCTAACCCTCATTAAGTTTATAGATGTGGTTGTTGTGCTAAGATGAAAATAGTATATTACGTTACTAGGCTGGAAAATAACGTTTTGCCGGTCGAGCATATGATAGTTAATGCACGAGGCGCAGCCGAGTGCAGAAACGTGAATATGCGAGAAACGGCAAAGGTTTACAGCCGTGTAATGTACGATATTTTTTGTTACACTTGATAGAAAGGCAAGATACAAGCAGCTGGATAATATGCAAGACATTCAAAAGTATTCTAGACAAGTGAATCAGCTGCTTTATTTAGATTCAGAATTTGATGGGCGAATTCCCAGATATAAACCAAAATAATGATAGCCTAGTGCAATCAGCTGGATAATATTCGAGACAGGTATTGAGTCATAGGTAATGTAATGAGTTGACTATATATATACATATAATATATATATATGTGAGTCAAAGGAAAAATTTTTGCCGCACGCCATATGTTTTTTCCTATCTTGTACGGCTATGAGGCCCTATTTGTCAGCTGATTTTTCCGATCTAGTACGGAAAAGAGGCACTTTCCATACGTGACAAATCTATGGAAAGTAGCTACTTTCTATCAAGTGTAATAAAAACATATGAAAATCATGAATTTAAAGATTGTCCAATTATTTTTCAAACAGGAGTTAGACCAATTTCTCAGAATATAAGACAATCCAAATTTAAAAAAATTATAGACATTTTGTTTATTGAATTTTTACTGTTAACCAACCATCAGACTGCACAAATTTGTTGATATTTAAATAAATAAAAAAAACACAATTGAGAATTATCAAGTTAATAAGGCTTTTGATAGTGTACAATAGTTCTTTAGACTCTTACAATAATCTCTTACTCTACAATAGACTCTTACTAAAGAGTCTTGGAAATGTTTTAAAAGTATTTGAAAAACAATTGAGAAATATTAAACCTCTAACAATTTCAAGGTTGTACAATTTTTCAAAATAGGAAGCAATCTTCAAAGACTGTCATAAAGAATATGTTTATTCAATTCTCACATTCAGCAAACTTTTAGAGTGAACAAATTTGGTGAGACTGATCATTGATTGCAACCCATTATAATGTTTTGAAGCCGTCCAGGTTCAGCTTAGACTAGTTGAACAAATAGCTGTTCACCTAGAGTCAAGCAAACAGACTCTGTATTTGTATAATAAGCCAAAGGAAGCAGGAAAACCTGACGACAAAGGAAGATACCATCAAGATTGAATGAGCTCCATCAAGTCAATTAAATGTGAAAAAGTCACAGAAATCAAAGCCAAGGCCATACGAGCACGATTGAGAAGGATATTATGACTTCCACACAAAATACTCAACACTGAAACAAAAATACTCAACACTCAACACTAGAAGAAATTGAAGTAAAACTCTTGCAGTTTCTATAGCATTATTTGATCATTTTATTTATTTATTTATTTTTTATCTGAGGATGAAGCCCACATAGGTCTGAGACCTGTGCGTGGGTAATGAGTTGGATGATGGTGATTGACGAGTTGGACCTACAGTTTCAGGTGGGTTCCGAACCACCGGGAAGTGATTTTACAGTAGAGAACAGTGTCTTTTTTGCTGGCCAATCTAATCGGTCACCGTTACAAACAGGACCTACGAGAACGCAGCTTATCTCTATTTGTTTATTAGATAATTTGTATTATCTATTTAGTTTCTATATAGCTTATATTTAATTTTTTTCTTCCAACTTGAAATGTTCTTTTGTTATAATTTATTTATTTGAGAATGAACTATCTATCTATCTAATTTTCTATTACAGTAGAACTTGACTTGTCTTATACTCCATAGCTCGAGTCTTCAATAAATTATTATTAAGACGCAATCTTAAAAGAAGAACAATTCAGTTTTCTTTTTAGTACAACGCTCCGGGTGACTCGACCGCAAACCCAGAACGAGTTCGCAAACTGGTCTAAGCTTCGACTTTTTTATGTTAAAAAAATAAAAACAACAGATTTCTTGCATTTTATTGCTATGAGTCTTGGAAACTCATCTTCAAGGCATCCTAGATCGGCGATGTTGGTTTTCTGGTTAGAAGAATTGTGGTTTTTGTATAACATGATCAAAAAGTTGGTGTGATTTAAAATTTAATTGTTCATTGACTATATTTTATTTGTGAGTGGCGTGTTTGTAAATTTCAAATTGCTCCAAGGTGTTGAGTTCGTGTCCTTTGGAACAATTTGAAATTTACAAACACACCACACACAAAAAACAAAACATCCTCAATGAACAATTAAATTTTAAATCACACAAACTTTTCGATCATATTATACAAAAATCATAATTCTTCTAACCAAAAAACGAACATCGCCGATCTAGGATGCCTTAAAGATGAGTTTTCATGACTCGAAAACGTTCGGCCAAAAGTGAGTTGGAATATAATTTATTCACAATTAAAATTAACTGCAAGTCGTTAAATTTACAAAAAATAAGTTGATAAAAATCTATTTTTGATAATCAAAATATGTTTTTTTGGAATAAATTAATTGAAATCCTGGCTTTCTTGTTCCATGAACTGCATTGTTAATATCAACTTTTTGGGTGAATTCAACGACTTGCAGTCAATTTTTATTAAGAATATCAATTTCACTTACTCTCTAGGCCAAACGTTTTCGAATCGTGTAGATTCATTTTGAAATGAATCATTTTCAAATGAATCCCCACAATTGGAAAACGTTTTGCCTAGAGAAAGTAAAATATTACTTATTCTTAATAAAAATTGACTGCAAGTCGTTGAATTCACCCGAAAAGTTAAAATTAATTGAATCGAATCAAAACTTCATTTCATACTATACGTCTATAAAGTAACCTGTAGCTCCAATTATGATACCTAATAACAGTATTATAAGTAACAACTAGACTTATTTTTTATTAGCCTACTAATTTTTGTATTCTATAGGTGTACGATTTTTCTTCTCATTTTTTAGCTTTTAGCTAGTTTATTCTTGTCTTTTTCAACTTTTTCTCCTAGTTTATTTACTTTATAATTTGTTTTTCCTATTCTATTTCTTTAATTATTTCCTGAATAAGAAGCGAAAGTTGGTTTATCCTGAACTCTTGTTTGTAAATAAATACAGTACATGTTTTTCCTTACATTTTTGTGCTATTATATGTTCTATCGGAAATAACAGTGAATACGAAATCTTCAATTAAATACTTCTAAGATTTTGTTGTAAAACTATAAGCTGATAACTACTAGCTTTTGTAATACATGAAAACCTCTTCACAGAACGTGGTTTGGTGTGTTCATTGCGCATTCTCGACCCAAATAAGTGTACAATCTCAAACTTGCACTGTATTTCTATTTAAATTATGATTTTTACTCACTTATACTGGAGGGATACATTTCGCTTCTAAAGAGAAGCTTAAATAAATTAAGAAAATAAATTCATGCGAGATGTATTGGTGAGATGGTGAGAACGGATCGAATGGAATTAAATTCTGTAATCAGCTAAATTATTTGTGAGAGGAATTCGGAAATGAATTAATTCGATATCAAGCTGAATAATTGATTCAAAAGGAAAGTTAGGACAGTACAACAACGCATATTGTAGAACGATAACTTAGTATGTCCCAACAGAGGATTGTTTGGGACACCGATTGCTTCAGTAATTAAACAACCATCTGAATACAAATTATTTGCCAGGTGCTGAATGTTGGTGCAGATCCAAGTTGACCAATCTGGTTTGGCATGGCGCATATTAATTCAAATTTGAAAATCATTAACCGTTATAGGTTTTATTTATAAATACTTTAGGTATAAATACTATGCTATAGAACATTTTTTTTTTCGATGTGTATTTTAAAACACAGGAAGGCCTGAAAGAAAATTTATCCAAACAACTTTTTTCACTACTATACTCCTACTTGCCAACAAATTATAAATAATTTACCAACTAGTATATTTTGTTTTGACTGACTATTAACATGATACAACTTTAAACGATTATTAATAAAATGAATTGTGTTGCTGAAATAAAGTTTATAATATCGTTTGTAATCTGAAAAATTGTTTCTATGAGTTTTACTTCATTGTAAAGTGTCTGTTATTTTGTCAAAATAAAAAATGATTGATTTGATTTTGATTTGATGGTTTGATGATAACTCAGCAGGTGGATATAATTGCATTATATGCTGAGGTTTTTTCCGTGCTTCCAAAATTTGAATATTCAACTAAAAAGCTTAAAATAAAAGAAATGTTGAAAAACAGATTAATAAAATAATACTCAAAAAATTAAATACAGTAGCCTATTCACGCACATAAAATACTCATGTACTAAGAAGGCTTAAAATTAAGTGCCAACTTTAAATTTGATAGTCTACGAGTAACCTTTAAAGTAGGCGCCAAATATTTTATGAGAAACAAAAATCTCTGTATAATTTCAGGAGTTTATTAAAAATTCTCTGTAGAAAATTTCTGTTCATCAATATTGTAGGAATTTATGAAAAAATTGGCGACGACTTTGAAAGGTTACTTGTAAATATAAAATTTTCGCATTTTAAAGTGGATAATTTATTTCAAATTTTTTGAAGAGTATTTAATTTTTTTGAGTATCATTTTAATTGAGTATGCTTTTATTTTGTTTTAAAACTTTTCAGAAATTGATTTTCTATATTTCTATTCTTTATTTTAATAATAAAAGAATGGACTCCACACAGGTTTACTCAGCGATTTTTTTTAGTAATTCAGTAACACAATTTTTTCCACATTACAATAAGTATAAACAAAAATTATTGATTTATCTGGGTACAATGGTATTGGCAAAAGATTATGGTTTTTTTTATTAATCATGGTTTTGATAAATAGGGTTTATTCGAGCTTATGCCCTTTGCACCTTTTGGAAATTGTCATCACATTTATTTGTAACTATTAATTCATAAACATCAACTCACCTGTTTAGTTGCTGTACGAAGTCAGCCACAGAACAGCAAATAATTGTTATTCTAGAAAGTCAGCCATAATTTCTGTGAAATTCAGGAGTAATTATAGTACTGCAAGCCAATTCTGTATAGTTGAATCATAGATGAGGGATCTGTAAGATTGATGGGTTCTTCTTTGGTTGAGTGTTCTCCTGTTCACCTGAAAATAACAAATAAAATTTATCACCTTAAAAGATATGGAAAACAGTGCAGATCCAATACGAATATTCGAAAAGAAATATGACTATATTTATATATTTAAAGATGAATTAGAAAAAATATAACTTTGCCATGCTTTATACTCTGTAGTCTTTATAATACAGTAGACTGAATAGAGTATGTATTAGTGATAACTGTGTCAATCTTAAACTCCATTATAAACAATACCTCAAGTGAAAATAAATGAATAGATTTTTAATAGTACTGGTAATCAATAACCAACAATCACTTTGATATTCCTGATCGATTGTTTGTTTGTTGTTTACCATATCAACAAGAAAGTTTTTTTCGGCTCATAAGTTTTCATCAAAATTTAATATTATAAACTATTTTTAAATGTTTTTAGTGTTTCTAATCGAATGAACTTTTAAATTAATAGTGGTTAAGTGAAAAGAATCGTTTTGTTATTTTTCGAGTGAACTTTTTTAGCAGATCTAAATTTTTAGTCTGTGTTAACCTCAATGTTTTGGACAATGTAACATATTCAAAATTTGTGAAATTTGTGAACATGTACTTTTGTTTTGGACTTGAGTTTGTGGCTCCTTCACATTCATTGTAATTTTGTTACTTTAAATAAATGCAAGAAATCTCTAACTGACAACATAAATTATATGAAGTTACTGGGAACTTAGATCATCTTATTTACTAGAGATTTTAAATAATTATTTTCTGTTTTTGACACATACCTAACTATCTTGAAGGATTCAAAGCTACATTACTATATGAAGTTCATTATTTTTTATTCCATGATTCTAAACAAAGCGTGGGCAGGTAAAATGAACAAGCCTGTTGGAGAAGTTACATTCTATAATGTATTACATTCTTTATAAAAGCTTATAGATTTTTTACATTCACTAAAGGACCAAACTAGGATGAGAATACTATTTTTGGTGTCAACAATTGAACTAGGTTACAAATGTGAATGTGTTTGTTTATTCCAGGAAATACAAAAACAAGAGAGGTTGCCGGTTGTCATAATAAACATAAATCATGTACTTCATTCAATCAGATAGAGGGAACTGTCACGGTTGACAGTCTACCTACTAATGAAATAAAGATTTATTCTTCGATTTCTTGTTCCATAACGATCTGCGTTGTTGATATAAACTTTTTGTTATGAATTTAACGACTTGCAGTCAGTTTTATATTGTGAATAAGTTATCTAATAAATATACTCACATTCGGCCGAACGTTTTCGAGGTGAGTATACTTAAGATGAGATTCAAAACCTCGAAAACGTTCGGCCGAATGTGAGTACATTTATTATATATTCACAATATAAAAATGACTGCAAGTCGTTAAATTTACAACAAAAAGTAATGATTTATTCATCAGAAACAAACAATACAACTTATAATTCAACAAACATAATTCATAAAAAAGTGCATTAATAGATGTCATTAAAATATTTTTTATTTCTGATGGAATTACGCATATGCAAGCTCTATAGTTGAGCATGACTGCTCACTAAATTGAATAAGAACTCTTTCTTGGGAATTATTGAGCTTTCTGTTTATCAGGCCTCTCACATCATTTTTCCATTTTTCACATCGGCAAGAGAAATAATCACAAACCGCTTGCTTAATTATATGCAACATTCAACGATATTACGATCTTATATAATAATAATAACATTACAAAAAAGTGCAATATTCAATAGTTGAGTGGAGCTTTTGAGAAAAAAGTAGAGAAAAGTTTTATCCGAAGAAAATTTCGTTTTGAACAATGATGAAACTGGCTTCAATTAATATTGAACTCATCTGCATCTGAAATTACTTAGCACACTGCAAATTTGAAGTACTGTAACTCAATAATTCACCTCCCGTTCAAGCTGAATTAAGAATGTAAATAACCTTGTTCTTTTTGGAAGTCGGTTAAAAATGGCAGTCGTTGTTAGATCTAAAAACCATAAATGAGTGGCGAACCCGGATACTTTTTTGTTGGGAGATACCAACTCAAATTTTCAAATTCAATTTTAAATTACGGTAGTCTTAATAAAGCAATGATTTGTTGACTCCATGGGCACCTTACCTGTAAATTCTTCAAATTTTATTTCAATTTATCAATTTAGTCATAATTAAGGAATAATTGGTTGACTTCATGGGCATCTTACCGGTTACCGGTAACCAATAAGGCTCCCATAAACTCAAACATTATTATTTTATCGGTAAAAAAAACTTGGAAATTTTAAACGCCCAGTTTTTATAATATTCAGATTAATATTATTTCATTTGTAGGGCTGGAATTGAAAGCGGACACATCGATTACCATAATTTCTTATCTCTTATCTATTTGGGATGTCCAAGGACGTTCCCTGAAGTACCCCTTTCACAATGTGCTCAGTAAACCCGCTAACCAAGGGTGCTTTCGTTAGCACGCAAAACATACGTTATGTGTTTTACCTATGTGCGTAACAGTGTTTGGTGTCCCAATGTAATTTGAATCTAAAACGAGGACATTGTTACCGCTGAATAAGAACAGTCAGTATAGGCTATAATCAAGAAGAGATTTTGCTCGGGAAAGAGCTGCTAACGGTGGACTAGGGTTCCTCTTGGGTGGAGAAACAAGGTGTGAGGTATTTCTAGATGAAGAAAGGATGTGGTTAATGTGTAAATGGTGTGGGTACGGTCGGTTTTGTGCATGTGCTTAGAATCTTGTTGAAATGGTTTCTAGTAGGCAGTAATAATTGGGGAGCAACCCAGAGGCAAAAACCTGACCTTTGGCTGTTTTCGACCAGGTACCCTGATGCCAAAAACTTTCTCCTTCCTTTGCATTGTGCCGGCGATGCTACGCGTATCTTCTTGACAAAAGGCGTCGCTCTCCAACTGTGTAACAACATCTGATACAAATATTAATTACTTGCTCGGTATTACGTCATTGTTACATCGTTCCCAATAACGTATCATAGTAAATAGTCGAACGCTCTGTTATGAAAACAAAGTGGCGTTTCATTTGCGTTCCAAGTAGTCTATTATTACAACATTATTAGATGTGGGCACATGTTGTTCATGCATGGAAGACTGAATTGACTCGAGTATTTTTGCGATTCATCCCATTAATTTCCAGTTGCAGAACGTTAAGTTTAAAACGTGCTCAGGAGAGTGTATGTATTCCTTGAGGTTTTGATGATATTCATGCCAAATCAACTGTTGATGTGGAGATAAAATTCTCAGAAAACTATTGAGATTGAATTGTCAGGCTTTCTTTGAATAGTAAATCCAATATTCGGGTTCTTCATCTACTTGATCGTTTTACTACTTGTTTAATAATCTTGTTTATAATACTTATCATAAAAATAATCGTTATTCTACTTGTAACGTTTCGAACTGCCATTTCGTTTAGGCCAAACCAAGAGGGGGTGAAAGGTCTCCCACCGAAATTTTCAAAGGTTAATAAATGAATTTCACTAATGTGAGGAGGAGTCTTTTAGATGGTATTACCACCGAAATTACCAGTAAAAAGGACACTGTTCTCTGCTGTAAAACCACTTCCTGGTGGTTCGGAACCACCTAAAACTGTAGGTCCAACTCATCAATCACCATCATCCACCTCATTATCTTCGCACAGGTCTCAGACCTATGTGGGCTATCCTCCAAAAAAATTGTTTTCTCTAAAATACAAAAGGCTTCAAGTCTAGAACTGCTTTTCCCGCAAAATTTTGACTTCACAATCTAAATCTTTGTAGGCAAAATAACAACGAAAATTTTGTCTCACTAGAAAATTATTTCAATTGAAAAGAATAGCTTGTTTATACTTTAGTTGAAGGCTATTAATTTGAAAGTTAATCTGAAATGATACATTAAAAAACGTTACAAATCCGTTGGAATAATTTATTTTTTAAAATAGCTGTTTTATATTTTAGTTGGCGGCTGTGGTAGCGCAGTTGGTTGGAGCGCTTGTCTGAGATAAGATAAGGCTCTAGCTGGCTTCGTTTCCTGCACCCTTGGGTTCAAATCCCATTCAGTCATAATTTACCTCATTACCCACGTACAAGTCTTCATACTCACGTGGGCATCATCAGCGATGAAATAAAAATATTAATTTGAATGTTGATTGGGAAGGAAACATTGAACACAGCTCAAATCCGTTTTCCTTTCCTGTTTCTTTTTCATTATCCTCATTACGGAGAAATAATTATCAAAGAAAAATAATAGTCCTACAAACTTCAAAAATTGCATGCCACATTTGCTGTAATGACGACTCAAAAAATAATAGTCATCTCCGTATAAATAATAATAGTAATGAACTTGTAACGACTAAAAAAAGATAATAGTCACCTAGATTGCTTTATAGCAATGAAGTAGAACTCGATGAAGTAGATAAAGACTACATGATTTTAAGGGTTCAGAAACTTAAGACATTGATCTTAACTTCGAATGATAAAGATTTTTTCATTTCATCTCTACAAAAATATTCACCCTTCAAGTTGATGCTAACTTGAAATTCCACTTTAAACCATCATAATTTAAAATTATAAAATATTTATTTCTATTTTAGATGGAGGAGTCACACAACGAGAGCAACATTATCGGCTCCCCTATCCAGGAGTTTTTCCGGGGGAAAATTGTTTTCCTGACAGGAGGCACTGGTTTCATGGGGAAAATCCTGGTGGAGAAAATCTTAAGATCGTGTCCACACGTTAGTCAAATCTATATGCTGGTACGACAAAAGAAGAACAAGGAGTTCCAGCAGAGAATGCAGGAGTACGTAGAAGATGAGGTAATCTATAAATAATTATCTTTAATAGAAGAATTACAGCTGAATTCCCGTAGAAGTAGATGCTTATCAATTTTAAAAGCTTAGATTTGCTCTCGCAATTTCAATTCGTTACGCTGAATAATCATCACAAACTCTAATTATTAGGTTGTGATCATACAATAATTTCTTGATCAGAATGACACAAATTATAAAGTAATCAAATAATAAGAATCCAACCCAACTGAGGAAAAACAACAGAAGAAATAATAGAATAAAAACACGAAAAATTATGAAAAGAAATTATTGAATGCAAAAGACATATATAAAGTTACAGAACTATAATGGTTATATATTTTCTAGAAAACAATGTAGAGAACAGAGGAAATAAAAGCATTATCAATATTCACTAAATTCCCCTACTTATTTGAAATTGTGAAAACTAAACCCAAATTTAGTTTTTTTATTACAATGTGGGAGCATAAGGGAAACCCTAAAAATTGCTCCCCAATCATGAACATATTACAATAACTACAATTTACAAATTTGAGAATTCAAAATATTGGATTTTCCACATTTTTTTTATTATTTGACTCAGATTAGCTAAGTAAAATGCTACTTAGAAAATGAACCTAACTGAGGTTATGTTAATGAGAACTCAGGTCCATAAAATCATCTTTAGCATATATTTTTGTACAGCCTATAATGCGAGGATGAATTTGTAATAAATTATTGAAGGGACCATACTAATAAAAAAGTAGTTCGTTAATTAACTGAGATAACTATAATTATTATTAACAACAATCCCTTCATCTTTGGCTAGTTGAGTCATTCCTCAGTCAGCTAGCTGATTTCATGGCAATCTCTGAAAACGAAACTTTAGGATTGTACTTGATTTTGCTAGCAATTTCACTAGCAACTTGTTTTCTGTCCACTTGACGGTTGTTCCCGGAAATACGAAAACAAAGGAGGTGATTCTATACTACTGTAGCTATTTGAAACTATTAATTTCAAAATAATATCAATTTGAATATGATAAATCCAGATACAGTAGTATGACCAATGAACTCTACTATTTACAAATACAACGTATGCGAGATTTTGAGGAGAGAAAATGAAGGCAAGAATGGAGGGGTGATAAAGGGGACATATACCCCCGAAATCATCAATCAACACTAAAAAGATGAATTGAATGATAAGACTTGAAGTTGATGCAGCTACATTTATTGAAAACAGTGAGATACTAGCTCCGGTTGTTACACCATTATCAATCTCAATCAAACTAAAACTAAAGTACAGACTAGGTCAATATATAGGCTACTCAACACGGAATGATACTATTGGCTGAGGGTGCAAGTGCCTCTAATAGACTGAGCTTCATTGAAGGTCTGTGATTGGCTGAAGGCTAAAACAAGAAACACCCACTGGTGGGAGGAGCAACAAGCAAAGATAAGTGTCAAAATCAAGAACCAAGAACTGGGAACATGTAGAAAAAAGAACAAAACACAAGTAGGCTAAAATTACAAAATTGAAAAATTGAAGCTCACTGCAGTCGAAGTCAACCGAGAAAAACACGAACTTACCGTTTTAATTTTTTTTTAATTTAGACTACTTGTGTTTTGTTCTTGTTTGTTGCTTTCTAAGTGTTCCCGGTTTTTGGTTCTTGCTTGTTGCTCCGCCCACCACTGGGCGTGTCTTGTTTTGGCCTTCAGCCAATCACAGACCTTCAATGAAGGTCAGCCTATTAGAAGCACTTTCTCCCTCAGCCAATAGTATCATTCCATGTTGAGTAGCCTTTTTATTAAGGTACTCTATACTTAGTTTCAGAAACTAGTATCTCACTGTTTTCAATAGATGTAAGTGTGACAACTTTGTCTTTTTATTTATAATGTATAGAATACTTTCAAATTTCTCAAATTGCTAAAATATTCAAGAATCTGGGTTTTTACCTGAGGAATGGATAATCACGTTACGATTCAAGTGTTTCAAAACCTCTGTCCTGAGGGAAGTGATGGAAAAATAAACATATATATAATATATAAAAAGATAATATATTTGTTCATATTATGTTCATTACATTGTAAATGCGAATGAGAAACGTCGTATCAAGGTAACTAGATATTTTTAATTCCTGGATTTCTTGTTCCATAGGTCCATAACGATCTGCGATGTTAATATTAACTTTTTATGTTAAATTCAACGACTTGCAGTCTAGTCGAATTGACTGCAAGTCGTTGAATTTACCATGAAAATTAAAACTATTTTAACTTATCAGTAGATTTTTGATTGATGCTGGAAACACCTTAATAAGCTACAAACTCTTGAGCCCTCTTTGTAAAGGTGACCGATTGGCTCGGCCAGCAAGAAATACCACATTCTCTACTGAAAAGTCACTTCCCGGTGGTTCGGAATCCACCTAAAACTGTAGGCTTCACTCATCAATTACCATCATTCAACTCATTAATAATAATTTTTCTGAGCAAATTGCAATTGCCCAGAGGAGTTTATTAAAATGAAACAAAAACAAAAGGATATAACAAATTGAGAATACAATTTTTCAGTTTCTATATTAAAAAATATTTTCTTGAGGATGAAGCCCACATAGGTCTGTGACCTGTGCGTGGATAATGAGTTGGATGATGGTGATTGATGAGTTGGACGTAGTTTTAGGTGGGTTCCGAACCACCGGGAAGTGATTTTACAGCAGAGAACAGTGTATTTTTTGCTGGCCAATCTAATCGGTCACCATTACAAACAGGACCTACAAGAACGCATCTTATCTCTATCTGATTGAACAGATACCTGCTACAGCTCACAGCTATCACTTACCTTTTTAACTGTATATGGTTAACTATGATCACCCCACTATATAAAATATGTATCGGGGTGAACATTACCCACTCACAGGTTTCAGACCTACGTGGGCTTCATACTCCAACAAACAAAGTTAATTATTGTCGATTCAATAAACACGTGGAATCGACAATATGTTGTCGATTACACATATAATGTTTATTTGCGGAAATAAAGATTATTATCATTTTATTATTACATTCAAGTGACGAAAACAACTCGATAACATCATTCACTGTAAAATCATGTGCATTCTCATTGCTACAGCTAACTTTCTATCGATGGATTGCCCCCCCCCCCCCCTCCCATCACGACAACGAAATAAGAACTAGGCTCTAGGAAAAGACGAAGTAAGATGAAAGACACCGATGCTTGTATGTTTTCAATGAGATCTTGTTATTCTTCTCTCGTTCAGAGTTGCCGTTGAGTTTGTATGAGGGGGGTTGAAAATGTGTGGGAGGGGGTGAAAATGTAAGGGAGGGGGTGGAATTCAGCAGGAGAGGGGTACCGGGGTGTGACTATGTCTACGTGTCTTTGAATGGGTGCTTCACTATAAATTTTCAGGAAATTGTTATTGGATAGCTTAGCACTAATGCCTGCTCAGCTCGGATCTGCTTCTCCGTTATAAATCTGTGTCCATCTTCAGTGTCGTCGAAGCCTGCAGCGCTAAAGGAGAACTTATTGGGAGACATTACGTAGAAAGCTTTCGAGAGCTACTGGAAATCTTCAAAGACATATATTCTTGAAACAGAACGTGATGCAACTGCAAAGTGGGCCCCGTATAGTTTGTATGCGGTTTTAATCGGTATTGTGTTGGGTACTGGAAAGGATTATTTCATATTATATGGCGATATTATATTAAGTGATAGTTGTGAGTCGTAGCTGATATCTGTTCAATCAGAAACAGATAAGCTACGAACACCTTTGCTACCCTTTGATAAGCTACGAATACCTCTATTTATTTATTTAGAGCCCTTTTATGCATGCGTTTTCGAACGGACGTTTTTAAATACATTGGAACAAATGAGCGCATTTATGCACTGTTGTCCGTTTTTCAGCTGTCGTCCATTTCTAAAACATGTCGCAGTGTTTTAGAAACGGATGATAAACGCAGTGACGGACGTCTGCTCAAGGTACACGGTAGCATATGGCCGTGTTTATGCAGACGCACGACAAACGCACGTTTCCCACTCCAAGCCGCAGTGCTGCCAACCTTTTACGTTTTCTTTTTACATAATGTAAATAAGCAGCGTACAACACAACAGTATCCATGATACTAGAACTATATTGGTAGCACTACCACCCCCACCCTCATGTTTAAGCAAACGCACGACAGAAAATTGAAGACGCACGACATAAAATCAAAACGCATGACACAAAATTTATGGTCCGTTTTTTATCGTTCATACGAAAACGCATGCATAAAAGGGCTCAAAGGTCTCTTATTGTGACAAATTTACAAGGAATGTGGAGGTGCAACAGACTTAAGTACAAAACTGCTCCCTTCACAAATTTTGAATAATTATGTTATATTGACCAAAAAACATTGAGGTTAATACAGACTAAAAATTTAAGATTTGCTAAAAACATGCACTCAAAAAATAACTAAATGAATCTTCTCACTCAACCACTATTAATTTAAAAGTTCACTTGAAACGAAACAGTAAAAACAGTTAGGCTATAATATTAAATTTTCATAAAAACTTTTGAGCCGAAAAATGTTATCTTGTTGCTATGATGATGTTTGAAATTTTATAAGCTACGAACACCTTTGCTACCTTTTGCTAGGGTGACCGATTGGGTTGGCCAGCAAAAAATACTGTTTTGTATTATAGAACCACTTCCCGGTGGTTTGGAACCCACCTAAAACTGTAGGTCCAACTCATTAACAACAATCATCCATGTAATCATAAAAAGAATAGAAGAGAAAAGAAGAATAAGGAGAAGAAGAGGAAGAATAAGATGGAAAAATAAAAATAAAGAAAAGAACAAGAAGGGGGAAGAGGATTTGGAGGAGGAGGAGGAGGAGGAGGAGGAGGAGAGGAAGGGGGAGGAGGAGGAGGAGGAGGAGGAGGAGGAGGAGGAGGAGGAGGAGGAGAAGAAGAAGAAGAAATGACGATTGAAGCCTGCTTTATTGGAGAAATTGAATGCAAAAATAGGGAATAATAATTAATTAGGAAACGAAATGCGGAAATAGTATGCAACCAACCATGTGTACGATGAATAGTTTGGTAGGCAGACGGATACATTAACCTCCTTTCCATTCAAGGAGAAAAAGGAGCTCAAAAACAAAGAATCGATCAATTTCCATAAAATTAGTGTGCCAATATAAAATAACAATATTTCAAAATAGAATGAGAGTTGATCACTCTCGCTCAATATTAATCATTGCTTCGATCAAAGAATTAATAAAAAAATCGATCAAACTTATGGTTTGACCTTAGTTAAGGTCACTTAAGCTGTTCCACTTGTATGCAACACTTATCTCCATTATTAACAATTCTACAATTAAAATTCAAGAACACTTCTGCATTCATAAACACATTGTACGTTTCACTACACTAGTTGTAGTTCTGTGAACAGTAGATCTCACTCGCCCCACACTCCTCACTCAAAAAATAGGATGGTATTTTTAATAGAAGAGTCAAAGAGCACTTTTGAAACAATTTTCATTGCTTTTAATCTATCATTGATGATAGAAACTACAAAAATTAATATTTAAAAAGTACAAATATTTGAAACCCCTAGAAATCATCTAATAAAGGATCACTACGTATTTTCAGCAGCTCTTACAATTTAACTCAAATCATAAAAAAATTAACCATTTTAACAAAAGAGTTTAAAATTTGTTCACTCACTTTTTTCCAGTGAAATTCAGATTTTTGCCTCTAGCTTTTTTTCGGAGGATGAAGCCCACATAGGTCTGAGACCTGTGCGTGGGTTATGAATTGAATGAGTTGGACCTACAGTTTTAGGTGGGTTTCGAGCCATCGGGAAGTGATTTCACAGCGAGAACATTTTTTTTGCTGGCCAATGCTTCAAAGGGGCAACTGCTTTACAAATTTTTTGAATGGAAGTTTTTCGAATAGAAGCCTTCAGAGCTTTTATACTCTACCTGATGAGAAGAATTTCCCAATTTTTTAAAGTTGTTATAATTTTCTCAGCCCCCTCATCCCCCATTGCATCAATATCTCTTTATTCGGACTCGTGATAATTTTCACACACCCCCCTCCATCTGCGAATCAATCTCTTCTTATACAGCCTCTAAACAATCTCTTATACAGCCTCTAAACAATCTCTTATACGGACTCGTGATAAACTTGAAAGCCTATTTTGTTGATAGAACGAAAAAAGTGTGTCAAAGGTTTTTTCGTACCTTTTTTGTGGGACAACATGCTTTGATAATGATTGTGCATAACACATATTCACTATCAATGTTTTTATTAGCTAGTAATGCATATGTTCTTACTCAACTTTACTAGTCAACTAAGCGAAATCACTTGTTTTTCGTAGTTCTACAATGAGGACAGCCACGAATTGCGAAGATAAGTAGGAGTGAGTACAAGGTAAAAGTTGTTGAAAATAAATATTTCAACTTTTGGGAGCCACATTGAAAAGTCGTAGCGATATCAACATTATCTCTCACATTATTGTACGTTTTGTATTAATATGCCTTGCACAAGTACAACATTATACCTTCCTTGACTTGAGCTTGCTCATGATGTACGATAAAACGAATAATACAGTGAATAATATTGTAAGTAACTGTAAATTGTGAATACTGTAAATTGTAAATAACGAATGATATTATGATAGCTAATCCTCATGGTGCTACGAAATGGATTTCAAACCATTGATTCATGGTATCTGTGAATGGGTACAGTAACCTATTTTGTTTGAATTTGGAAATCACATTTTTTGAAATACAGGAAACTGATAAAATAAAACATCACTATGATAGTGAATATATTTGACCGAGCGTAGTGAGATCTCAATAAATTTTAACCCGACCCGGTGTTCATGAAATTTTGCATAAATGTTCCGGTGTTCATGAAATTTTGCATAAATGTTCCTTATTCCGTATGACGCACATACGAGGTTTTTCCTCCCCTCCCTCATCATCTTATAAAGGGGGCTCAATTTACCCCTGATTATTAGAGTGTCTGCAGTGGCAGTCCCAGGATTTCATTTAGGGGGGGGGGGGATGACCACCGGGGGGTCTGGGTCGTCCCCCCCCCCCCAGGAAAAAATGTGGAATTAAAGCCTAAAATGTATTTTTATACGTATTTGAGCTCTAAAATATGCTCAAGCTAATAGTATTTATGTTAGCTAATAAAATAGTTTTTCATTTAAAGTTTATTGTACCGGGTGAAATAGGACCCAACCATAGTATGTGTTTTTCCTTTGATTTCCTTTAGCTATACAAAGAAAATTGATTAAAAGTCAATGTGATTATTTAATGAGCTAATGAGCATGATGACAAAGTTCAGTTAAATAAACGTATAATGAAATCAAAAATAAATCAAGTTTCACTGCGAATTTTTTCTTTATGGTTAGGCCCTATTTTTAACATGTAAGTTACGAAGGAATAGCCAAAAAATACTCAGATTGATACACAACAATGTAATGGATGTAAGGATGTACACATCCTTCTTGTTTATTCTTCTAGCTAACAAGTAGCAATGACACAGATTAAATTTATTTCTCGCAAAAACTATACATACATAATTAGGAATACATTCTTTTTTATGGGGGGGGATCCATCTTGATATTTCGGGGGGGGGGGGGGATATATACCTCCCACCCCCCCTGGGACCGCCACTGAGTGTCTGATTAGGGATTTGAATTAAAATTAAGACGATTTGAAAGGTGTTTAATCCGTGACAAACATTCGATAAACACAACAGATGGAGTAGGAGAGGGGGGATTCAAAATCAATATTGAGATTTTTTGTTAGGGCTTTTGGGGGTGGAAACATTTTTATTAAAAAAACGTTGTATTTTTCAAATATTTATTTTTGCATTTTTTTATCATAATGGATTGATCAATGGAAATTGGGTCAAAAGTCAAATTTTTGAAATTTTTCAAAAATATCATTCTCCTAAATTATTTTTTGAGTGAGGCGGTGAGGTCTACCGTTCACAGAACTACTACTATATCAGTATTTTTTATTGAAAAAAGTATGGAAACGCTGTTTTCACGGTGAATCGCTCCACCAATGGCGTATCTAAACCTGAGGGCTCAGATCTTTAGATCTAAGTTGATCAGTACAATGTTGAGTAATAACGGATAAAATGATCATGATAAGACAGCAAATAAAACAAAAACTTCTTATTTCCGTTTTCTCAAAATTTAATTAAAATGAATTCATAATGCATAAGTTATGAATCGAAACCAACTCTAAAATCTAAACTCAGACCAGTATTCTAGTTGAACAGTCACGTTAATAGCTAATTAAAAATCTTTCTCACGAAGAATACCCAATCCAACTAAATAACAGATACTGTGATCCATGCTTAAAAGATAGGTTTCTGAAGTAGTTTTCTGCAATAAATGATTCACTATGAATGTTTATCACAGACTTCCAACTATATTTAAGGTAGATTTCTCACGCAAATTCTATTGTTCAAAATTGGTAAAAAATCAAATCTGATAAAAGTAACCAGGTGATATGAGTAGCATGTGTATAATCTGGCGTATGACGTACATGTTAATGAGACATCGAACAATAATTAAGATGTTAATTTTTACTTAAAATTAGATTCACCTATTTCAACTTTTTCAACTATCCCACCAACCACGTCACTATAGTTCCATGTAGCATATAAAACTGGAAATCCAAGGAAACCTACTACAATATACTATTATGTTATATGGTAAGATATTATACAAATCATAATAAATCTATTCAAGGATGCCTACTGATATTATATTTATTCATTTATTTAAGATATTGCAATATAACTAGTAATCAAATCAATATTTCATGGAACTGCTCTATACTAAGCAATGTAACATAAATCTATGCTATCAAATAGTAGAGTAACTTATATTTAGGGAAGTGATAGCCGCGAGCCGTAGCAGGTATCTGTTCAATCATAGAGATAAGCTGCGTTCTCGTAGGTCCTGTTCGTATCGGTGACCGATTTGATTGACCAGCAAAAAAGACACTGTTCTCTGCTGTAAAATCACTTCCCGGTGGTTTGGAACTCACCTAAAACTGGTACAATTCATCAATCATCATCATCGAACTCATTACCCACGCACAGGTCTCAGACCTATGTGGGCTTCATCCTCAAAAAAAAAAAAATATTCATATATAAATTTTGCATTACCCTTAGCAGCCATAATTGAAGCAGCCGGTCTACTAAAAGTCAATAGTGTGTTTAATCTTCTTTGTAGTGGCGAAGGTGATATTGTGGAAGGTATCCATAATAATAAGACGAAATTTTCACAACCACATTTATTAAAAATATTAAGAAACTAGTTTCTAAGACTAAAGTATTGAGTAGCTTAATATATAGGCTATTCAACACGAAATGATTGTATTGGCTGAGGCTCTTTCTGCTATTAATTCCAACTATAATAAGCCAACTGCACATCTACTCTTCTAATCAGAGGACGGCAAATTTATGTACCAAAAATTACCTAAATATCGGTGAATACTGCTTTTTTACACACTTTTCCAGATTCACATTGAAACTCGCAGAATGCAACAGACGAGAGGGATAATAGATGTAGCCCAATATATTATTTAAAAACTTAAGGTTTGCGCCTTTAAAGGTTGTAACAACGAGAAACGTTCAGTTTCTTTTTGTTAATGAAAAAAGTAATTAAAAAGTTATGCTAAATTAATGATTAATGCCTATACTACCATAGATAATGCAAAGAGTCGTCTATGAAAATTATATAGGGCCCACACGTGTTCCATGATGAGAACGTATTTTATAATTTCAGTTTGAGAACTTGATCACCGCTTTGAGCGGCGTAATACATTATTTAAGTATCTTGCTCTAAAAAAACGAAAAAAACACAGGCCACAGTAGAATCAAGAAAAAACAGAAAGAGAGAGAGAGAGAGAGTGAGAGAGGGTGTAAGAGAGAGCGAGAGAGAAAAATAATGAGAGAGAAAGAGAAAGATAGTGATTGATGATGGTACTATAATCTTATACGTGATGATTGAGCATACAAGATTTAGCAGTTGAGACAGCGTGCAGTTTTTCGGTCTCTATTTAAAAACAAGACTATTAAGAATTGCCGACTTAAATAGGATAGGCTACTACAGGTCCTCTAGTCAATGGCCATGATATTGCTCTGATACAATCATTATTTTGGCCACATGAGCCAGGTAATAATAATCTGCATCCATCCGATACAAACAAGCGAAAGATTATAATGATACCTTTGTGAAATAAAATACAGTTCAATGACTTTGTGTAAAAAACATTATTTTGTAGTGAACATTGAACTTGTGCCAAAAGTAATTAGTAGTCTATGAAATTTTTTGGCTTTTTTATAGTGGCAGGTCTAGACCGACTTTTCGGAGGGGTGTTACATATCCCACATAAAGATTGGGGGGGGGGGGGGGTTTGTCCTCCGGAAAATGTTTAAGAATATCCCCATTAAATCTTATTTCAAGCGATTCTAGACTCATGTCTAGAAAACTTGAATTAAAACTTAAATTAAAACAAATTAAATCCATTCATTTAACATACATTAAAAATAGGCATTGACGCTCCAGTGTTATATGCATTCATTATACGAAGTCATTATTGATACGCACGGCTTGTTAGTGACAGGCAAGCTTTGTCTTTCTGCAATCAAATACAGTTCAATGACTTTCGGCCGGTTGCACGGAAGCCAATTAAATTTAATCCCCGTAGAATGACGTCATTCTACGGAAATTAAACTTTATACACAAAGGACAATTATTAAGCGATAATGCCGATTAGGTTAACCGGCGAAAAATATATTTAACCGCCCGATCACCGATGATTAAATCTCACTAATGCCTGTTAAGTTACATTTTATAGGTTATGTTTATTGTAACAGAACACAGAACTGCAAATTAGGTCGTATTTGTTAAAAACCTTTAAAAATAAATAAATTCTATTAAGAATATAATAATATTGAGATAGTTAAATAATGATTCAAATAATTCACAATGAAATGATTCTAATTCATCTTTTTTCTCAACTACAGAATCAGCTGTTGATCAAATTACAGTCGTCAGATTGTGCCCGTTCGGTTAACGTAAATTAACTAATGGATGTTTGTGCAACAGAAATAAACCAGTTAAACTTACGACAGTTAGTTAACTGACATTAAAAACGACATTAAGTGACATTACCATGCTTTTTTTGTTACATGTCAACCGTTTACCTTAATAATTAATTAGTGGTAGAGCCCTCTCTTATTTGCAGACGATACATCACTCATTTTTAGCAATTCCATTCCAGATAATTTAGAAATAAGTACCCATAAAGGTGTGCAGCCCATTGTCCAATTCTTAAATCAGTTGAAATTAACAATAAATAGTAAAAAATGCCAATACCTTCAATTCAAAAACAAACATAATTCCAATGAAGATAGGGCTATAAACGTGTTTGTAAACGATAATCAATTAGACCAGGAAGAAAACATTGTATTTCTAGGATTTCTGTTGGATAGACGTTTGACCTGGGCTCCATACATTGAGAAAATATGTTGTAAAATTTCATCTAGGGTATTTGTCCTGCAACAGCTTGCTAGATTGAATGACAAAAATATAAAATAATCTGCTGATATTATTGTTTTTTATCGATTTTTCTAGCCATACACTAGGCATTATAATATCCTTTCTTTGCCTTGTGCTATGGCCGTGTATTGCGGATATTTCATCAGTTTCAAAGTTTCAACAAAGAGCTTCCATCATCAAATCATATATTCTGCAAATTGATGCAGTAAAATCCATCTATTATAAATCATTTTTTAGATATTTTTCTTTTCTTTTTTTCCACAGCTATTCCACAAGTTGAACGCGAAGGCACGTCTCAAAGTGATTGGTATACCAGGAGACGTGGCCAAGCCCGGTCTGGGACTATCTGACGAACACCGCAAACTGCTAGAAGACACAGTCAACATTGTGTTCCATGCCGCAGCCACTGTCCGTTTTGACGAGCAACTTCCCACAGCAGTCGCCATTAATGTGGCCGGCACAAAAGAAATGTTCGACCTGGCCAGGAATATGAAACATCTCAAGGTGGGTTCAGTTCAAGGATAATAAGTTAATAAAAAGCATAAAAAACACAAAAATCATCCCACCTGGCAACTGACCTGTTATGCAAGTAGGTGTGACGTCAAACAATCTAAACTGACCTAAACATTGATTAGTTGAACATCCTACCTACGTCACAGATGTCTGGTTGGAAAAATTGGGAGGGGGGGAAGGGGAGGAAGATGTTTCTACCCAGTGTTTTTTGTTCTCTTGATTTCAAGTAACCTTTTGAACCGCTCCGTTGATCATCTATTAATTCGGGCATAACCGTGCTGAAGAGAGATAGATTTATTAGAAGGGCGAACCTAGGACTCAAGGACCTCTCTCCCACTAATCTGCCTAGCTAATTCATGAAAAATAGAATAGACTGCCTTTATTTTTCCTAAGAGGGCGGAGTTAGGGCGCAGTCGGCCCTCTCTTCCACTCAACCCATGAAGTAAGAATATTAGAATAAAGAATATTATTTTTTCAATTTGATACGAATATTCATGATTAATGAATATTATTATCTTCATTTATTCACTTACAAAAGCTCACAGAATACTCCATGAAGAGCCGTATTGACTTACGTACAATAAATTCAATAACAATAAAATATTGAAAGTCAAGTTATTGAAATATATAAAATATTGAATTGAATTGAATCGTCTTTATTCATTGAACATGTACATTTGAATAGTGTCACATTTGATTAAAAATAGAGAACATCTATAAAATAGTAAAATGTAAACAATTAATAAAAATCTTAACTATATCAATTATTATTGGTAAATTCCAGCAATGAGTACAGGGACAATCCTACCAAATATTCCTTTAATTTAATACTAAGCTTTTTAATATCCTTGAAAGTTAAGTTAAAGAAATATATAAAATATTGAAAGTTAAGTTATAAAAATATATAAAATATTGAAAGTTGAGTTATAAAAATATATAAAATATTGAAAGTTAAGAATAGAAAGACAAATAAATTCCTAAAAAATGAAATTAATTAAAATAAGAAGAGACGAAATTAAACGAGAAATTAAGAAAAATTAAAAAATATATAAATAGATAGCTTGAGAAAGGAAAATAATAGTATATTTCGCACCTAGGGCCGAAAATGTGTGTTTGCCGGCTCGAGATCGCGGTTTTCAAGTTCGAGACGAAGTCGAGAACTTGAAGCGTTTGAGAGCCGGCAAAACATTTTTGCCCGTGTTGCGAACGCTGTTTTTCGCCACACCACAAAAAAAACAAAACAACAATGTTAAGTTGGAAATTTTGAAAGCGAAATTTTAAGGCTATGGTACTTGCAAGAATACAAGGAACGGCTATCACCTCTTTATCCAACCTACAGCGCTCTGGGTGGGCATTTTGTCAACTACTACAACTGTACGCCAAAAGGTTAGTTGGTTAGGTTTTTTGTTGTTATTCTTGTTCCTGATTCAAAACCTGCATAAAAAACCAAAAACCTAACCAACTAACCTTTCTATACCAACAGTAACCTTTACCAACAGTTGCAGTAGTAGACAAAATTCCTAAAAACAAAAAACCTAACCAACCAAGAGAGGTTAGCAACAATTGTAGTAGTTCACAAAATTCCCACCCAGAGCTCTGTAGGTTGAATAAAAAGGTTCTATTGTTTGATATCAAAACTACAAAATATTACATATTAAGTTATAAAAAGTGATCATTTTTGACATTTTAAATACTACGTACATATTAAATTATAAAAAATAAACATTTATTGATGGTTTAAATCTTTTTGTTTTACAAAAAAGTTGGAAGGATTCATTTTTACAATCATGACTGCTGTATCCAGACACGATCAGCTGTCATTCAAGGTCATTTTCTTTTCCGCCCTAGGGCGGTAAACGTTTACAGACCTCGACGGAAACCAAACACTTTCGGCCTCCATATGACACACGAAAAACAGCTCATTACGTCCTAGTGTGGCGAAAACTAAATTAAGATAAACTCTGAAGGGAAAGAAATATAACTTCAGAGTGAAAAAAGAAAGTATAGAGGGATTTTAGTAAAATTTTCAAAGAATTAATCATCAATAATTGAGCGATATGATATTTTACAGGGAATCACATTATCTCCATAATGCAGGCAATACCTGAGACTATTTTTTTGTTTAGTCTTTTAATGACTCTCCTCGTAAGAATGGCTACAATGGCCAAGACTTCGCCATTTTGTGCAATTCATCTCTCGTTTCCAAGCTCTCATTCTTTATTACCTATTGCATTAATAATTACTTTTTTATTTCTAATGTTATTTAACCATTTAGTTAACTTTTCTAAAATTATTGTATGTCAACATAACTATTGGATCTGAGAGTTGCTAATCTTAAGAATACTGTAAGAAATCATATATACATTGCAAATTTTCGTAAATAAAGTTAGTCATCTTAATCAACAGATTTTTTTTTTAAGATTGCATCTTGAAGAATCCGGTTGTGGAGTATAAGACAAGTCAAGAGGGTCAATTTGTAGCTCCTGGCTGCCTAAATACACGTAAAAGTCACGTAAGAGGCCCCGAACTTGATAACTCCGACACCGGACATGAGAGCCATATTAAGGATCATATAATTAGGCCTATTATTTTAATAGATTTATAAGAGCTGAGACAAATATTTGAGCGCGATGTCATTTTCATTTGATTTAATTGACTGCCTTTATTATTTACCTGGAAGGGCGAAGTTAGGGCCCTATATTATTATTACTTTGCTCACACAGAGAAGTGTGAAACCCAAAATAATAAAGTATTGTTCAGATTTGTTCTAATATGTAGTCTTAATACATATTTCTGAATTATTATTATTATTTACTTTGCTTATTCAGAGAAGTGTGAAACCAAAAATAATAATAATGTATTGGTCAGTTTTGTTCTAATATGCAGTCTTAAAATATATTTATGAATTAAATATGAGTAATTCTGAATAAATATACTGCTGTATATATTACATGTATACGTTGTATATATACAATTTTTTATTATTGTAGATTTGCAAATAGAGTACCATCAATTTGTGTGTATCGTGTTATGGAAGGTGCGCAGATTCAACATACCTATTTATTTTTAATAAAATCTCTATGAGGTACACTTTATTGTATGAGTGGTAAATGGTCGAAAAAAGTTTTAGCCAACAATTGAGGCTTGAAAATTGATTTGTGAACATCTGTTATAGAAGACACATGAATATTATTTCCATTATTATTATTATTATTATAGTAAAACCTGTCTAAGAAGGACCCCTTGTAAGACGGAAACCTGCTGAAACGGAATGTTTTATCCGGTCCCTAGGAATTTTGTACAGTATGATCACCCTGTCTAACCCGGAAACCTGCCAAAACGGAAATTTTTTTCAGTCCGGTGGAGTTCCGCCTTACGCAGGTTTTACTATCTTTTGTATTATTATTATTATTATTATTATTATTATTATTATCGATAGAACTCCCACGAGGAAGACAATAAGTATTCAGACTCGTGGTGTATGGTATTTTTATTTTTTCTTCTTTGCCCAGTATTCCTTCATCCTTTGCGAGAACCGCTGCTTCCTTTCTTCACTCCATAGTGGTCTGTACTGTTTAGGGCGCAGCTCTGAGAGAATTTCCTACTTATCCACTTTTCTCCTGAATAGCTCCCTGTTCAATATCTTATTATTATTATTAGAAAATTAGTATTATTAGTTTTTGGAAGCATTTTCCAATCATTCTCTCTCACTGTTCCAATTGAAAGTATTTTTCTAGATAAAATTATTTATATTTTCATCAGCAAAATTATTCAATTTCGAATAATCTGGAATCCACTCGATTCGATGCCACGCTCAGTTGCTAATAATTTCGTTATAGCAAAACAATATTCTGCAACCAGCATCATGGCTGAGTGTTCAAGAGATCAAGAGGATATAACTTATGCCCTAAATTGGTCTTTCTATGTGAGTGTGTAATTTCAATTCCCATCACTAATCTCATCCAAATTAATGAACAATGAGAGCGTAGATCATTTTTTTAATACTTAATTAAATAGACCATCAACAAACTACGTGGTGTTAATTTCATTATAGCTTTCAATAAATGAAATGAAAATTTATGAATTTACACGAATAACCTTTAATTATCTCTGTGAATCATCTCTAATCATTGAGAGAAAGGCTAGACAGACTCGCACCAAAAACAAAGCATGGCTAGTAGTTACTTCAATATTTTCCCACTGTATTTTCCTTGGTGTTTTTATGCATAGTAGCCTATCATAGAACGGTTTCTACTGTTGAAGGTGACTCTTCAGACCTCTATGTTATGTTTTAGTCCAAAGAGCGTACTACTAAAGACAACACAAGATAGCCGAGTGCCGTAGCAGGTATCTGTTCAATCAGAGATAAGCTACGAAACTCCTGGGAGCTCTTTGTAAGGGTGACCGATTGGATTAGCCAGCAAAAAAGACTCTGTTCTCTGCTGTGAAATTACTTCCCGGTGGTTCGGAACCCACCTAAAACTGTAGGTCCAACTCATCAATCACAATCATCCAATTTATTACCCACGCACACGTCTCAGACCTATGTGGGCTTCATCCTTCAAAAAGAAAAAGGAAAAAAAAGAAAAACTTAGCCGCGAGCCGTAGCAGGTATCTGTTCAATCAGATAGATAAGCTGCGTTCTCGTAGGTCCTGTTTGTAACGGTGACCGATTAGATTGGCCAGCAAAAAAGACACTGTTCTCTCCTGAAAATCACTTCCCGGTGGTTCGGAACCCACCTAAAACTGTGGGTCCAACTCATAAATCACAATCATCCAACTCATTACCCACGCACAGGTCTCAGACCTATGTGGGCTTTATCCTAAAAAAAAAACTAATTAATTCCAGTCCTCTCTGGTACTACAAAAAGGAGACTCACTTTGAAAATCTCATCTCTTTAATGACTAATGTTTCATTTTTGTTTAAATTTGTTTTTCAGGCGTTTGTGCATGTTTCAACTGCGTTCTCAAATTGTCACGTGGATGAGATAAGAGAAGAATTCTACGACCCACCGACATCTCACCAAAAACTAATTCAACTGACGCAAAGTATCGAAGGAAAATATCTCAATCAGATAACACCGATGTGAGTACATAGATGAGTCGTCATGAATCAAATAATTTGAGAGAAGAATTGTAGAACAGAATTACAGAGATTCTCTGCTGTAAAATCACTTTCCGGTGGTTCGGAACCCACCTAAAACTACTGCAGTTTTGGACCTAGAGGTCCAACTCATCAATCACCATCATTCAACTTATTACTCACACACAGGTCTTTTCATTCTCAAAAAAAGAAAAGAAATAAAATTAAAAAAGTTGCACTTTTAAAATAGCCCAGTTTGCTACAAGCCTAAAACCACCTTTGAAGTATTTGTGATTCCAATGTGACGTAATAGGGAATCTTGAGTAATTGTTCTCGAATGATTTATGACTGGAATACACCTTTCCCTTTGGTTATAAGCCCACTAGCAACCGGGCCTTGAGCTGCTAGGTCACTGGAGAGAGGAAGTAAATTTTAACCCACCTTTTTGCAACTTTGTCAGGGGGCACCGGTGTAAATAAATTCGGGCTCTTTATAAAGAACTTTTCCCGAAAGTTTAAAGTCTGTGGGCTACTGGGTTTTCCTAGCTGTACACTTTTTGCGGAGTGCACTTTGCACCATAGTGTTGACAGACGCAAGCTAAAGAGCTGTGGGGAATTTTGGCTGGAAACCACCGTACGTAACAATTAAACGTACGGTAATTTCGAGTCAAATCCCCCGCAATTCTTTAGATTGCATCTGTTGCAATTAATGGGTAGTGCGCACCAGTGTTGTCAGACGTAAGATAAAGAGCTGTTGGGATTTGACTCGAAACCACCGAACATAACAAACAATTAAACAAAGGAACTAATTAAGCTAAAGAACTGTGGGGAATTCTGGCTGCAAACCACCGTACATAACAATTAAACGTACGGTAGTTTGGAGTCAAATACCCACAATTCTTCAGCTTGTATCTGTTGAAATTAGTGCGTAGTGCGCAAAAGTGTTGACAGACTCAAGCTAAAGAACTATGGCTTAAAATCACCACAGGTAACAATTAAACGTACGGCAATTTCGAGTCAAATTCAATTCTTCAGCTTGCACTTGTAGCAGTGTGCACCAGTGTTGTCAGACATAAGACAAAGAACTGTGGGGAATTTTGGCTTGAAACCACCGTAAATAACAATTAAACGTACGGTAATTTCAAGTCAAACAGGTTGCATCTGGTAACACTGATGCACAGTGCGCTTCGCAGAAATTGCGGAGCTGGAAAAACCCAGCTTTGGGCAAGGCCCAACTACGTATGTAGTTAGTCTAGGCCTCGGGGCAGTGAACCGGCTGCCTCAGTTTTGCTATATATATATATATATATATATATATATATATATATTATTTTTTTCTTGTATCATTGTAGGCATTACAAGAATTCATTTGCAACTGGTTTGATATGTATACATATTCCCGTATTACCTTTTGAGTGAATCTCGCAATTCCCGAAGGAAAAAAAATGTAGATACTGTAGTATCAACGGAAAGAATAACTTTTTTGAATAAAACATAATCCGCTTGGCCCCCTTCCCCACTCCACGTTCATTTGAATATATTTCGCCATCAGTCGCGAATACAAACGATGCATCAACTTTTTTATCACACATTGCATTGAAGCTTTTCAGCATTGCGAAAACTGAGAGTGGACGCTGAAAAGATTACTTTCAGCGACTACAAAGAGTCATTCTTCATGGTTGATCAGCTATTCATGACGCACTGACACGATCAACATGAAATTTCCATACGAAATTCCTGGTCAGAGATTTCGGTACTCCGAAAACAGTGATTCTTTCAGGCTGTCAACAACTTTACCACTTTTTTCAATTGGGAATAACATATCACCCCAGTCATCACCATTTCGATCTCAATGATTTGCTTCTTCTTTTCCAGGTAGCCTACTATTGAGGTTACAATTCAAATCAAATCAAAATTTATCATTCAATCAAAACATAATAATTACAAAATCCTTTTAGTTAAACTTCATAAATACAGAATAAATGTTTTATCAGTAATTCACCTTTAGAGACCCCACTAAAAAAAACTATGTGTTGGGGTGAATTAGGAGATGATAAAGAATAGTGTTTCTGATATTATCGCTCCCATGTCCATTTAATCAAAAATGTCATCTTTATTAGTATAGCCTATAACATGTTAGACAGTTAATGAAGTTGAACTAAAAAATATGGTGCGTATAGTTAAACTATATGAAACTGTATGTAAACTGTATGGCTTGTTTCACACATAACCGAAATCGGGTAACCAGCGTCGTTTACCTGGCATAATTGCATTACATCATATGATTTTAAAAAATCGGGTAGGTATGATACAATGTCCCTACCTCGGACCTCTTCTAACTTCAGTTTTTCTTAAAATCATCTATTTTCATCCTTTAGCAACTTACATATTGTAATAAACAGCCTGCAAAACACATATTTTATTATATTATACTTATTTTAACTTTCTTTTTAGTGGTGAAGGTGATATTGTGGAAGATATCCATAATGAATAATAAGACAAAATTGTCACAGCCACATTTATTAAAAATATAGAGATACTAGTTTCTAGGATGTTACTCCATTATCAATCTCAAACTAAAACTAACGTTCAGAGTAGCTTAATATATACTATAAACGGAATGATACCATTGGCTAAGGGATAGGCTGACCTTCATTGACGGTTTGAGATTGAATGAAGGCCATAACAGGTCACGCCCTCTTGTGGGAGGAGCAAAAAGCAAAAATAAGAATCAAATCAAGAACTAAAAACCGTAAACATATAATAGAACGTAACAAAAAGACATGTTCACGATTTTTAATTCTTGATTTGATTCTTATTTTCGCTTGTTGCTCCTCCCACCAGAAGGCGTGACCTGTTATGGCCTTCAGTCAATCTCAAACCGTCAATGAAGGTCAGCTTATCCTTTAGCCAATACTATCATTCCGTGTAAAGTATATATTAAGCTACTATGAACTTTAGTTTTGGTTTGTCTGAGATTGATAATGTAGTAACATCTGAAAATAGTATCTCTATATTTTTAATTAATGTGATTATGACAATTTCGTCTTATTATTCATTATGTTTATTTTACATTGCATTTTCATTATATTTTACATCAGATCAACTGCATATACTATTTAGAAGTCTCTCCTGAACCATTATTTTACAATTTAAATACTTGGGGTTTTATTTTATGAAAAAAAGCTACTCTCTTTAGTTACTACTCTTTTAGTTATCTATTCTAAGTTACTCTCTCACTCTTTTAGTTAGCTACTCTAAGTTACTCTCTCACTCTCCTTCTAAGTCTAAAGAAATTTATGAGCACAAAGCGAATTTCTTATGCTGATACAGAGTGAATGAAGCTTTGTTAGGTTGATAAAGTTTACTAGTTGCAATTAGATTAAATTGTAGACCTAATTGTTTAAGAAAACAAGTGTTGTGTAAGTTTGTGAGCTTCTCTCGGATCTGCTCTCATACCGTACTGATTTTTGTCGCTCTTTCATTTTCCAAATTCTCAGCATTTTTAAACCTTGGAGCCCTATTCATCTTTTCACTTTCAGGAAAATAAGAAATATAATTCCATTCCCGCTTCATTTTTTCTGCTTAGTTAAAAGGTAGCCCTATTCAATTTTTAAAAAGACTCGGCTTTTCTCTCAAAGTCGTTCCGTTTTCACAAACATTCAAAGTAATTGTAAGAAGTGCATCGACGTGGAAATCAAAAACGCATTTTTCACTTTTGCAAACAATGCAAGCTTTTGCAAAGGCTGGACTGCTTCAATAACAAATGTTACATGAAATGTTTATCGTACATCGTTCTCGAAAACTTGCATAGCAACTTTAAATTGTTTCCCGAGAGAAAAATGGATGATAACGTCTTGAAGATGGAATCTGAGAGAGATAAACATGTCAGATGCAAACAATGACGAGCGAAGCTGCCCCATTTTTCTGTTTCTCAGAACGTTGCGCGCTCCCTGTAAATCCACGAGAAATATGAGAGGAACGTCTCCTCAAAAACAGTTCCAAAGTACCTGACCACCTCTCCTACTCAACCTCTCTCATACACCGTTTCTCTCACTGTTTCTCTGTTCTCCAATGCTCCCTTTCTCTATCCCTCTTTTTTCCTCTGTTCCTTATTTTTCCTAGTAGATGCACTTCCACCTTTCCAGATAGTTTATAGTCTTTTCAGCAGAAATTTGAGAACTCTAAATATTTTATGAGCTCACAGTGGATCGCAATGAGTGATAATAAGAACACCATAATTAATACATCTTCGAGATAATCAATCCACATCAAATAGAAAATAATATGTTATTCTTCTTCTTCTTCTTCTTCTTATTATTATTATTATTATTATTATTATTAAAGTATTATAATTATTATTATTATTATCATCATCATAATGAATTTATTATTGTCCCCTTTCTGTGAATGCAGAATGAACACATGATAAAATACAATACAATGATGCATTTTCTGAAAGATTAGTTAATTTCACGAACGAAATAATTAGATTTAAATATTGTAGAGATTTTTTTTCGGAGGATGAAGCCCACATAGGTCCGACACCTGTGTTTGGGTAATGAATTGAATTGGTAATGATGGTGATTGATGAGTTGGATCTAAAGTGTTTTAGGTGGGTTCCGAACCACCGGGAAGTGGTTTTACAGCAAAGAACAGGGTATTTTTTGCTGGCCAATCCAATCGGTCACCATTACAAAGAGCGCCTACAGTAAATTCAATAAAATACAGGTCTACAGCAAATTTTTATAGCTAGAGGAGTAGAATTGCTTGGAAAAAATTGCTCAGATTTGATTTAAAGATACAAAACATCTCAGTAAACCTGATAACAGTCTAGTATGCAATTGTATTGTATTCTATGGTAATTTGCTCAGTTTTTTATTGCATGTTAGTCAATAAAATTCGATTTTTCCACAGAATACTGGACCAGAGGCCGAACACATACGTATACACAAAAGCAGTGGCCGAAGAAATCGTCAGAACTCAAAGCAAAGGACTTCCTGTCAGCATATTTCGACCAGCCATAGGTAAATTATTTATTAATTTCGAATTCCTTCAATTGCTATTACTTCAAACTAACTTGTAAATTATTGTTCAGTACTTCTAGAAATTGATATATTAGCCCACACTGTGATAATTATTGAGCTTTAGTTCCAATAAAATATCATGTTTTAAATGTCTTTGTAGTCAAGATTAATGACTAAAGTAGATTTAAATAATTTAATTTTACTATCTTAGTTTTACGCTGAACCTTATTACCCTGAAACTCTCAACCGACTCTGAAAAAATCTACATTTGCGTCTTTTATGGGGGTGAGGACTTTTTTTAGGTGATATCATCCAAAATATTTTTTACCTGACATTCTTGAAAAAAATCTATATCCTCTCCTGATTGTGAGAAAATTTCAAAGCTTGTCAATTTGTCAATCAGCGAGGTAAAAATGTATGTATTAGAATGGAATAAATATTTAAATACAGTAGAAAACAAAACATGAAGCTCTGAAACTGAGCTATTATTCAGCAAAAAAAAAGTAAATTCGTATGGCTTTTCGTGGTGGGGAGACCCTTACGGGTAGTTCCACCTCGCCGCTTTTTTAACGACTGCTTATTTTTTTATATGCAACCGGGACCGACGGCTTAAGGTGTCCTCCGAAACACGGAAGTGGCTCGAGAAAAATATCTTGTACTCAACTGGGATCGAACCCAGGACCTTTGGCTTATCAGACCAGCGATAAGCCAACTCGGCTACGCCGACTCCTATTATTCAGCTTTCAGCTATTATTCAGTTTTCCAGAATTTTGCAATTTTTTTAAAGTTTCAACTCACGATTAATGCAAGATAGAGGGATAATACACCTCAATAACTACTGTGAATAAGAATACTTACAGACAGAACCAAATCCATGAATGTTTTGAAAGAATTACTAAATCGATCATCAAGACAAAGTTCAGGGAGAGCTGATTAAAAGGTAAAATCAAAGCGGAATTCCATTGCTTCATCGATATTTCAAGAGGCACGGATTTCAAATTTCTAGAGGAAAATTCCTTGAATAACAATAATTTAAATGTGTTATCTACGTTTCAGCTAGCCTGAACTTTCAGGAAAATCATATTAAATTTATTACGTTGAGCTATGTGGATATCACAAGATACAAACTAACGCTTTCAATAATCTATTTAAAAAATCAAGTTTTCCAGAATTTTGCAACTTTTTGAAAAGTTTTAACTCATGGCAGTACAGAGAAATAAGACACTTCAATAACTACCATGAATCAAAATACTTGTAGAATCATTTCCACATGAACATGCATGCTCTTGAACTCTTGAAAAGAAAACATTTCGATTGAAGCTAATTAATTTGAAGTTATCTCATTAAAAATTGTCTGTTTTAGTTGTGGCATCCTACAAAGAACCAATCAGAGGCTGGATTGACAACCTGTACGGACCATCGGGAGTGATAGTGGGATGTGGCACCGGAGTGCTGCGTACACTGCATTGTGACGAGAACGTCATTGCCAACATTGTGCCCGTTGATAGTGCAGTCAACGCAATGATTGCTTCTGCCTGGAAAACTGCCAACCGGTAAACTTACATTGCTAGTCTTAAACTTGGAGTTTCAGACAAATTATCGTCAGATACATAACTAGACATAGTGCCATTACTCCTAGAAATACAAATGGAACATTGAAAATACGAAATTGATACCCGATCAAGAGCGGTCCCAGGGGGGGGTGGTCTGGTGAGGGAGTAGGAAGGAGGGGTTAGGAAGGGGGGATAGGAAGGGCGATAGGAAGGAGGGGAATGGAAGGAGGGGTTAGGAAGGAGGGGTTAGGAAGGAGTGGTTAGGAAGGAGCGGTTAGGAAGGGGGGATAGGAAGGGCGATAGGAAGGAGGGGAATGGAAGGAGGGGTTAGGAAGGAGGGGTTAGGAAGGAGGGGTTAGGAAGGAGGGGTTAGGAAGGAGGGGATAGGAAGGGGGATAGGAAGGGGGATAGGAAGGAGTGGTTAGGAAGGAGAGGTTAGGAAGGAGGGGATAGGAAGGGTGGATAGGAAGGAGGGGAATGGAAGGAAGGGTTAGGAAGGAGTCAATCTCGCAAAAAAGGCAACAAAACCCATCTTTTGTGAACTCCCTAACTCCCGAGCTGGAACCGCTCCTGTACACTGGCATTTTATGTGCAAACAACTGTACTTCCAAATTATTTGTTTCCATTGCTTTCCAAAGGTAGAAATTGAAAAATCAGGAAATACAACTTGTCAAAAATGTAGAAGAAAATGAAATTTAACTGAAAATTTAAATGAAACTACTTCTACAAGAGGTAGTGCTTCATGCTTTAGGGAAGTGATAGCCGTGAGCCGTAGCAGGTATCTGTTCAATCAGAAAGAGATAAGCTGCGTTCTCCTAGGCACTCTTTGTAAGGGTGACCGATTAGATTGGCCAGCAAAAAGGACACTGTTCTCTGCTGTAAAATCACTTCCCGGTAGTTCGGAACCCACCTAAAACTAGTTGGTCATCAATCACCACCATCCAACTCATTTACCACGCACAGGTCTTAGATCTATTTGGGCTTCATCCTTCAAAAAAAAAAAAAAAATAATAAATAAATAAAAAATAAAATGCTATCTGAGAGATGAGCCCCTATTCTATCGATGAGTTTTATGCTTGCAACAAAGACAGCGTTCGAAAAACCGACTAAAACAATACTAGCATACAGGCGAAGCTATTTTTCATAATATCTCCGTTGATTTGTCTAGGACTAATAGGGCTAATTTTGTTCTATAATGTATTAGATGAATATCTGACACAATTCGTATTGTACATTCAAAATAATGAATCAAGAATATTTGATTGATTGATTGATTGAGAGCATACAGCAGGTGAATCCCACCTTCTCTAAACCAAGACGTAAATTATTTATTCATTGCTAAATTATTATTTACTAAATGATTTTCTAATCCGGGATGATACCTATATGAGTTTGCGACGTGAGCTTGGGTAATGAGGTAAATTACTAGTAATTCTCGTAACTACTAAGCTAGTAATTCAATAATATTTTCAAATGAATAGTTGCTAAGAGACAGAAAAACTGAATCAAACTTTGCTAAAGTTTGTAATAGTTGCACTAGTAAAAAGTAAGATAGAATGAATAGCCTCTAACGAGGTGCCAACTCAAATAATAATTTAAAAAACTAGTGGTATCACTCAGGACGGTATAGTAACTTACTTACTATACCGCCTTGGTTATCACTACTCATTCAACGGATATAGTGCTAGTTTTAAATGCTTTTCAACATTCTCATCTCATTATTCACCATTGATTGTAAAATATCTGTTTCTTCAGAAGTATATTTTAAATACTAGTGATATTAATAATCATTCATAGGATGTGGTGCTGGTTCAAAATGTTTTTTCAACATTCTTACCTCATTATTCACTATTGATTGTTGGATATTCAATTTCTATTGAGGGGAAGTGATAGCCAGCCGAGAGCCGTATCAGGTATCTGTTCAATAAGATTAGATAAGCAACGCTCTCCTGGGCCCTCTCTGTAAGGGTGACTGATTGGATTGGCCAGCAAAAAAGACTATTATCTGCTGTAGAATTACTTCCCGGTGGTTCGGAACCCACCTAAAATTGTAGGTCCACCATGTTTCCAATATCATGGCTCAAGCGCGAGGTGGTACTATCCGTAAGGGTCTCCCCACCAATTTACTTTTTTCATTTCTCCTGAAGAAATCTCATATGTTTTTCATTTTTTTAACACATTGTTGTTTTGGGGGTTTTTAAAAATATTTTCGATTCAGTAAATAATTATACTTGAGGAATTCAGGGGCTCATTGTTAGATAAGAATAGCACTGTTTGCTATTTTCCTCACACAGACAATGTAGGTCACGAATGTGTCGGTGGAAGCATGGAATGAAGTGCGATTACAAGTTCCTAATACAGTTCTTAACTAGTTTAGTACAGTCCTTCCACCAACCCACGCTCGAAAATCGTCTAAGTAAAGATGTCTCTCAATGTCAATTACGCTCTTTTAATGGCTCCTAGTGTGAACTCAACTGACACTGCTCTATGCAATATTAGTGTAGCTCTAGCTCTCGATGTTTGGACTAAACGAGTAACTGAATCTAGCTCTTAATTTTCCTAATCCGATCAACTCACTTCTCAACTTATCCAGAATGTAATCGCGACTTGCAATTATCAACTTTTTATGCTTTGAATAAAGGGGAATGTTCAGTTTCTTAACCAATCAATATCTTCCTCTTGTATAGCACAGAATAACTGCATGAATATTGAATATACATGATGAATATTAATATTGATTATGTATATGTATATTAATCATGAAAACACGTCAGAGGTCCTAAACTTGTTCAGGTGCGACCTGATAACTCAGACACCGGACCTGAGCCAGGTCACATGATATTATTATAATCATGAATGTTAATATTGAATATGAGTAGGCCTATCAATATGAATATGAGTATATTGAATATTAACTATGAATATTGATTACGAATAAGGATATTAATCATAATATAAGTTAGAGGCCCTGAAATTGTTCAGGTTCGACCGGATAACTCTGACACCAGACCTGAGCCAGCCAGGTCACTATTATTATTACTGTATTATCATCATGAATATGAGTCTTCAATATGAATATGTTTTACGGATATCCAATATGAATATTGAATATGAACATAGTTATATATGTAATCAAGATTTTGATAGCGTGTAATCTATGAACAGACTCATATAATCCAGTGTCACAGGATGTATTTAAAGTGTGAGCGATTCGATTTCTTTATTGCTTGTTGCTATTGAATAAGAACTTTTGGGAAAAATTATTCCAGTACAATTTTGATCTTAATATGGAAATATAACAAATAATAAACACTATATAAACAAATATAATAATAAACACAATAGTGTGAATACATTGATCGGATTGTAGTAAACCCGGAGTTTATTACAAGCTGATTCAACTAAACAAATAATTAATGCTGTGAAAGGTCCAATAATACCAGGGATTATATATTGCAAAACATTGATAATTGAAAAGAGCTAATTATTAATATAATCGGAAAGAGCTACTTTAGAGTAGAAAGTCAATTCAATTTCATTGA
Organism: Conomelus anceps; assembly: GCA_948455865.1. Lineage (NCBI taxonomy): Eukaryota > Metazoa > Arthropoda > Insecta > Hemiptera > Delphacidae > Conomelus > Conomelus anceps. The sequence goes on along the minus strand of OX418225.1, from coordinate 40,105,534 downwards.
TACTCTTCAACCTCTATAATCTATTCAACCTCCTGTATAAAATGTTGAGTCTTTTATAGGTAGACTTAACAAAACAATCATTAATGCTGTCACAGGTCCAATAATACCAGGGAATATATATCTGTAAAAGAACCGTTACGGTAATAATCGAAAAGACCTACTTTAGAGTAAATCAAGTATATTTCGTTGATACTCTTCAACTTCTATAATCTATTCAACCTTTCTGTATAACATCAAAGGCCCATACAAGACAAACTGATAGTGCAACTTTACTTAATATTTGCTTAGTAACGACATGTACAAAAGTATTAATACTATTGGTTTGTAATTTGTAAGTGCAACTTGCAACAGTTCAATAAGGAGACAAGTAATGACGTTACTAACTTTCCTCAATTACTTAGCCTTTTAGTGGTAGGGTATCACTTTATATGAACTTAGAATACACTTTGCACTTTCCAAACAAATGTGAGAATCAAAGGAAAGTGCATCTCCTAGCTTAACACAACTGCAACATCTGTAAACTAGTGTAATTGATTTTAACGTAAACTGTAACTGAGTAAATGCAACTGTAATTATATTGGTAACATCAGAATAACAAGCCTAGCCTACTGAAAGTAGATAAAGCTTTCGATAGTGTGCAAGAGTTCCTTTCACACTAAAATTAAACCTCACCTCAACTAATTGAAAATAATTAACTAGGGTCTGAGATTGGTAATATTGTATGCATATAGTTGTTGATCTGACATGTCTTATACTCCTTAAACGGAGTCTCCAAGACGTAGTCTACAAAAAAAGATACAAGTTAGTTTGAAGTAACTGACAAACTAACTTTTGAGATACGAGCCGATATGGCCAAGTTTAAAATGAGTGCTGCTGTGCAGAAGGGTCACTATAGTCTAGTGGTTAAGGCGCCCGACCGGCAATCGTGAGGTCCACGGTTTGATTCCCGGAGGTGACTGATATTTTTTTTGTACAGTAGCATTCTCAGCTATTCAATGCTGTTGTCAATATCCGACATTGCGGAAGTCTTCAGTATAATAACACTTTAAGGAATTCGAAATTCAAAAAAGATGATTTCATGGCATTGGATTCTAACAATCTGTTTCCATTACTTTGTGGTACTTTTTTTTTGTTTTTGTAACCTTGGAAATACTGCATCATTTTCAGGCTGTGTGCAGGTGCAATGCTGGAGCACAATTAAAGCAAAATATAGAATGCCACAAAAATAAAAATCCCAAAAATAAAACCTTATTTGAAAAAATAAGATCAGAAGTATTGAAAATAGACTTCGCTAGTAAATTCAATACTTATTCATGTCATGGCTATTTCACATTGATGGAATACTTCCTCAGACACGACTGGAGGCCTAATCTGAGTAGTGTATGTAGAGTAGGCCTCCAGCCATGTCTGAGGAAGCATTCTATCGATGCGAAATGGACATCACACAATAAGTAAGTGTTGAATTCACTAATAGAATTTATTTCTATATTATTTTTTACAAGTTAGTTTAAAGTAACTGACAACTCAACAAACTGAGAAACATACAGAAACAGTATTTATTAATTTCGAGTTCCTTCAAGTGCTATTAATTTATACTAGAGACTTCCGCAATGGCGGATATTGACAATAGCATTGGAAAGCTGATGGAAATCGATGAATGCTATTGTACAAAAATATCAGTCACTAACAGGAATCAAAGAACCATGGACGGGAGGTCGTGCCTTAACCACAGGACTACAGTGACCTTTCTGCACAGCAGCACTCATTTTTAAACTTGGCCGTATTGGCTCGTATCTCACAACTTAGTTAAATTAGCACTTAAAGGAATTCGAAATATACGTTTATATTTTTTATTTTATATACTTATTATTTTTATTATTAGAATAGAATAATTTTTATTTCACTTGTTCATATCATACACACCCAAAAAATTATTATACCGTATCAAAAAATATTACAAAATATCAAAATAAATAGTTGACTATTTACATGCATAAAATATTTCAGTCATGACAAAAATTATGTAAAAACAAACTTGAATAAAAATGTTGCAGTCATACAATATTTCAGTAAGTTTCTTTCTAATGATACTGTTTCGTATTTAATGTAGTTTAAGTTAGTTTATGTTTTATCTCTGCTCAACATGTGTAGCTGTTACTTGACTTTCTATAGTGTTGCCATGGCAACCAGTTTTATTGGCCACTGCGCATGCTAAAGTTGTAATGGCAGCTTGAATGGTAATTCCCAATTGCATTCTTGTTGAAACCGCATCGCTATGAACAAATCGTCGTTCTAACCTCAAGTAATAGAATTCGTTACAACCGCAATAATTACTTATTAATTTATTATTTTGTAAAACCTCAATATTCGGTTTATTGAAGCCTCATTTGCTTATAACCGCAACTAGCACTTTATTTTTCTTGTTCTTTAATTCAAAACCTCCAGTATTTTATATCGGCCGTGAAATTAGTTCCATCCTATTTATTCTAAAATAATTCTTCATTCATCCTCACCGACCTCACTCCTCAGTGCATAACAATACCTCGAGTGCTACGCTTTATCATCAGTGACTCATCTCATCAACGTGTGCACACGCATCGGCGTCTACAGAAACGACTTCTCATATGGTGATAGGAACATTAACAAGGTATTACTCAACTATTCCTTTTTATTTTATTACAACCTCATTTCCTACCCCTCTTACCGCAGGTCCTCCATTTATATCCTATGTTTTACAGCCTCATTTGAAAATTCTATATTCTACACCTCATTGCTCAATCCCCAACATTTTGGTCATCCGGGCCCCGGATCGGATCATTTTTTATTTTCATTCTATGGAAATACATATTCATTGCTCATTAAATAAAGCTATCATTTTTGGTGCAAGTACAAGTTATACGGTATTACAAGTTACAAAGCACATTGTTCAAACGAGTTCACTATCAATGCCTTGCAAGTTAAAATTTGTCTATTGTGCTCAAAAGTCGTAAACAACTCATTGTTTTGTTTCATCGTGATTATAACGGAGCTCTGTAGTATTCAGGCTGACATTATAGCTGAGCATTGCGTCGTCAAGGTCAACTTTGTTTACATTGAACTTGAAAATAACCTACTATTCATTCACTAATAGCTTATGCTATCAAATGAGAATAACTGCTTATGGCTTGTGGTATATTTCTAATTGAAATAAATACTTATTGTTATTCCGTGAACTTGACTGATAATTGTATTCAATTGTGTAAAATTACATTGCTTATTTCAAAATTGAAATATTATTTGATTTATTCATATCATACTTCGAATGTTCAATAAGTATAATATCTTGCATTCAATTCGTAACTTGAGTGAATTCAATTCAGATAATTGTTTAATTCAATTGAATTCTCAGAATATTCATGCTTATTGATAAACGCATTACTTGTTTTATATTTCGAATATTATTAGATTTCTTTTGTGAATGCTTGCCACTTATCACTCAATTTGTAATCGTAATTACCTCAATTACTACCACGGCAGTGTGTCGAGTCATTTTATCGGCTTATTATCACTATTATTAGTGCAATCTCATTTAGTTATTGTACCCCAGGTTATTATATTGTCAACTTCAATACTTGTGATAATTTATTACTGTTATCAAGTAGGTAACTTAGTTAGTTATAATGGCTAAATCGTTAGCAGTGATCACCGCTAAGAAGAATAATGCTTTTGAACAAATTCAAATCTTATTTGATATGTCAAAAAAGATCTCTGATAAGGAAATTTATCAGAAATTACTCGCTCGTTCAAAATCTCTGAACAAATTAAGATCAGACTTATCAGACTCACTGGATTGTTATCATGAATTACAGTTAGAAGAAGACAAAGAATTCAAACCAAATTATGCACCTCTTAATAGTGCTGATGAAATGATTGATTCTATTAACCTCACGTTATACAACTTAGAAACGAAATTGAATCAGTCTAAAGTAAAAAATGAACAGCCAGTTCGCTTACCTAAGCTTGACTTGAAACAATTTTCTGGAAACCCTCTCGATTGGACCTCATTTATTAATTTATACAATTCAAGCATTCATTCAAATTCTACATTATCAGGTGTAGTCAAACTTCAATACCTGTTGAGCTCAGTCTCAGGAGAACCTCTTGATTTAATTAAATCATTACCACTAACTGAGAGTAATTATCAGATTGCCTATGACTTGCTTCATGAACGCTATAATTCACCTCGTCGATTGATAACACTGCATCTCAATAAAATTCTCGATTTACCCAATATCACTCATCAACCGGCTCAAATGCGGAAATTGTTGAACTCCTACAATGAGAATACACAAGCTTTGAAGGGATTAAAAATTGATATAACCGCTGATAATCCTTTACTGTGTGCTATGATGATGCGAAAAATGGATAATAACCTCCGAAAAAAGTTTGAACATTTTCGTTCTTTGAACAAATCTAGCGAATCTGTACTTACTGAAGCAAAAGAAATAATTACCTTTTTAACTCAGGAGTGCAATGAAATTGAAAATTCAAATCTTCACTCTTCTTCTACCTCAAAAACCGCTTCAATGTCTACTTCAGTATCTGAAAATAAATTCTTTCCTAAAATAAATAGGAGTTTTTCTACAAACAAGGTAGCATTGATGACTACTTATAATGATGAAATCAAAAGTGACACAAAACCTTATGACTGTTTTGTTTGTCATAACAATGAACATAAGATTTATTTATGTCCTGTGTTCAAAAACAATGCACCCAAAGCACGTTTTCAAATTGTCAAAGAAAATAAAAGATGCATTTCTTGTTTAGGAAATCATACTCTTGACAAGTGTAAATCGAAATCAAACTGTTTCACATGTCATAAAAGGCACCATACTTTGTTGCACTTTGAAAATAACCACTCAACTGCCAATATGACACCTCTCCAACCCAGCAGCCGTGCAGTTTCTGTGGGTCAACCTCAAGTCAACATGACACCTCCTTCAGTAGTACTGACCACTACTGAGAATAATCAACCCTCTCATCGTTCATCAATGTCTACAGTGCTATTGGGAACGCTACTCGTTAAAATTACCTCTCCTCATGGAAAAAGTTATGTTTTCCGCGCCCTCGCAGATTCTGGTAGTCAGTCATGTTTCATCAATGAACATGCTGCACAAGTATTAAGTGCATCTCGCACTAAGAGCAACCACAGTGTTGTTGGATTTTCTCAAGCCCCCATACGTTCTAAGGGCCTCACCTCTCTTTCTATTGAGACTCTGAGTGGAAAAGTGATTTCACTTAATCAAGAGTTCTTGATTATTGATAAAATTTGTGTTGATATACCTCGCATGGAAATTGATCCAGAGGTATTGGAAAAGGTTCGACCATATATTCTGGCTGACCCTACATTTCATCTAGCTGGAGGCATCGACATTCTTCTTGGTGGCTCTGTTTTTCCTCTTCTGCTCAACCAGATTGTTCATCATCTTGGTCCTGGCCTGCCGAGTTTAATTGGGACTCATCTTGGTTTTATGGTCATGGGTGAGACTCCATGCAAGCCTAAAGCTGATTCTTCCATCACTCTGCAAGCATCAGCCACCCTCTTGGCTATCAACAATTTGGATTTGCATAACTCTCTCCAACGCTTTTGGGAACAAGAAGAGCCTCCAATGGCATCTGAAAAATCTGAAGAAGAAAAATTGTGTGATGAACATTTCCTCTCAACCTATTCACGTGATGAATCTGGACGATTTTGTGTCAGACTGCCATTCAAGGCTAACCACCCCACTTTGGGTCAGTCTAAAGCCAATGCTGAACAAAGATTAAATTCTATAGAAAGGAAATTCAAGGCGCAACCTCATTTTCAGTCTTTGTATACTGATTTCATGTCAGAATATTTGACATTAGGTCATATGGAACTGAATAGCACCACTGATCTATCTACTCCTCATTATTTTCTACCACATCATGGTGTCCTCAAAGAAGCTAGCAGCACTACTCGTCTACGCACTGTATTCGATGCTAGTGCAAAAACCTCAACTGGTATTTCCTTGAACCAGATTCTCCTCACTGGAAGGAAAATGCAGAACAATATTTGTGATTTGTTGCTGGTATTCCGCTTGCACAAGATTGTCTTTTCTTGTGATATACGTCAAATGTATAGGCAAATCAAGGTTCACCCTGATGACCAGTGCTATCAATTGATTTTATGGCGTACTGATGCTACTCAGCCTGCATCTGTCTTCAAATTGACCACAGTAACATATGGCATGAGCTGTTCTCCATATCTTGCTATAAGAACTCTTCATCAACTTGCCACTGAAGAAGGCAATTCCTACCCAGAAGCAGCTGAACTTCTGCGTTCTCAAACCTTTGTTGATGATGTCATTGCTGGTGCCAACTCCGAAGAAGAGGCTTTAAGACTGCAACAACAACTTATCTCTCTACTCAAATGTGGTGAATTTGAATTACGTAAATGGACTTCAAATTCTAATGCACTTCTTTCCAGCTTTCCTGATGGTCACCTTGAGAAACCGGTATTTCTTCAGGATGATCAACAACCTCATTTCAAAATCCTTGGTATCCAATGGTCAGCAGCAAATGATTGTTTTGCCTACAACTTCAATCTACCTCATGATGCTACCACTAAGCGTAAAGTACTAAGTGTGATAGCCAAGATCTATGACCCTTGTGGATTCCTCTCACCAGTGGTTCTGTGGGCTAAATGCTTCATGCAACTTCTTTGGACAAAGGGCCTAAATTGGGACCAACCTCTACCTCCTGAACTGCTTGCAATGTGGCAAAGCTTTGTTGACACATCAGCCACACTTCAAGATATCTCCATACCACGAGCTCTACAGTTCTTGCACTCAAGCCTCATTGAACTTCATGGTTTTGCAGATGCTTCTGAACGTGGATTTGCCGCAGTGATATATCTCAGGACATCACAAACTGATACTTCCCCCACTGTCCAGTTACTCATCTCCAAAACCAGAGTGGCCCCTTTGAAAAAACTCACTCTACCACGTCTAGAACTGTGTGCTGCTCACTTGCTTGCTCAACTGACCTCATATGTGATCTCAACCTTTCACAAAAAACTGGAGTTTTCTTCTATCACATTATGGTGTGACTCTACTGTGGCCTTGACTTGGTTACAGACTCCTCCGCATCGTCTTAAAACTTTTATAGCAAACCGGGTTGCTCAAACCCAAGAATTGGTACCAACTGATAGCTGGAGACACATTTCTGGTGAACAAAACCCTGCAGACTGTGCTTCACGTGGTATACTTCCAGCTGAACTACCCGCTCACAACTTGTGGTGGACAGGTCCATCCTGGCTACAGAAGCCTTCCAACCTCTGGCCTACATCTGCATTCACTCCAGTGGAACTTGCTGATACTGATGAGAGCAAACCTCTGTCACCCATCACTCTCGTTGCTACTGCACCTCTTGAATGGGATCTCCTACAAAAATTTTCTCACTTCAGTAAACTTCAGCGTGTTATGGCTTACCTCCTCCGCTTTGTCTTCAATACTCGACACCCACCAAAGAAGATTGGCCCTCTCTCCACCCGAGAATTGGCTACTGCCAAATGTATAATCTTCAAACAAGTTCAAGACTCAGCCTTTCGAGAAGACATTGCCAAGCTGAAAATTGACAAAACCTCCACTGTATCAAACTCACTTTGCCGCCTCTCTCCGTATCTTGATGATGACGGTCTCCTGCGAGTTGGAGGACGTCTCAAGCATTGTCATATACCTCAAGATGTTCAACATCCTATCATCCTTCCAAAGCAACATCATGTGGTCAACCTCATGATTGACTCCTACCACCGACAATATTTGCATTCTGGAGCTCAACTAACACAATCTCTTCTTTCACAACATGTTTGGATACTCTCTGCACGTAGTATCATCCGCTCTCGAATTTTTAAGTGCAATGTTTGCTTTCGACACAAACCTTGCCACAACATTCCACCCATGGGGCATCTACCTCAGGCTCGTGTGACACCTTCTCGCCCTTTCCTCAATACTGGGATTGATTATGCTGGCCCATTCAATATCAAGGTGCACAACCTCAGATCCACATCACACACAAAGGCCTACATATGTGCTTTCGTATGCATGGTCACCAAAGCAATCCACATTGAAGTGGTAACAGACTTGTCTTCTGAGGCCTTCATTGCTGCCTTGAAAAGATTTGTTTCTCGCCGTGGTCTCTGCAAAAACCTCTACTCTGACTGTGGGACTAATTTTGTTGGTGCTAACAATACCTTCCAAGCACTTTCCAAGTCAAAGCAACTCCTACTCTCTGAATTTGCTGCTACACAAGGCATTACTTTCCACTTCAACCCACCTGCAGCTCCACATCAGGGTGGCCTTTGGGAAGCAGCAATCAAGAGCATCAAGCACCATCTCCGACGTGTCATTGGAGAACACACATTAACACTTGTTGAATTCACGACACTGGTCACTCAAATAGAGGCAATATTGAATTCAAGACCTCTCACACCTCTATCAAACGATCCTAATGATGTCTCAGCACTTACACCAGGTCACTTCTTGATTGGATCTCCTTTGGTGGCAGTTCCTGAAGAAGACATACAAAATGTCAACCTCAATCGCCTCAAACATTGGAAATTGATTGAAGCATTCCACCAGCACATTTGGAAGAGATGGCATTTGGAATATATCCATACCCTTCAACAGAAAGCCAAATGGAATAAGGCTGTTGATAATCTCCACATTGGTGACCTTGTCTTGGTCCATCAACCAACTCCACCACTTACCTGGCCATTAGCACGCATTACTGGTGTCTCTCCGGGACAAGATGGAATTGTTCGTGTGGTGCATTTGAAGACTCGCCAAGGAACCTTGACACGTCCATCCCACAAGGTGTTTCCGCTACCCGCAAACTCCAAATAATTTATAGCCCAGCTTGGCACCCTTGTAATTAGTGTTATGAACTTTATTCACTAGTTGTGAACTTTATTATTTTTTTTTATCATTCTTGTTGAATCCAGGTGGATTCAAGGCCCCCGCTATGTTTCGTATTTAATGTAGTTTAAGTTAGTTTATGTTTTATCTCTGCTCAACATGTGTAGCTGTTACTTGACTTTCTATAGTGTTGCCATGGCAACCAGTTTTATTGGCCACTGCGCATGCTAAAGTTGTAATGGCAGCTTGAATGGTAATTCCCAATTGCATTCTTGTTGAAACCGCATCGCTATGAACAAATCGTCGTTCTAACCTCAAGTAATAGAATTCGTTACAACCGCAATAATTACTTATTAATTTATTATTTTGTAAAACCTCAATATTCGGTTTATTGAAGCCTCATTTGCTTATAACCGCAACTAGCACTTTATTTTTCTTGTTCTTTAATTCAAAACCTCCAGTATTTTATATTGGCCGTGAAATTAGTTCCATCCTATTTATTCTAAAATAATTCTTCATTCATCCTCACCGACCTCACTCCTCAGTGCATAACAATACCTCGAGTGCTACGCTTTATCATCAGTGACTCATCTCATCAACGTGTGCACACGCATCGGCGTCTACAGAAACGACTTCTCATATGGTGATAGGAACATTAACAAGGTATTACTCAACTATTCCTTTTTATTTTATTACAACCTCATTTCCTACCCCTCTTACCGCAGGTCCTCCATTTATATCCTATGTTTTACAGCCTCATTTGAAAATTCTATATTCTACACCTCATTGCTCAATCCCCAACAGATACACTATAACATCTCGATCAATCAACTATTCTATTATTATTACTGATCTATTACTATCATTAATATTATTATTATTAATATTTTAAATTTATTTGAAAAAAGGTGTTAAAAGTAATATAGAAATACATCACTTCTGGATTATTCTGTCCAACGAATAGCATATTTTGAAGTATTTCAAGTGACTTCAAAATCCTCAAAAACCATCACGCTATTTCCCTTCTAGTCTAACTCGATAGAGGCCAACCTTTTACCCGCCTAAAATTTGATCATTGCAGTGTTTATCTAGAAGGAAAAACCCGGGAAACTTGTGAAGAGACAGTAAAGAGCTCTCCCATGGGAATGAATATTCACTTTCAATATTTCTTCGCTGCTGCGGCTGTTTTTCTGTCAACCATTCATTTTCGCTTCTTCAACTTTCATCATTTCCAAGACAGTATCAACTTCTTGCTCAACTCATCTCACACACACACTTCCTGAGGAAAGTGAAAAGTTGGTCTGCTCACTCATCCAACACATATGGGATTGCTTTTTCCAACATATCTTTCTTAGTTTTGTACGAAAAAAAAAATATATATAATATCCCGAGCACAACAAACTGTACCACCACGTGGCATTGAATCCCAATGAGCTATTTCAATTACTTTTTGGTGTTTTATTATTATTTTTGTCGATAGAACTCCCAAGAGGAAGACGATAAGTATTCAATGACTCGTGGTGTATGGTATTTATTTTTCTTCTTTGGTGTTTTATTATTATTTTTATTATTATTATTATTATAAATATTACTATTATTATTATTATAAATATTATTATTATTATTATTATTATTATTATTATTAATGAATTGTTGAATTGTCATTAGTAAATGAAGTGTTTCTGTTAGTAATCAAGTTTTGAAAACCACCTATTTTGGACTGTCTCTCTCTATTCTGACATATGGTGGAAATTCAAGTCATAGTATTTCTAAGGCAAAAGATACGAAACAAGCAATACGAAACATGTGTGACCTTGATGCTATGGACTCATGTAGATCAACGTTTTTTGAACAAAATATTATGACGCTCCCTGCACATTTTATTTGCCAGAATTTAGTATATGTTGAACAAAATATTGTCAGTTTTGATACACATTCAAGCTCTCACAATTTTAGTACAAGGAACAGGGAAAATTTATCACTACCTTATTCTCGCTTGAGGAAAACGTACAAAAGCCACTACTATCAGATTATGTTTAATTGTTCAATAGGCTTCTAAAGAGATTAGAGTTCTTCCAGTCAGGAGTTCTAAGACTGTACTTGACAAGTCGGTTCCATCCAAATCCCTCTATTCAATAGAGGAATTTTTTGAATGTGATCTGATTGGTTTTTAGGTTTAATTGTGAAGAAGAAATTGTATATCTATATTGCATTTGTTTTTATGGACTGTGACTACTTTTTGGTAATGAATTTCAGTTAGCTATTACAATTGCCTACTATTATAATTAATTCCGGTATTGTTATTAGAATTTTTATTATATTCTGGAATTGAATCCTAATTAACTATTTTTAGATTGCTTCATGGTTTTATTATCAATTTGTTATTGGTATCAAATATATTGTTATTGTTGTTACCGGTTTTGTTATTTGTTATTGGTATTTGGTATTGTTATCAGTATGATTATTATTATTCTGGTATTGAAACCTGATGAGCTATTAGAATTACTTTTTAGTATTATTATTAATTTTGGTGTTTCTATTGGTACAGAAATTATTATTCTGGTATTGAATGCTAATGAGCTATTGCAAGCACTTTCTGGTACAGACCGTTTCAAAGTGCATGGCGTCTCGCTGGTGGCAGGGGAGGCAGTGCGAGAGAGACAGAAAGTCTTTCCCACCATGATTCCCCTCTAGCCAGTCACATCAAATACACTCACTGCTGAACTTTTTAGTGTTAGCGGACTTGGGGAATATTTGAACTTGACTGTACTGAGAGGCAGCAGGTACAGTAGTGGGAGAAAGCGCTCAGCGCGCATGCTCCATCGAGACGCCACGCACCGTGAAACGATCTGTATCCTGGAGCGCTTGTCTGTGATAAGATAAGGCTCTGGCTGGCTTCGTTTCCTGCAGCCTTGGATTCGAATCTCATTCAGCCATGGATGTTTCTCATTATCCACCCATTCACCTCATTACAAGTCTCTGGATTCATGTGGGCATTATCCGCAATAAAAAAATATTATTATTATCATTCATAAATTGTATTTACCCTGTGGTTCAGAACTCATATGAAATTGTAACATCCACCGTGCTCCCCCAAACATGGCTTGTACGGCGAGGTGGTAAGGGTCTCCCCACCAATAAAAGCCATACGATTATTTTAATTGAATTGGGTATAGCATTGCCATGCCATAAAAGTGAATTCCCAATGTTGATAAAGTATGTAAAATTCGCATGAAATAAACTTTCTAACCTTCTGTTTTCTCCAATTTACTTTACAGAACAATAGAGGACTCAAACCAAAACGAGAACGAACCAGCAGAGAATGTGGTGCATGAGGAACCAACAGTCTACAACTACGTGAGCTCCACTCAGAGACCCATTACGTGGAAGGAGTTCTCAGCGCTGGCCACTACCCATGGAGAAGAATGTCCACCAGCCCAAGGCATATGGTGCTTCTGTTTGACACTGAACAAATATTTCCTAATTCACTACCTCTATGTTCTTTTCATGCACTTTCTACCTGCTATTATCATGGACGGTATTGCTATGATCTTCGGAAAGAAAGCTGGGTAAGTTATTTAGGAATTTCATTATCTAATATATATGTTCAGTCACGACCACTGAAGACTGTGTTTGGTTGGGTGACCGTGCTTCTATGACTAGATGCGTTAAGCATGCGTTAAGCACTTACCCGGTGGTTCGGAACCCACCTGAAACTGTGGGTCCAACATGTTTCCAATAACATGGCTCAACCGGCGAGGTGGAACTACTCGGAAGAGTGTCCCCACCAATAAAAGCCATACGCTTACTATTATTACTATTACTATTATTATAATTATTATTATTATTACTATAATTATTATTATTATTATTATTATTATTATTATTAGGCTATTATTATTATCTAATATCCAAGCTGACACTATATTGCTATTTAAGCTACGATTTTCACTCACTTATACTGGAGTAATAGAATGCATTTCGCTTCTGAGTAGAAGCTTCCTCAGTCTGGCACTTCAGCCTGGCATCATCTGAAGGTACTCCTCACAATCGAACAGTATAAGTGAGTAAAAATCATATTTTAAATAGAAATACAGTGTCAGTTTTGATATTAGATTGTTCATCAAGTATTTCGTCATTGAAAACATCTCAAATTCCATTATGCATGTGTATAGTACCATAGCAGACAGATTTCGACTGTAAGTGACTCTTCAGACATCAATGTTAGGTTTTAGTCCAAAGAGCGTACTACACAAACGAAGTTCCTTCCTTTTATTAAATAAACATATAATCAACCTTTTGTGGAGAGCAATGATAGCTAGATTACAATGCAGCCAACAGAGTCAACTAAAAATGTCAAATTCCGAGATCAGGTTAGCATGGAATATAGTATATAAATTAGTTTAATAAATCGTTATAAATTAAATAATGTAAATACATCATATTAATAAATGGTTTGGAGAGTAAATTAGTTTATAGAACTGCAAAAAAATACTTGCATCAGTGACTAGTATTGACCATTAATAAAAGGCTTGTTTTAGGTTATTTTGAGTTATAACAAGAGGAGGCATGTGCATGAATGATGCTACCACTTTTATAAATTTTATTCTCGGTATGTGCTCCATTCAATATATAGATCACACGAATTTTATATAATGCTTCATATAGTAGCTTGGTGTAAAAGTGTTACGAATGGTGAACCATCATAATGATAGGACGTTTGTTTAGCCGAGGGGTTTGTGCATATGATAGACTGTATTTCAAAAAGATTGACCTAGTGAAAAAGGCTTTTGTGTTACCAATATAGTTAAATGATCCCTATAGTAGCACTGTAGATCGACCGCGGTTTGTATCATGTCTAAACTTGAGCACTAGTTTCATTGATAGCTGACCATCAAAACCGAATTTTATGAAGATAATTGATACTACTCTCCTGAATTATTAATGTTTCACTTCAAGGTTGACATGCGTGTATATTTTGGCCTACCAGCCTACCAGCTAAAAAAGTCCAAGCATGTGCATAGTGTCAATAATCGCCTTTGATAAATATGTGTTGTTTTGTTTTTTACAGAATGATGGCGATCTACAAAAAAATCAACAAGTTCTCAGAGGTGCTATCGTACTTCACCACTAGGAATTTCAAATTTCACAACGACAACGTTCAAAATCTATGGCGAGTTCTCTCGCCTCAGGACAAGGAAATGTTTCCATTCGACTTATCCAGCCTGGATTGGGATGAATATTTCTACTACTACGTCAGGGGCGTCAGAAAGTACTTGATGAAGGAAGACCCTGCCACGATACCTCAGGCGAAAAACAAGTACAGAAAGTAAGTTTAATAGGAATATAATCTGTTTCACTTGATATTTTAACATAAATACATTTTTACTAGGCTCCGAATTAGTGTTAAAATTTATATGATTTTTTTTGTTTGTATTATGTTTTTTTTTGGGAGGGGGGGGGGTTTAGGTTTGATGACTGAATGGGGCAAATTTGGAAGGAAGTGGTTAACTTTTGATGGTAAATTCAACGACCTGCAGTCAATTTTAATTGAGAATATATCATATTTTTACTCATGTTGGCTGTATTTATTCTCAATTAAAATTGACTGCAAGTCGTTGAATTTACCATCAAAAATTAATATTAACAACACAGATCGCAATGGATCCAGAAATCCAAGAAGTGGTTAATTTGAAAATTAATCATTTTAAAATTTATCAATAGAACAATGCTCAGTTTTAGACAATAAAATAACCTAAATTTGGACAATTTTATTTGAAAAAATATCTGTTAAAATGGATCACCAAGTTTCAATAGCATGGCCAAACGACGAGGTGGATCTACCCCTAAAGGGGCACCTTACTCTACCATAAAAAGCCATACTCTAATAATAATATTAATATTAATAATCATTGAAAATAAACCAGTGATGTTTTCCATGACGAAATACTTAATGAACAATCTAATATTAAAACTCACACTGTATTTCACTTTTACATAATGTTTTACTCACATATATTGGAGACGCTTGAGGAATGCATTTCACTTCTGAAAAGACTGACGAAGCTTCTTTTCAGAAGTGAAATTCATTCCTCAAGCATCTGCAATATATGTGAGTAAAACATTATTCAAAAGTGAAATACAGTGTCAGTTGAATGTTGAATAATGTTTATTGCCAAAAAAGAACTTACAAAATATCGATACAAATACGTCAAATACATAACGAAGTACAGATGAAATAGAATAAAAAAGTGAAATACAGTGTCAGCTTTAATATTAGATTGAAAATAAACGTTACCTGTGAAGTCAACACTTTTCTTATTCGTGAGATGGATATTTTGAATTGTTGCAATGCTTCTTCAGACAGGGCTGGAGGCCTACTAAATCAGGTATCTAGAAAACTGAAACCTGATTCAGTAGGCCCACAACAGTGTTTGAGGAAGCATTCCAACAATGCGAAATGGCCACTGAATCAGGTATCTAAACGCCTGATTCAGTAGACCTCCACAGTGTTCGAGGAAGCATTTCAACAATACATACATGAAAAAGCTCACAGACATAAACAGAAAGTCCATTAAGAGCCTTATTGACATTTTACTCTAGCACTATTCAAACAAAAGAAAAAAAAACAAAAAGGATACATCACTCCATTAGATCAGAAAAATTAAAACAAAAAAATAATAAGATTAGAAGAGACGATAATTATATGAGGTAAGGTATGATACTATAGAACTGAAAAAAAAACTGAAAGAAGAAAAATATGAAAAATAACAATCCATAACAACAAATAACAATCAATGTAACATATCCATCACATGAAGTAGTAAGTGTTAAATTCACTAGTAAAATTTATTTAAATTATTGCTTATATTGAAATATAATCATTACTTTCAACTCTCAGGTCTGATTCTGAGCTGGTTCTTGGCCTATATTTTTATTATTCATGGTTTCAAGATCAAAGTCTGAATTATTTTTTTTTAACAGAACTGATTCTATCTCTATCATTATTATTTTATTCCAAAGCTCCATGCTACAAAACTTTCACAATTCTCCGATTACAATTTATTGAAAACAATTGTTATTGAAAATCAATAATTTCCGTACAGTATAGGAAGAAACAAAGCAGATGCTTGTGAAACGTTGCCAATTTTCCCAGGAAAACATGCCAAAGCAATAAAACGATTGAACACAGTACTATATGTCATAAGCTTTATGGCAGTCTTCTTTATTTTGGAAAAAACATGCAGTATCATTCTCTCAAACGCTCTTTGACAAACGCCTACTCGATTTAAAGAGGCATTCAAAGTGAGATGATTTTATTGAGATAAACCATAGCACTTTTACTATTACTACTATGAATTATTCAAGGAAATGAACCATGCTATAACTACTAAAATAAGACTATTCTTATAACTTTTTAAAACTCAACGATGGAAAACAATCTATAGATTGATTCAACAGCTGCTTGGTTTGAGAGGAAATTTTTGTATTTGACTCATTGAACACCTTCATGAGATTTTTTCTTCAAAAACGTGTTATTCAACAAGGTGGTAGATGATTAAACGTATTTTCTAAGACTGGTCAATATCCTTGGAATAACTATGCGAATTCAAGTCAAAATATCTGCACATAAATGAATGTTCAACGATTTATGGTTATACTTTGTAACCATGGTTTCTGAATCAAAATTAAATCTTATAGAATTGAAGTATGGTGAATTATTTGAATGATTCATAAAGATCTAAATTATAAAGATAAATAGATTGAAATAATGAGGTAATCAATAATGAGCAACCTAATATCAAAACTGACACTGTATTTCAATTTAAATATATGATTTTCACTCACTTTTACTGGAGAAACTGGGGGAATGCATTTCACTTCTCAAGAGAAGCTTGGCCAGTCTGAATTGAGGCTGACGAAGCTTCCTTTTAGAAGTGAAATGATTTCCTCCAGTAAAAGTGAGTGAAAATCATACATTTAATTGGAATACAGTGTCAGTTTTGATATTAGATTGTTCAAGTATTTCGTCATGGAAAACATCACAGAAACAACAATGATTAAGAACCAAGGTAAGCTTCACCATCTTAACTACAACTACTAAAGTAAAACAATCTTCATAACTTATTACAACTTACTGATAGACAACAATCTAAAGAATAAATTCATTTAAATGAAATTTATAATGAATAATAAGACGAAATTGTCACAACCACATTTATTAAAACTTCGAGAAACTAGTTTCGGATGTTACACCATTATCAATCTCAATCAAACTCAATCAAGAGTTTGATTGAGATTGATAATGGTGTAACAACCGAAACTAGTTTCTCGAAGTTTTAATAAATGTGGTTGTGACAATTTCGTCTTATTATTCATTATGGATACCTTCCACAATATCACCTTCGCCATTACTAAGAAAGTTAAATGAAATTTGATTAAGTTAAATCACCCACCATTCCACCCCTGTTAAAAGCAGATGGAAACTTATCCATGATTAACTCACTAGTATTGTGTGTTATGGAATAGTATTAAAATTGTTTTGCAGTGTGTGCAAATTTCAAATAAACGCCGTTTAGGCTACTAATGACCGATAGTTTTTATCATATACTAGAATTGTGTGATTATTTTAATACATGAGCAGATATCAAAACGTTTCCTAATAAGCGACAGTCTTTGTTTTATATTAGAATGAGGTGATTATTTTTATTAGGCTACCTAGTACCTATATGAGAAGAGATAAAAATGTTTACAAAAGACCAATAATCTTTATTCAGCTTCCAAGATGACAAATCTCTGTTTCCCCTATAGACAGACAAGCTCCATCCATAATATTTGCAACATGCAGTATGTTCTGGCCCGTATGCAGTACAAACACATTGATTTATCTTTATACATGGAGTGAACCCTCTCCAATCTTCCCCCCCCCCCCACACCAAGCAAATACACTTGTCGTGCAGCAAGATGATCATTCAAGTGGATTCCATCTACTACTCGCGTTATTTGTATGAGATTTGAACGATCAGAAGGAAATGCAATTTATATTCTCGAGCACCATCAGTCATTTTTCACTCTTACAAGTTCATATCAATCATCACTGAATAGTGCTTTGATGTCAACAATATCATTCACACCATGCAAAAAAATGATAAATTCTGGTTCTGGTAAATTTGAAATTTATAGCGTTATTATGCATTGTATATTTACTACTAATGACCGATAGTTTTTATTATATACTAGAATTGTGTGATTATTTTAATACATGAGCAGATATCAAAACGTTTCCTAATAAGCGACAGTCTTTGTTTTACATTAGAATGAGGTGATTATTTTTAGTACCTATATGAGAAGAGATCACAGATGAGAAGAGATCACAATGCTTCCATTATGAATAAGATAATATGAGTTTTCTAATAAATTGAGAATTTGGAAAACTAGTTTTTGACGGTAAATTAAAAGAAATCGATCTAACATATTAAAAAATTGCCCCTCCTGGGAATTTTTGTTTTAGAACGAATTTTGTTCGACCCAAATCCAATTTCTTATGATTTTAAGGTTAGAAATAAATTGAAATAGATTTTTTGAGAGAATTATCAACTGAAGTATTAAATAAATAAATAAACAAACAAATAAATAAATACATAAATAAATAAAAGAATGAATGAATAAATAAACAAACAAACAAACAAATAAATAATGAATAAATGAATGAATGAATAAATAAAAAGAAAAAAATGAATAAATAACAAATTACAAACCTCTTACCTCCTACCACACCAAACCTCTACCAAACCTCTTACCACTTACCTCCTAGTAATACAAATACTCCTTACTTTAAGTGTCACAAATACTGCTAGAACCATATTTATGAACGTTCCTCAAGTTTCTTTTGACTCAAGGGACTCTTTTAAAGTAATGTACTTTCAAAGAGAGTTCATAAATAAGGTCATGAGTGCTGTTTGAAAATTTCAAAGCCTACCTTCCCTTTATCTTATCTCCTTCATCGTTTTCATTTTAGTTCACACCACGAATAAACAATGAAATATTCTAAAATGGGATTCCAAATTGAATTACTTTGAATAAAAATCAAATATTCAAAACAATATCGAAATTTGATGAAGCATATTAGTATAAAGCATTTTTATATCATACAAAATTCTCTTTCCGGACTTACCTTATTACTAAGAGTGAATGTTTTAATAATTCTATTGATGGTGACTATAGTGTAGTCTCTAGTCTTGTTTTGGTTATATGTAAATAAAGTGAATTTTCTTATGCTCCTCGTCTGGAGTCTCCAAAAGAAGACAAAAATCATAAATTTCTTGCGTCAAATTCGCAGGAAATAGATAATGAAAAAATGAGACATTTCTATACATTCATACCTTTGTCTGTTCCAGATTCAAATTCTTGCACCGAGCATTGAAAGTGATCGTCCCGCTTCTGCTATTGAGATTGTTATGGTCTTGCCTTTCACCGATCTTTATCAGTCTTCCAGTGTCTTGAGATAATGAAGAACTGTGAATTTGTGCCAGTATGAGACATTTGAAAACTGAAACAATATGTGAATGATTGAGTACTGCATTCTACAAGTGCAAACTAATTAAATACTGCATGGTTATAATTGTGCTGGCAGAACAAACTTCACGATTAATAGTTGAATTGGTTCAAACCTTGAACTTGTGATAGAAGATTGTATCTTGAATGATGTATGAGTGTATTTTAGATCAGTTTCTACAGAAATTTATTAAAGTTATTTTTTAGAAAGTTTTAGAAGTTTCTACACAATCAAGATAAGGAAAAAATAGATAAACCTATATGAAACAATTATTATAAATTTCTCATTAAAATATAATAAAAATAATCATATTCTTTCACAAAACCTAATACCGGCAAGACATATTGAAATCACTGCAAAATTTCACTCCCTTGTGTTTGATATTATGAAAACATGAATAGAATTAGCCTACATTAAATTAGGGAAGTTTTAGTAATTTATTGAAAATTAAGTTATACTTCATACGTATTTAATAGTATTTATAATAATCATGGTGTCATTTACCTCAAATCCAAGTGGAATTTTGAAAATTATTGTAAAACAACTCAAAAAAACTGTAAAACAACTTAAACAAATTGTAAAACTGTTGTAAAACAACATTATGGAATTTTTTTATAATTATGAAATGTTGCCACTATTCATAATAAAGGTCAATAAATTTAATGAATCAGATAGAGAACTATACATTCTTCAATTATAATACATTTTTCCTTTGAAACAATTACATTAGAAGCATATCATATCAGTTTTTTTTTTTTTGTAAAAAGATACTCAAATAATATCATTTTTTTAAATGTGTCTGTATATATTTGCAAGTTTAGTGATTAAGTTATTGTTTGGACTATGACTATTAGTTATTCGGGTACATTGAGTGAACAAATGATAACAATAAATACACATATTCAATAACTGTATAACTTTATTTTTCCTTTCTGAAAGTGCTAGTGATAAGTGGGGGAGTCAAAAGGTAATGTCAGTCGAAGTTATAATATAACTTAGTCAAAGTAGCGATTAAGTTATTGTTTGGACTATGAGAAATTTGAGTAATTATGAGTAGTTTGGGTAAATTGAATGAACGATTGATAACAATAAATATACACATTCAATAACTGCGCACGTTTCCTTTCCTTTCTGAAAGTGCCAGTAAAAGTGAGTGGAACCAAAATGTAATGCTAGTTTCAGTCGAAGTTAAAATAAATAATTTAGCCTCTATAACTTAGTCAAAGTAGAACGTACACGTTTTTATGTTAATATCATTTTCAATTTTGAAGATTTTTGGTCAAGATTCAAACCTATTAATCCCCTTAGTACTCCAACACATCAGATATCCAAACCACTTTGGATATCCAATCGCTGTCATTTATTAAATAATGATTTTACAATACAATGATAATTGTGATTTTAGGTGTGAATATACAAATACAGCGATGCATGTTCACAGATTGTGAATATTTTAATTATTAAAAAAGAGATAGAACATTTTTTTATCGATATTATTTCCTTCCATAACACTTCTAAATTTAAGTGATCTATTTCTATTTCTCTTTCTATTATTATTTAGACTGATAAGTAACTTTAATTCAATTAATTAAAATTTTAAGTATAAGAAATCGATTTCTATTTGAAAATTTGTGTATGAAACTATTATTATTTGGTCCTTGATTATATATGTTGGGAACCGTACAAATAACGGAATGAGAACATTAATACTGAAAAATAACGGCACGTTTTTTTTTTGCTGGAAGTGGTAGCAATTGGGAAACAACAACAAAGAACAGATGGAAAAATAACAACACAGAATAAATATTGGCTGTAAATTGCATGTATTCTGTACCCTACATGGAGGTGACCTCCATGGATCAAATTTCAATTAACAATTTCTCTGCCTTATCTTTCCATTAAAACCGTAAGGTTTATTGTCCCTTTACTATGATATATTTGAGGTACACTGTCAGCATTTAAAATGCATCATATTCTTAATCATTTACATATTAAATATAACAAAAAACAAAAACAATTGTTTTATGAGATTATATACATTCTTATATTATAACGATAGTCTATTTTATTATATGATCATGACTAATATTGAGTTCTTTATCTTCATCTGAGAAACATTTCTGTGACAATTCATTCTTGAATCATATATTCCTGATATTTCATATACTTCAAACATACATAAGCCTATATTGAGCGATTAATTTTTAAGATGAAAAAATTCTATCTGAATAATTCACCACATTGCAGTCATTTTTTTATAAAAAAATTATGATTATTCAATAATAAAAAAGTGTAGGCTACTGTGGGTCGTCTGACGATGCTCTTAACATCAGAGTGAAACGACCGTCATGTCATAACGTGAGTCATAATTTCCATTCAAACGTGTTTTTTAAGTTTTTATTATATATTAGTGGAAACAAGATGGATCTTCAACATCATGATGATTATTCACTTACATTTACAACGAGACCTTTCACATGTCACTCAATTTTCCTGGTTGTCATTGCTGTAACAAAAAATAATTGATTCCTAAAACAGATCACTCCAAAAACGAAAAACAAGGTAAAAATCCCGATAATTATTGGATTAAAGGCTGAAATATTCCTCTCTCTTTTCAACGTTATTAATATGGTAATGAATTTTATGGAGTCAGGTGATGGAATCGCACATTATCACACACAAACATAAAAAATCCATTATTGAAAAAAATCCTACACCAACAAATGGCATGTGACCAGAATATCCTGGAATTTTGACAGGGGACTCTATTACTGTATCTTTAATTTTGGCATGTTGTAAGAATATATATATTATTAAAATGCTGATGAAATATAGATGATGATTGATTCCAACAAAGTTCAAGCTCATTAATATGTTCAAGTACGACCTGATAACTCTGAAACCAGCCCTGAGCCAGCCACGTCACATGATACTATTATTATAAAAATAATAATAATATGTTGAAGAGATATTGATTTTGTGAAAAAAAAATTTCAAAATTGCCGAAAAAACAGATCTATCATGATAAAAATTTGAGAGGTCCATTTTCAGATGTTGAATTCAATACCACTGCATTTTGTTTTTACATCGACTTGACAGTTCCTAACAATGGTTCATAATTAACGGTCAATTATTCAGAAATTAAGGATGGCTTAAATTGTTTGGTAACTATAGACATAATGACATCATTATACACTTCGCAATGGTATCAAATGTAATATTATTACTCTGTCTGAACAGTATTATTGTTACAAATCCCGAACCAATTACCAGAGTGCACAAAATTATTATCAACGGATTCAATTTGCGTACATGGAAATCCGATAATGCAATGAAAAGTCGCTTTTTGACGATTCCTCACCACCAACGTACAGTGATAGTCAAAATCAATCCCTAATAATGCTTCCTTGTTTATCCTTATCCATCAATCACTAAAATGAATAATCATACTAACATCATAGTGAGCCAACTGTCGAGAGAATCAAATCATGTTGACTTTGAACCTAAGTAAAACATAGATATTATGTTTAATTTTTTGAAATTTATGCTTTTAAAGTTAATGTTTTCGTAAATAACTTGAAGTTATATTTTTTCACTTTTTGACTGACAGGCAGAACAGTTTTTTTTTAGATTGAAGCCCACATGAGTCTGAGACCTGTGCGTGGGTAATGAGTTGGATGATGGTGATTGATGAGCTGGACCTACAGTTTTAGGTGGGTTCCGAACCACCAGGAAGTGATTATACAGCAGAGAAGAGTGACTTTTTTAATTTGATAAGAAATAAGTTTTTCTTATATGAGGCATAAAATGCTTTCTGGCTGGAGCCCATTATCAGAGCCTCTATCAGTCCTCAGGAAAAAATGTTCAACTATTCTTCTCGCAGATCATCGTGGATCTAATTTCTTAGAAAATTCTACAAAAATCAATGAATTTAACGACTTGCAGTCAAATATTCATTAAGAATAAGTGAAAGTTTTAACGAATTTAACGACTTGTAGTCAAATATTCATTAAGAATAAGTTTTACTTATTCTGAATTTAACGACTTGCAGTCAAATATTCATTAAGAATAAGTTTTACACATAACAAGTTAATATTAACAACGCAGTTCGTCATGGAAAAAGAAATCCAGGAATTTAAATTGAGGTAACAAACTATTTTTTGAGTAATTGAAATCTACTATTCTAATGTGTGTCTTGAAATATTAGAAAAAATGTTGAAAGTAGTGGAAAACTTTGCTGAAATTATTAGAAATCATTGTTAAGAGTACTAGAATACATTGTTGGGCATATCAAAAAATAGTGTTGAAAATAACATCAAAAACATCCTGGATTGGAATCTAGGAGTTATTTAGATTTGATAAGGAGATGAGCCGTCCTTGAAAACGGAACATAGTCATTTAAACTCACTTATTTTACAAAATAATCAATGTTGATCACCAAAATTGAATTTAAAAATTTAGTGGAAAAGTTATTGTACAAAAAGATTAAAAAATAGAATTTACATAAACCAACTGGATTCCATTCTGGTACAATAAACAATCAAAATGATAAAGTAATAATAATTATTGTAATAACGTTTTAAATAATGAAATTTACATACACAAACTAAATTCCATTCTATTGATTTTCGATGTTTGGAATATTGTTTATTCATTTCGGAGCATCAAAAATTGATATCTTTAGAAATATAATAAAATTTCTGCATATGTTTGCATCAAATAATTCAAATTTATATTCTAGTGAAAATAACAGAAGCAATAACATATAGTGGAATAACAGAGAATATCAATTTACATTACAAGTAGATTACTCACAAATCAAATAGTTCAATAAAATATTCCTTGGCAACTCACTCTATTGTGTTGGAAGCTCTCATCTTGATCATATGTACCTGGGAAGAAATAAATTACTTAAAACATATAAAAAATATATTGTATATAAAATAAAAGCTTTTCCTCGATTGCATAAAAACTCTTCAATCAGTAGTTTATTCAATAGTTTCACAACTACTGTGCTTTTTACTTAACGATTTATACACTCTCGATTGTAAATCAAAGTTATCTCTTTTTTTAAATCTTGCAGTTACATCTTACTTTAGCGCTCTATATAAATAAAAATAATAAACATAATACATAAACAATAATAGTAAACATAATAAATAAAATTACTTTGTTTTATTATTGTTAATAGTTTGATACATATTCATTTCAAGTTTGTGTATTTTATTAATTAGAAAGTTTTTACAATTATCACTTAATATTTATTTTTTAATTAAAATATTACTATCAACCCAAGAAGTTAAAAAGAAATCACCATAAATCTAGTACACAGCCTCTACAAAAATTAAGAAAGGTCTGGATGGTCATGGAATTCTACAGAACAGTGTTTTACAGACCAGCTTAAACATGCTTATTGCTTAAACAATAAAAAATGGCAAAATAATAAAACTCTCAAATCCCTAAGATTTAATGAAGTTTAAAGATGAGAATTAGTTTAATGGCGTTTAAGTGTGTTTATACTATAAGGTAGTGAGGTGCGTTTGAATGGCTAGATTGCGTTGCAAGTAGCACTTCCATTATCGGCTGTTGTTCACTATCAGGAAACATTACCTACCGTCACTCCCTCTCCTGAAATCCCCCCCCCCCTACATCCTGTAACCCTAACCACCCCACTTTGCTAGCCTATGGTTAATCCAGAATTTTAGTTCCGCTATCTGATTCTTCAGCAAGAGTTTGATTATCGCACATTTGCATGACCCCACTCCTTCAAGAGACATTGATAAAGACGTTCGACAACAGTTTTGGGCTTCAAATGTTAGGATCATGGGACCAGCTCACGCATCCCAGCCAGCACATTCACATATAATTTACGTATATTATACAAAAGTCTTATGTGAATGAATCATAAATTTCACATACATGAAGCATAAATTTTACGTACATTTTACATACAAATGTCACCTCTTTTTATGTAAATGATACGTAAAATTTAGGTCTATACATATGTATGATTTATGTAGTATATACATAAAATTTGATCTCAAATTTCTGATTAATGTACGTAATTTCTTTATAAATGATACGTAAATTTGAGGTCCATACATATGTATGATTTATGTAGTATATACATAAAATTTTATCTCAAATTTCTGATAAATATATGCAATTTCTTTATAAATTATACATAAATTTGAGGTCTATACAACATATAATTTACATAATATTTATATAGTATTTAATCTAAATTATCAGATAAATATACATACATTTTCTGAAAAGGCTTTTATAAAAGCTATCACAAAATGCTTTTCAGAAAATTAATGTATAGTGGGTACTAGTAAACACATACAAATAGCATTATACTAAAAAACATAAATTCTATAGAATGAACTGTTCAAAACATCCAACAGAATTCAAGTTGTACCTTAAATTTATTATTTAAGTTCAACCAGCAATTAGGTGGTTCGGAACCCACCTGAAACTGTAGGTCCAACTCATAAATCACCATCATCTAACTGACCTCAGAACTAACATCATCAGGTCTCAGACCTATGTGGGCTTCATCCTCAAAAAAAAATCATGCATGCTTTTTTGGTAATGGATATATAGGCCTACATACTGAAAATGCATATATATTTACTGTATATGTATGTGAATTTGAAAAATTCAAAGTCATTTTCAGATAAATACACTATTGTTTTATATATGAAATGTTACACCATCAAATACTTCCCATTTCCTCTTGAATACCAGCTAACAGAGCTTTGAAATTTTTCTTATATTTCAACAAAACATGATTATGATCCAACTGTACTCACTACTTTAATGATAGCATTTGTTTTTTTTTCTTTCTTGACACACTAGTTCTGAGACTTGAAAAATTAGTGGGGAGTTTATCCAGAAAACAAAACTGTTTTATGATAATACATATTTATTTTTCTAGTTACCTAACAGGGTAGCTATTTATACAATCATTACACATATTTTTCAAGTAGTAGCCGTTTTTTTTTTTAAGAATATCTTGTTGAAGATTGTCAGAACCACTCCTGAACTTTAGTCTCAAACTTCTTCATGGGGAATGACCCTTGATGGACATTAATCATCATTCCTGTGGAAAAACAAAAATAGATATTGACTGGAGTCAGTTTAGTTGACATGCACAAAACCTATCCATAAATTAAATGTTACAAAGTGCTGGCAACCTATCTCTATGGATTGATATGATTTTGACAAATGCCTTCATAAAATGTGTGTCTGTAGCCAATTAGCTAGCATAACAGACTTTGGGACCAAGGTATGGAGAGGGTTTGAAATGAAGCATTAAACTCATTAATTCACACCAGTAGGCCTACTATACTATTTGCTTGTACTGAATCTCCCTTATTCTGTTCAAAAAGTTCGTCATAGATGCTGTACAAAAAGAATCTTCTAATCCTAAAAAAATGTCAACTAGGGGTATGGGGATGGTTTATGTATGCATCATGGTTATATTTTAGTTGGTTGTTCAAGGTTATAGAGAAAAAGGAATTAATTCTGCCTGTCATTGAATTTTTAATTTAGCTCATATGCAGGTTGTGCAATACTCTGCCAATTCAGAGCATGCACTTCCCTCAATGTTAACATAACAAGGTTATCAAGGACTAGAGAATATGAGCAGTTCTTCAGAATTTACAGGAACAACAGATAGCGTTTTAGTAGTTTAAAAATACTTTGTAAATCAAGAGTTTCCATTAGTATTTATATCTTGCTTCTTCATAGATTAGATGCATATGAGCCACTTTCAAGTTATACAGGCATACAGGTCAAAACCCCTTTTCCATGACACCATAATAACAAGAAAGTTCAAAGTTACTGACAATTGAACAAACTGACGAATTTACTTAAACAGAATTTATTAATTTCGAATTCCTTTAGGTGCTATTAGTTTATACTGAAGACTTCCGCAAAGTTTTGTAGTTGTACAAAAATATCAGTCACCACCGGGAATCGAACCACGGACCTCCCAATTGCCGGTCGGGCGCCTTAACCACTAGACCATGGAGACCTTTCTGCACAGCAGCATTCATTTTTACTTGGCCATATCGGCTCGTATCTCACAAGAAAGTTCGAAGTTACTGACAATTGAACAAACTGACGAATTTACTTAAACAGAATTTATTAATTTCGTTGTTTAAGTAAATTCGTCAGTTTGTTCAATTGTCAGTAACTTCGAACTTTCTTGTGAGATACGAGCCGATATGGCCAAGTAAAAATGAATGCTGCTGTGCAGAAAGGTCTCCATGGTCTAGTGGTTAAGGCGCCCGACCGGCAATTGGGAGGTCCGTGGTTCGATTCCCGGTGGTGACTGATATTTTTGTACAGTAGCATTCATCGATTTCCATCAGCTACTGAATACTGTTGTCAATATCCGCCATTGCGGAAGTCTTCAATATAAACTAATAGCACCTAAAGGAATTCGAAATTAATAAATTCTGTTTACCATAATAACATTAACTCATAATAAAAGTGGTATTTTTCTGACAACAGCTTTAAAAAATATTTATTCAAGAAACAAATTCTTAAAGCTTAAATCAAGTCCACTTACTTTTCATCACATCTACAACTGCCATGTTGCAGTTTCTTCTTCCCTCTTCTGCCTTCCCAGCTGAATTGGATGGCAAAGTTGTGTCACCATCCTCTGGAGAATCCTTCTTATGTGGTCATCTCTTCAAAGAAAGCAGCCTGTAAACAACATTCAAAATTAGGTATTAGAAGGAAGTAATATTACAAGCAATATGGCAGGAAACAATTGAATGTTAAGCCTACCAATTAAACAATACAGGATATGTCTACTGGAAAGCAATCTAACTTGGTGATTCTAACTGTTTCAAATCAAGTGGTTTTTATTTCTAACCTTTGTTAGAATTAAAATATAATTATTCTGCTTTTATAAAAGCTTTTTTTATATAGCTTTAAATATATAAAGTCACTTAGCCGTTTTTGGGAGAAATCAATAATAGTTGGAAATTAATTCTGGTTGTTATTCATTTATTGAGCAGATAACCCATTATTAAAGGTCTTGAACTGTTTTCTGATGCTTTATTGTGGCATTACAGCATGTAAATTGGTACCTTCATGTAGTTTTTGAACATTTGTCTGTAATACTTGGAAAGAGTTTTACAGTTGAAATTGTCCTATTGCACCTTAATTTTAACTGAAGATTAATTTAAAAATAGTTTTAGCCAATAGCATTTCAATTGGCTGTGAAAAAAGTGTGCCCATACTCAGAATAAAATGACAAATTATATGAAACCAGAAATTTGAAAAATATTTTCACAGAATTTATTAATTTTGAATTCCTTTAATTGCTATCACTTTATACTGAAGACTTCCGCAATGGCGGATATTGACAACAGCATTGAAAAGCTGATGGGAATCGATGAATGCTACTGTACAAAAATATCAGTCACCACCGGGAATCGAACCACGGACCTCTCAATTGCCGGTTGAGCGCCTTAACCACTAGACCATGGAGACCTTTCTGCACAGGAGCATTCATTTTCAACTTGGCCATATCGGCTCGTATCTCACAAGTTAGTTTGAAGTGACTGACAAATATACATAAACAGAATTTATTAATTTCGAATTCCTTTAATTGGAAGTCTTCAGTATAAAGTAATAGCAATTAAAGGAATTCGAAATTAATAAATTCTGTTTATGTATATTTGTCAGTTTATTCAATTGTCAGTCACTTCAAACTAACTTGTGAAATATTTTCAATTTAAGCCCCCCATCAGCTGCAATTTAAGCCGAGCTGGTGATAACAAAAAATGAAAGATGTTTACATGAATTCTTACAGAATCATTACTTTCAAATCACTAATTACTTCTTACTTGAGTAAGCCTAAATAAATTGAATTTAGAAAGAAATCTACTTAGGCCTATTCTTTTTTTGGATTTATGTTCCAATGACTGTTCGATTTCTAGAAAGTCCTGCAATTCTTAGCAAGGAGGTTTGCTTTGAAATTCACTCATTTCTATGGTTTGATCATCAATAATATTGCACTTTCGTGTTCCCTTTAACCAAATCCAGATGAACTAGTAATTTTTTGGTCCAACACATTTTAGCTTCATGGGGAAAATGTCTTGCTATCTATTACACACATAAATTGGGCTAAAGCATTATAAGAAGAACTTGTAAGAACTTACCAAAAGGATTTATTCAAATTTCTTAAAGTGAAAACTTTCTAACCTATAAAACTGCCCAAGAAAGATAAAGTGGGTAACCTGAACACTCAATAAATTAAATTCAAAGTTGTACTAACCTGTTTTTGTAATCCTTGGAACTGTTTCCAAATTGTGTTTTATTTGTATCAAAACGATATAATTTCAAGGATATAAATTTTCACTAGACAAAGAGCACAACAAACAACCACCAAAAACTTCACGTGCGGCGTGCCTAACAGAGTCAGAGAGAACAACGAACAACCGCCAAAAAGTTTGATACGTATCGATGTACGAAACAATCGATAATTTTTTAATCGATGTTCATGAGCCTTGATTAATAGAGCATCGATTATTATACATCACATTTAGTGGAATTCTGATTATTTACTTTTATTGGAAAATATCAAGTCTAACCTTGAATCATAGAAGAATGAATAGTTATGAAATAAATTAAAAGAGTTTACCAATACATATAATATTACTCATCACGTTTTCGCAACAATATTGGCGTATCGATAAATTACTTGGTGAAAATCATCGATATTTTGTAGCTCGATACACATCCTCAAACTTCAGAAAGGGACTTTTTTCAAAAAAAATGCATAGGATCATTTTTGTAGATACTTTTGTCAGCTTCAACAGAGGAAAAAAATTCTTTGAGTTATCGATACTGAATTATAATAAAAAACTGAAAAATTGTACCTTTCCACCAAAAATGAGTTCAACCCAAAATGAGTACTTTTGGTTATTACCCAAGGTTAGAGAAAATTATTGGTGAAAAATTAATTTTTCCATCAATAATTATTGTTCCTCTTGACGACCATATTGTTGTCTAATTTGACTGGGCTAGGGTACCGGTATATAAAATGAAGTTGGAGTTTGTATCAACGAATAGAGGAGGGATATTTGCAAATAATCTGTACAATTTACGTATAATTTATGTGAATTTTGCAAACAATTTTTACATAAAATATACGTAGTATGTACATTAACATATCTCTGTTTTTGAAATTCGAATTGATCAATTATAGAAATGGGCTTTCAATAAAAAAAATCTACTGTTAATTCGATTTTGCATTCCAGATTGTTTAACAACAAATTTATAAATTATTACTTACGTGAATATTGTACGTAAATATTACATAAATTTTACATTAGATATTTATCATTTACATATGGACCTAGAATTTACGTAAAAGATACGTTAAGTGCTGACTGGGATGCTGTGCGATTTGATCAAGCTCTCAAATTGGAGCCATTGATTATTACACACCTTAAACTACTGGGAGGTTAGGAGCCTAGTTTAGTTGATGTAATTACAGATTACAAGGCTAATTGGTCCAGTATTACAGGAGGAATTATTGCACACCTGTGAGACAGGTGAAAACTAAGAACTTGCCGATAGTAGAAACTATCTAGACTCTCTAAGACTTACTTATACTTACTCACTAACTATACTATGCTATACATACTCACTATATATATTATACTATACCATTTTATCATTTTTTTTTTTTTTTGAGGATGAAGGTCTGAGTTGGCCTACAGTTTTAGATGGGTTCTAAACCACCAGGAAGGGATTTTACAGCAGAGAACAGAGTATTTTTTCTGGTCAATCCAACCGGAAAATCCGGTCACCCTTACAGAGACCGTAGCTTATCTCTATCTAATTGAACAAATACCTGCTTAGACTCACTGCTATTACTAACCTTAGAAATATTATCTTAACTATTTTGTAAGAATAATGAAGTATACAGTATATCGTTAGAATAGAGGACTATAGTTATAGTTTGACTGTGCTCCTTCTCAATAGCAATAGTTAGTAGAAATAAGTTACAGTCAAAAATATTTGGACATGCTGGGATTTCGCTGATAAATTATGATAATTTAGTGACAATAATTTAATAATTTTGTGAAAATGTCAGTTGCAATGGGGAGACATGTTTATTTTTTAAAGATTAAGCCCTGAAGATTCCGGTTGTGGAGTAGAAGACAATTCAAGTCAGATCAGCAATAGTATGGGGTAGTTCATCAAAACAAAACCTTGATAGGGTGTTTAAGATCCAAAAGAAAGCGGTTAAGTGTTGGGAAAGAGTAAATAGATTAGATTCATGTAGGCCGTTGTTCAAGAGACTTGCTTTCCTAATTGTACCCTCCTTATATGTGTATGAAGCTACTTTATATGTAAAAAAGAGAGATAATAACCAAAATCTTGACGTACATGATTATAATACAAGAAGCTGAGGAGATTATCACTTGGTGAGTCACAATAGTAGCTTATTCAAACAAAAACCTAGTTATATTGGTAGGAAACTCTACAACAAGCTACCGCAGTTTTTAAAGCGTCTTGAAAATATAGAAATATTTAAAAAACAATTGAAAAAATATTTAGTTGATAAAGCTTTTTATAGTGTACAAGAGTTCCTTTCATATCAAAATTAAGCTTCACCTCGACTAATTGATATATAATTATGGTATCTAGTGTATAATTGTTGATCTGACTTGTCTTATACTCCTTAACTGGAGTCTCCAAGACGTAATCTACAAAAAAAAAATATATATATATATATATATATATATATACATACAATATTACAATTCTCATTCTTATTCACTAGTTACAACAATGACAATTCAAATTAGTTGAGGTGAGACTCAATTTTGATATAAAAGAAACGCTATGAAAAGCTTTATCAGCTGAATATTTTCAGGTGGTGGAGACCCTATGTCAGTTTATTCATTCATTGATCAGCTATGTACATCATCACATTGCAGTAGAATGAAGAGGAAGCAACAGGCTTTACAGCCCAAAACTTCGTCCTCTTCTAAATTTCAATACAGAAATGTCAAAATAAAGGTTAGGTCATATATCTAAAAGTCACAGTTTCACTAGAGAAAAAATATTATCCATTCCTTTTTGAAAAAAGTTGTACGTGAAAGTCAATAAAAACCAATTACCAATCAAATAATACGAAAATATTAGATAATTTTGCATTATTTAGTCTAAAATTTTCGAGCCGAAAATCAAACACATTCAAAATTCCACAATTCAGTTTGAAGCATATCCTGCAATCCTTCTAAAAGCTAGCTCAAATATACATTTTGATTTTACGCGCTGCTAAGTCCATCTCTATAGAGACAACAATGGTAGGTGATCAACGAATAAAAAGAGTGAAACTGTAGCCTACAACGTTCAGAAAGCCTTCAACTGAGGGACGGCGAGTAGACAATTCCCTAAAAATATTGTGTTATTGGAAGCTGCTTTCTCATGTCTCACTCTAATGCACTCCTGGATATATAGCAATGAAAACTTTCGCCCCCCAGTCACTGCCACATCAGATTAATTTGTTATTCTTGTCAGAGAGAATAGATCCATGTGATTTCACACTGGAGATCAGCTGTGAGCTTTTACTGAACTCTTCCCGCCAATTCCCAGCATTCAATCCCGCCAAAGCTGATGCTCTCTTTCTGTAACTTTTTAATTCGATACTCACTAAAGCTGGGCTTTCCTAAGTTTCGCACTTTTTGTGGGGCGCACTAAGCACCAAAGTTGCAAAACGCAAGCTGAAGAATTGTGGGGTATTTGACTCGAAATTAACGTAGTCTACGTAACAAAAATCTTAAATAAAATAAGTAGGAGACTTATCTTATAAGTAGGAGCAATTAGTGCTAGCATTACTGTCACTGATACTGGAGAAAGAACATGGATAACTGTACCTTATCTTGGCTCAGTATCTAATAAATTAGATAGAGAAAAAGAACGGAAAGAATAGAAAAAGAACGGTTTTGATGTAGCTTTTCAAACAAACCCATTTTAGATAGTTTATTAGGGTGTAGTAAAGATAAAATTGATATCTGGGATAAAAGTGGAGTTTATAAATTGAATTGCAGTGATTGCAATGCCTGTTATGTGGGTCAGACCGGTAGAAGCCTGAAGGTACATTAACAAAAATTAAGCCAACTAGAAAATGATTTTTCAATAGGTTATTCAGAGGGTGTATCATTTTTGTGATACACAGTCACCCACTCATCCCAATTTCGCGGAAAATTGTTGTTTTTTCTCCCATCGTCAGTTTGGGCTGTTCTCATCTGTCAATCAAGTTGCAGCTTACTCAAAAACTCAACTATTTTTGAAAAAAAAACAATATTTTAAATTTCTCCATCTCCTACATCCTACAGTATAGTGGAAAAATATACTTGTGCCAAATCTGGCTTCACAGTATATGTTGTGGAATGAATAATTTTTTCCCTTAAATATCATACCAATTAGACTGTTCATTTTAAACTATAAATTTATAATGTAATACCTTCATAGTAAAATGTAAACACAACTTACTTTGTGTGTGTGTGTGTGTGTGTGTGTGTGTGATGGCCACTGTGCACTGTTGTCGTGCTGCTTCCTCTGATACTGCTGGATGCCTGCTGCAAAATAAAATTTCAACATGTTTATTTTTGATACTAACCTTCACTTTTATTAATATGATGATATATACAATTAGAATACAATGAAAAACAACTTAGGCCTACTGAACGGTAGAAAAAGTCTCAGCTTCACTTTGCAATCACTTTTTCTATGGATTTATTTAGGGTAAGTTATTCTTTTTCAAAATAAGTTCTATAGATCAATAACTGGAACGATAAAAAAATGAAATTGTCACAACCACATTATTTATTTTAAAAATAAATAATTAAATGTGTTAAAGGAATAAATGTGGTTGTGACAACTTCAAGTCTTTTCATTCGTTATGCATATCTTCCACAATGTCACCTTCGCCACTACAAAGAAAGATCAATGAACTTTTATTGAAGTTCTACTTTCGTTTTCATTAAACTTCTACGGTTTCCAACATCAACCAGTTTTGGGCATTATTTCTATTGCTAGCTGTTCCTCGAACAACTGCTTATACTAACTTCTACGAAGCATTGGTGAATTATTATACAAAGCTCACAATTTTCTAGCTTTATTTGCTCTTTCCCTCCTATGTTTAATTTTGCTAAGGCATTCTATAGCCTTTTCAAATTTTAGTGAGTCATATTTCATTACATAATCATTGATAGTCATATACATACAGTCATGTCATAGTCATATTGACCATAAAGTGTTTTTGATCCCCTTATAAATATTGCTACAAGGTTTTAACTTTCTTAGTAATGGCGAAGGTGATATTGTGGAAGGTATCCATAATGAATAATAAGATGAAATTGTCACAACCACATTTATTAAAACTTCGAGAAACTAGTTTCGGTTGTTACACCAATATCAATCTCAATCATTACATCAAGTTCGAGTTTGATTAAGATTGATAATGGTGTAACAACCGAAACTAGTTTCTCGAAATTTTAATAAATGTGGTTGTGACAATTTCATCTTATTATTCATTGCTACAAGGTTGTAAAAAAAATAATTATTTCTTCTCCCTCATTCCGATCAATTGCTAACAAAAACCACATTAAACACCACCCTAAATCTCACACTGAAAACTTCACCAAACCACACAATCCATCCAATCATCTTTTGTTAGAAAATAGTTTTAGTTCACATACTTTATAAGATGTCAGACTGAAGTTTCAAACCGATTAACGTCTTCGCTCATCAGAATGATGGATGAAAAGCAGGATAGACTCTTCAAAATGAATATTTCATTTTCAATTAAGGCAAGAACAGGCGAACGATGTCTAAGATGATATCCGCTTGAAGTCTATTACTAGCTACTTCTAAACAAGCATCGAAACTTGTTACACAAGCTAAGTTATCGAAAACAGTGTATTCATTATAATAGTACAGTATATATTGTTTCTGTTTAATGTTGCTTTATAGCATGATTCGTGGAATACAAGTTCTACACTACCCTCTTTACATAAAACTTACTTCAACTTCATTCTAATCATAATACTGAAACTTAGTTCCAGTAGAAACTAAACCGTTGCTTTAACCTTGATAGTGACCACTAAAACTATTCTTGTTATTGAATTTCTGAACTGAATATTTTTGAAATTCGATATTGCCAAATCATTTATATGCATTCAATTTAAAGTTTAGTATGTTCATTTTAGTAGCCTACAGAACAGAATCCATATTGTGTTGAAGAGAGGACCAAACAAGTTTAGAATTGAAATTGAAATTTACTCATAATGACAATTTCAATTATTTATGGTCTGATAGACTGATACGTTTATATTCAAGCCTTATACGATTTAATTCGTTTATCAGCAAAACACCAATCAAAAGTATAGAAGTGCAGTCTCATTTACAACATTTAATAATCATAACCAATAGCAGTCAATACTCAATAACTATCAATAATAAATTAATAATATCTTCTATATTTTACAATAGTTATGGACATTTATTGACTTTATTATTTTATTGACATTTATTTTATTCACCTTGTATAAAATAGCCGGCAGTTAAAATTGTGGCCTTGATAGCACTAGAACCAAAGACTATCAATATCGTCGCATATATCGTAAATATATCAGATTAAATAAATTATCTCTGACTTAAACCTCTTTGTTTTTAAATTCCTAAATAGCCATACATTTTTTTGACTTCCCAGATAGTTCTAGATACAAATCAGCTCATACATCATGCTCAATATCATTGAAATTTAAACATAAATTAATTAAGCTATAAAACGTGAAAGTTACTTATTTTTTATGATATCTATGATATTGAGGTTGTTATTAATACATGTATTACAGTTTGTACCTTATTATAAGGTTGTGCTCAAGTAGACTACAGAGCACACTTATGCCCGGTTTCTCTGTCGTTCAATAAACAGCTCTATAGCTATCGATTCAATAAATTTATCTATTCAATAAAGTTATCTGCGTTTTTCAAACATATTTATCGAATCAATAGCTATGGAACGATTTATTGATTCAAACAATCTGACAACATCGTAAAGTCGCAAAATGGCTGCATAAGTAAACAAACTTCACATCACATGCTGCTTGTTTTCAGGTTATGTTATAGGTTCCCTCCATTTTGTTTTTGTTCTACGGCTCTACTCGATTAAAGGGATTATCCAAGTTCTATTAATAATCTTTTAATCATTATTTATTCCATTAATTCTATTTATTGATCATTTTATTACAACTAAAGGTGCCCTTAGGGAATGCAATGACATAGTATGTTTCAATCAAATTTTGTGTTTTCAAAATAAATTTTTGACTGACAGAAGATAGAATGTTAACAAAACTTCAAGTGCTAATTTTTCAAACATCATCTTCAGCTGTTCATTTAACGATTCAATAAATATTTATAGGTGGGATTTTGGCACTATAGTTTATCGAGAGAGTTATTGATTCGATAAGTTTATTGACTGTTCAAGAAACGCAATTATCATGTTTATGGATTCAATAGAGTTATGGAACCGATAAAATATTTATTGAACGACTGAGAAACCGGGCATTAAACATGTTAAAATGATAGAAAAACCAGCATAACAGATGAGGATTGAAGAATGAACTATGTATTCATTCACGTAAATAAATTGAAATAAAAGACCTTAATTAGTTGTCTAATGTAAGGCTTTATTTACGTGAATGAATACATAGTTTGTTATTTCTATTAGTCAGTCAATATTTTACATATCAGTTGTACAGCTGATCTTTTCATATATCATAACTAAAGCTAACTACTCAGCAGATACTAATTTTTCCACAATCTATAATTGGAATCAATAGTTTGGGAGTAAAACTAAGTCGCATTCTAGGTGTACCCTGCGTAACTTAACGCTAAATAAAGCCTAATTGAGCTAGCAAATGATCGGCGGTCAAACAATAAGCTAATGGATGGTGTGAATAAAGTTAAGTAAGTTGACTCTGTTAAATGACTGTTGATTTGTTGAGTCAACGGGAGTCCAATCAGAAGGTATGGAAGCAGCTGTGATTGACTCTATAAATTTAGACGCGTCAAATAACAAGAATCCCAAGCGCCCCGTCAAAAATATTGGATATTCGACACAACTTTTTACACCACCCATTGGTCTTCTGACCCCAAAATAAGACTTTATTTGAACAATAATTTCAAACACGACTTGTTCCCACACGATAAGAGATAATAATTGAAATAAAAAATGAAAGTGATACGACTTTATATAACACTTAAAAGTTCGTCACAATTCGGAAAGGAATATCGCATTCTCACTAGTATATAGCTGACAAGACGTTCATAGCAGTTTTATAGTCCATATTCAATTTTATGCGAGTCTTTCTCAGGCAGAAAGCTTTACCAACCCACTAAATTTTCTCACCGTATAAAAGGTGCGAGATCGCTAGATGACGGGAAGAAAGGTTGGTAGAAGATACGAGGAAGAAGGTAAATAGATTTTCTTGAATTCCAGCCCAAACAAGATACGAAAGATTCGCTAGCGTAGGTGTCCCTTGCGTTTGGCAAAAAAATGACAAAGGTACGCCATGAATATTTTCCATGCTTCATTGTGCCCATATTTCCTTTATCTTTCAATAGAAGCTGAATAAAACGCAGATCACAGAGGAATAACCTCCCACGCTGCAGTTTATTCCAAGTAATGTATGCATGGGTAGAATGCATATTGATCCACTAGAAATGTATCGGTGGTTCGGAACCCACCTACAACTGTAAGTTCAACTCATCAATCACCATGATCCAATTCATTACCCTCGCACAGGTCTCAGACCTATGTGGGCTTCATCCTCCGAAAAAATACCATCTACCGTAGGCTACATAAAAACCAGTAGACCGTTCTACAATAGTACCACTCTCACGTTCAGTTGGGACTCATAAGTTGATTAGAATGCAACAAATGAATTTTCTAGATCCTTTCATGACGAAATGCATTTAAAAAAGCATGTAAGCAGCATTAACCATAACATTTCTGTACTGGACCTCTTATCATTCATCTTATCTTTCTCACCTCATATAATTTCCATACAATCATCTCTCATAACATCTGTTTAATAAAGGTGTTCTTGATTTTAAATTTTTCTTG
Organism: Conomelus anceps; assembly: GCA_948455865.1. Taxonomy (NCBI): domain Eukaryota; kingdom Metazoa; phylum Arthropoda; class Insecta; order Hemiptera; family Delphacidae; genus Conomelus; species Conomelus anceps. Next base: position 40,066,884 of record OX418225.1, on the reverse strand, counting down.
TTTTGTTCTAGCTTATTATTATTATTATTATTATTTTATTAGTTTGAATTTATAAATTGATCATTTCTTATTCTATCACTTGTTCTTTAATTTTGTGATGGAGAAGAAAATTTGAGGTTTTTTTTTTGAGGATGAAGCCCACATGGGTCTGAGACCTGTGCGTGGGTAATGAGTTGAATGATGGTGATTGATGAGTTGGACCTACAGTTTTAGGTGGGTTCCGAACCACCGGGAAGTGATTTTCAGCAGAGAAGTGTCTTTTTTGCTGGCCAATCTAATCGGTCACCGTTACAAACAGGACCTACGAGAACGCAGCATATCTATCTGATTGAACAGATACCTGCTACGGCTCGCGTAGTTTGTGTCCTTTATGGTCCCATATGATTTTTTGAGGCCCTTATTTTCTTATTCCGGTAATTTACAGCAAACTTATCTATTACATCTTCAGTGTTTATTTGGGTTAGTTTAAGGTTGAGTGGTAGAGAAAAGTTTATATTCTTAACTTCATCTAACAAACTATTATTTCATTTCATTTGTCTTTCGTTGCTTTAGAATTTAAAATCAGAAATCTTCTAATCAATTTCCATTTTGTTAGGGTTCGTTTAAAAGCTTCTAACTTCATCTTTCAAAACAATTTACCATTTAAAATTATGTTGTCAGTTCAAATAAATAAAATTAGTTCAAGAAACGTTATCGGTTCAAAGATTCAATTTTTTTCTTTCTGTGCTTAATCCACTTTACAACCATCACAAAAGTTCTTCCAACCGAATCACTTTAAGCTACAAAATTGTGAAACCTTGCAGCGAATCATGATGCAGAGGCCAGAGTTTATCGTTTGAACTTCATCTTTTCAACCAACAGGAGAACGTGCGTTAAATGCTGGCAGCCAATCACAAAGTTTTTGGCAAATAAATCATGGTGCTTGGTTTTGGAGCATTCTTCAGTCAATCAAACGCCATATAAAACGTATCTGAAAGTTGGATTTCAAAAGTTTTTAGTCTCCAACCAAATTGAGGAATGGACTCCGTAACCTGCTCACAACCAATTATTATAACACTTTATTATGTTTCTCTAATATGATAGAAATAAGGTGGATGTAGACATTATGAGTTGTAGAATTGAACTGAACTGTTTATTTATAAGTAGTAAACAAGATAGTATAAAGGCAATCATATGATAATATCAATATGAAGAAGAAGATATATAACAGTCTCCCCTCCTAGTATGAGAGCACATAAATTAGTGCGTAACAGCATGTCCGTATCTAGCCGGAGGTCGACGATTCCTTTGAGGTCTCTGAGGTCGTGCACCACCTTGAACAGGTGAGTTGTCAACAACTGTTGTAGTATCTGGCTGTCCAACCACTGATGGTGTGATCTGCGGTGATGGAATGCAAGGAACATCAAATAGCGGTGGCGGTTGCAAGGTGACAGTTTCCTTTTTCTTTTCGACCAGAGTTGAACGTAACTGGTTGATGTGTCGTTTGATGGTCCTTCCTGTGTCTAACAACACCAAGTAGTGACGTGTTCCTAAACGTTTTGTCACTGTACCAAAATTCCATATATACTCATTTTGAATGAAAAGTCTCACTTGTACTCTCTCTCCCTCTTTAAATGAACGGATAGGGATTGAGTAATCACTAGATTGTTGTGGTCGGTATGGGAATATAGCGTCAAGGCGAATTCGCATTTTCCTTTTCAGATACAATTCTGCCGGGGTATTTCCACATGCCAACGGTGTTGCTCGATACCGAAGTAAAATGTCTTGAAGTTTTGTATTTAATGGTCTTGAGTCTTGGGTGTCTTGAGTCATTGCCTTGAGTCGATTTTTTAAAGTTTGAATAGTCCTTTCAGCTAGACCATTTGTAGCTGGGTGTCCTGGGGCAATAAATTTTTGAAATATTCCTCGTTCCTTACAGTAGGTATGGAATTCTTCACTCTGAAAAATTGAATGGTTGTCACTTACAAGAACGTATGGGTATCCATGACTTGAGAAAATGTTTTCCAGTAAATTTATTGTGCTTGAGCTGGAAGGTGCATTCTTTATCATTTTCGTTTCAATCCATTTTGATTTTGCATCCACACAGACTAGGAAATATACATTTTGGAAAGGTCCTGCATAATCAACATGAATTCTCTCCCAATTTTCTTGTGGGCATTCCCAAGGATGTATTGTCACTTTTTGAGGATTCTTTTTGACAAGTGAACATGCTTCGCATTTCCTGACCATGCATTCAATATCATTGTCAATTTTTGGCCAATAAACATAACGACAAGCAAGTTGCTTCATTTTTGTTATGCCAAGGTGTGTTTCATGAAGTTCATGTAGTATTTTAGAACGAAGTTTCATGGGAATGTAGATTCGGTCTCCACGAAAAATAATTCCATCAAACAAAGCGAATTCAGAATCAATTGAAGTGTTCAGAAGTTCTTGCAGAATTTTGGAGAGTTCTGAATCATCTTTTGTCTCCATTTTTATAATTTCGGCCGTGATTTCACGACTAGAAATTTGTAGTATGTTTTCAGTGTAGATGGTATGGACTTCATTATCAATTGTTCTTTCAGTAGAAACCTTACTATTTTTTATAGGGGCTCTTGAAAGGCAATCAACATTCTTATTTTCACTGCCTTTCTTGAATTTTAGTTTGTAATTGAAACCTGTAAGATATGATGCATAACGAAGCAAGCGCGCTGAAGTCATTTGAGGAAGTGCTCTGTCATGTCTGAAGATTCGAGAAATTGGTTGATTGTCAGTGACTAGTTGAAATTCTGTTCCCAATAAATGGTAGTAGAAACGTGAGACGCCAAAAACTATTGCAAGGGCTTCCCTGTCTAATTGACTATAATTGCATTCTGTAGCTGTAAGTGAACGTGAAGCATATGCTATGGGTTTCTCAATTCCATTAATAGTGTGGCTGAGGATAGCGGCTATTCCAGTTGGTGAAGCATCTGTTGTGAGGACCAATGGTGATTCAGGATCAAAAGGTACAAGTATTCGGTCACTACAAAGTTCAGTTTTTATTGTAATGAATGCTGATTCGCACTCAGGAGTCCATGCCCATTTCACCTGTTTTTGTAACAGACGTCGTAGCGGAGTAGTGACTGTTGAAGCATTTGGAAAAAAACGGGCATAGTGAGAGACTAGCCCCAGAAACCGTCTCACTTCTTCAATATTTGAAGGACGGGACATCTCCTTCATAGCTTGAATTTTCAGGGAAGATTTCCTGATTTTGTTGAACTCCACTTCCCGACCCAGATATTCAATTTTTTCCTTAAAGAATGAGCACTTTTGTTTGTTAACATGTAAATTAAAGTCTAAGAGTCGTTGAAGGCAGGCTTTTAGGTTCTTCTTGCATTCGTCCAAGGTAGATCCATGAATAATAATGTCATCAAAGTATGCTTCAGTTTTTTGCAGTCCATTTAATATTTGAGCAAGTATTCGATTGAATTCTGATGGAGCTGTCTTGACTCCAAAGCTCAAACGGTTGACACGGTATGTTCCACGGTGTGTTGACATTGTTTGAATAACGCTGGACTCATCATCAACCTTGAGATGGAGGTATGCTTTATATAGATCAAGTTTGCAGAAAAATCGGGAACCACGTAAGCTATCAAGAACATCGTCAATTTTTCTGATTGGATAATTAGCTTTGACAAGTCGTTCGTTAACACCACACTTGTAGTCAACACAAATACGAACCCCTCCATCAACTTTTGGGATGACAACAAGTGGGGATCCCCAGTCACTGGTTGGTACAGCTGAAATAATTCCTTCAGCTTCAAGAGAGTCAAGTTCTTTGTTAACCTTATCCAAAAGAGCAAATGGAACATTTCTTTCACGATTAAAACATGGTTTTGCTCCTTCTCGAAGGTTCAGTGAAACTGTGAGACCAGGTATACATCCAACCTTTGGTTCAAAAATTGTTTTAAATTCTTCATATATTTCATCAATTGAATTTGTGAGTTCTATCTGGTGAGTCTTAACTAGTAGGTTCATGTTGTTATCAACTTCAGAAAGTTCTATTCCCAATCTTCTAATCCATTCTCGACCAAGGAGTGCTTCATGACCAGCAGGAACAATATATAATTCTCCCTTTATTTGTTTTCCCTTGTAAGCTATTTTTACCAATACTTTTCCTTCTGGTTTTACAATATTTCCAGAATAAGAACGAAAGGCTAAGTTAGAAACTTGAATAGGAATGTCCAAGTTCAGATTGTCAAAATCATCTCTTCCAATAAGGGAAAATTTGGCTCCACTGTCTATTTCGAATTGTTGAGGTTTTCCATTCAAGAACACTGAAGCTATGTATTTATCAGATTGCTGGTTCATCTTGAACAAATTGACAACATTAATTTTGTTTAGTCCTTTTACGTAGTCATTGTAAATTTCATCATCACCTTCGTCATCATATTGTGATGTCTGTTGATGTACAAAATTGGTTGAACTTGTACGGCTTGGTTTTCTCAATTCATTTCGCATTGTGGTCAAACAGACTCTTGAAACATGTCCTTGTTTTTGACATTTGTCACATCTGAGTTTGAATCTATCCACTCTACAGTCAGTACTTTTGTGATTGTCTTTACCACACCTGAGACAGAGATTTTCAATTCCAAAAGCTATGAAATCTGATTTACTAAATTGGTAATGCCGTGGTTTTGGTTCAGAATGATCATTCAAAAACTTTTTGGAAGGAGTCCTTGTAATTTTGTTAATTTTGCAGTCATTGGAATGTACACAGTTACAATCATGATGTTGTTGAAAAACTTTACTTTCTATTTTTGATGCTTCAAGTGCAATTGCTTTTTTCAGTATGTTGTCAAAATTGGTGGAAGTTGTTTGTAAAATTTGTTCTCGTATCCAATCATCTTTCAGTCCTCTAACAAATTGTATACGTAGTAAAACATCGGCAGTTGATACTGTTTGTTTGCATGTTTCTGCCTTACATTCAACCAAGAATTCACAATCAGTTATATCACGTTTTAGGTTAGTTACAAAATCTGAAATTGACTCGTTCTCTTTTTGAAAAATATTCAGAAAATAATGTTGAGAAATAATCGGGCTCTTTTTTGGAATTAGTATCTTTTTTAATTGATCCACGAGTGTATTGTAATCGAGTAGTTTTATAGGTTGCTCAGGACCCAACAATGCAGAAAGCTTATTATAATGTTCGCTACCAATGGATACGCAAAGGAGTTGAGCGATTTGTTTTTCATTTCCTAAGCCTTTCATCTTATAGTAATTTTCGAATCGTTCCAGGTAGTTTGAAAATTTTTCCCGTTGCGTATCAAAATTCTCAAATGGAGCTACGTTCGAAAGTGCCGCATCCGCAGGCCTAGTTTGAGAACTTACCTCAAGTAATGAAGTGATTTGTTCCTGTTGCCTCTGGAACATAGTTATGAAGGTAGCAAATTGATCTGGATCCATATTTTAACTTATTTTCCTTCGTCGCCAATTATTATGTTTCTCTAATATGATAGAAATAAGGTGGATGTAGACATTATGAGTTGTAGAATTGAACTGAACTGTTTATTTATAAGTAGTAAACAAGATAGTATAAAGGCAATCATATGATAATATCAATATGAAGAAGAAGATATATAACACACTTGATATATTTTTTTTTTTTGAGGATGAAGCAGACATAGGTCTGAGACCTGTGCGTGGATAATGAGTTGGATGATGGTGATTGATGAGTTGGACCTACAGTTTTAGGTGGGTTCCGAACCACCGGAAAGTGATTTTACAGCAGAGAACAGTGTCTTTTTTGCTGGCCAATCTAATCGGTCACCGTTACAAACAGGACCAACGAGAACGCAGCTTATCTCTATCTGATTGAACAGATACCTGCTACGGCTCGCGGCTATCACTTCCCATATTGAAAATTAATCCAAAAACTCAATTTAGAATAAAAACTTTAAAAAACACTTTCAAATCACTCCCCTATATCAACCTATCACAAAATTTATTTTCATTAAATATCTCAATTATTCTTTTAGTTATACATATCATATGGTTCGGAACCCACCTAAAACTGTAGGTCCAACTCATCAATCACTATCATCCAATTCATTACCCACGCACAGGTCTCATACCTATGTGGGCATCATCCTAAGAAAAAAAATCATGTCGAGATTCTTGAATTATCTTTTTCAAACTGACATCAATTTAAGAAAAATATGTTACCACAGTTTTTAAAGACGTCATTATTTTTAAACTAATAAGGCTCGTGAAATCAATCTTGGTATGGCCTATTATCTCAAGTGGATCCTCATTTTTTATCGAAAAATGTTGATAGGATTATTCTACTTTGTAAGCTAATGATGTCAATTGTCAACTACATTGACATCTATTCGTTTGTGAAACTCTGAAAAGTGAAATACTTTCATTGGTCAATACTTTCAATGAAGGTCAGAGCGTACATGGCAGAGCGTTTTGTATTCAACAAAAAATGTCATGCAAATATCCAGTTGATGTGATTCCTTGACCAATACTTCATAGCAAGGTTATTCAACTACAACTTATTGAAGCAATGAATTCTATTGAATTGCCAACACTGCTTGCCATAAACCTTCATTTCGTAACAATTTCACAATAATTTGTGAAACTAGAATCGGAATTTAATATTGAGCGTAACAAAACTTAAAAACGAACGACTTCTTTGGATGAAATTGATTTGCCATAGAATATGATTGATTGAGAACTAAGGCATCTCCATCCAATAAGATTGTTCCACTTTTATTGGGTTGCAAAGTCATGTCACACATTGACAAGATTTGAAGCAGAAATGTCTGAATTCAAAAAAATTTATATAAAAGGCACCTCTTGTTATAGACTTAGATCTTGAACAATATTTGTCTCTGACCTCATCTATCAAGGTCGAAATAAGTCATGAATACCTGGGAATCTATATAAATAAAATCAGAGTTTTGTCTGTACATTTATCAGAATTATATATTTTTTGGTTATTTTTACGTTCTATACATTAAAGAAGCCGAAACAAGTATTATCTCAATTTCTGTCTGTCTGTCTGTCACGGCCCCGAAGGCATTTTACGCGGCCTTCTCCTGAAAAACGAGAGCATCAATCGGGATTTAAGTTATTTATCAGTATTGAAAAACTTTTTGACAATGTCTTTAGCTATGAAAAACTAAATTAACTTTTTTTAATAGAATAATAAACGTTTAAAAACCAAGTATTGAGCAATTTTGGAGACATTTTACGCGGCCTTCTCCTGAAAAACGAGAGCATCGATCGGGATTGAAGTTATTTATCAGTATTGAAAACCTTTTTGACAAAGTCTTTAGCTATAAAAAACTAAATTAACTTTTTTTTTAACAGAATAATAAACGTTTAAAAACAAAGTATTGTGCGATTTTGTATACATTTCTTCTAAGTTTTATTACCACATAAGAACAAATCACGTAATTTATCATGATATATCAATCAGCTGTTCTCAAATATTCTCTCTGATAACTGTCACTGAATTGTTTACTTTCTAATTTGTTTACTAAGCTCCTAACAACTTCATGGTCGTTGCTATCAAAAAAGCCGAAACATATTTAGTCTTATTTCTAAACATAATCTGTACAAAGGATGGGCACAATAGCTAGTCTAATCTAATATTGCAAAATCCGACTAATGTTCAAGTGAGGCAAATCACTTTAGGCTACTGTTTTTTTTTCTTTTTAACAAGAACATAATAATAATAATATCGTGTGACCTGGCTGGCTCAGGTCTGGTGTCAGAGTTATCAGGTCGCACCTGAATAAGTTCAGGGCCTCTGACGTGAATTAACGACATCAGAACATAATATTGTCCAATGCAATTGTTGCACTTTCATTGGCCACGAGGTCATTGGTCGATGCATAATGTCATGGCTCACATTTACAAGTTTTGATAGTGGAAATGTCTATTTAAAAAACTACGTATTACTAAAGAATTTCAGTTTTGTATTTATCAAAAAATGTCATGAAAATATCCATTATGATGTGATTCGTTGACCAATACTTCATAGCAAGGTTATTCAATTATAACTTATTGTAGCAATGAATTCTATTGAATTGCTAACCCTGCTTGTCATAGACATCAAATTCTATAATGGAAAACAAGATTCTGGAACCTCAAAACTCGACCAATGAGATAAATGAATGCTGAATCCAACATACAACCAATCACAGCAGAGCTATTGTTCCCACCCAATCATAACACTTGATTGTGGAACCTCCCTCCAGACAATCGTAATGCAATATTTTGGGCCCTCCCACTTTCAACCTCATATGCAGTTCTCCTCAACCAATTGGAGCATTGCTCTTAATGCTGACAGTCAATAACAATATGTCATATCCTCAGCTAGTAATAATGCTTCTGGAGATTACTCAAGCCAATCACAGCCTTTTAAAACTCATTCAATTTTTAAAAATGAGGGGTCTGTATAATATAGTGTATAAACTACTCTCAACCAATTATGACACCCAATAATTTTGTCAACTCATCACACACTTAGTATGTTCTTTTTACTATTTTTCTTTACAATAGATTTAAATTAAATATAACCAAAGAAGCTGAGTTCATCATGGCATTAACGTAAACTTTATTTTAACTTCTGTGACAGTTAATATGTTACAAATATTGTTTGTTTTATGAGATCTAATCTAATATGTGATAATAAGAGTTTGTTGTCACGCACAGGTGTTTCAACGCATGTTACTACCAATTTTCAAATAATATCAGTATTAATCAATATGATAATTCATAATTTTATAAAGAGAAGGCTACATAAATCATTTTTATCAAACTTAACCTATATTCAGCGATGAATTAGCAATTTTTTATTGTGAAGAACCCTATTCAGTAGTTGGTAGTTATTTGGTACTTGACTGTTACCGGCAAAGCCTACATGACAAGGAAAAGTGAGAGAGAGTGTGTGTGTGTGTGTGTGTGAGAGAGAGAGAGAGAGAGAGAGAGAGAGAGAGAGAGAGAGAGAGAGAGAGCATTGAACTAGAACTCTTTGTGGAGTTTCCACTCTTCAAATCTGCAGTTATAGAAAAAATAAATTCTAAACAAAATTCCAAACTCCCATCCAGTTTTCAAAGTAATCGCTCTCCATATCTGAAACTTAACTTCTTAAAAGCCCTTTCAACTGGGTCTCAACGACGTTTTCCAATTTTTTATTGTGAAGAACCCTATTCAGTAGTTGGTAGTTATTTGGTACTTGACTGTTACCGGCAAAGCCTACATGACAAGGAAAAGTGAGAGAGAGTGTGTGTGTGTGAGAGAGAGAGAGAGAGAGAGAGCATTGAACTAGAACTCTTTGTGGAGTTTCCACTCTTCAAATCTGCAGTTATAGAAAAAATAAATTCTAAACAAAATTCCAAACTCCCATCCAGTTTTCAAAGTAATCGCTCTCCATATCTGAAACTAACTTCTTAAAAGCCCTTTCAACTGGGTCTCAACGACGTTTTCCAGCTTTCAAAGTCGAGATTTCAAACTTTCTGCTTTCAAAATATAGCTGTTAAGACGAATGGAATTGCTTTAGTAAGGTACTGTTTGTTTGCAGTTTCTTTCAACACCTAGCAATCGAATTTCTGTTGAACAACTCTGTTTTCAAAGCAACTGCAATACTCAATGAGAAATATTTCAATGTGATGTTTCAAGTAATTAACACAGGACACACTAAAGACCTCCATTCCCACTTTGAACAGCCAATCGCACCATATCGAGTGATAGCTCATTCTTCTCAGCCCGTTGGGGCGATCCAGATTCATATATAACAGCTCACATTCCGACCCTAATTAAGAATTTCACTTCAAAAGGTGGTATTCATACATTGCACTTTCCTTGAAGAATTTAATTTTTTCAGTATTGGAATAGCTCTAAATTAAAAACTGCTGGTAATAAAAATGCAAGTTTGGTCTCAAAATTGTAGGTATAGCTTCTACTTTGAAAGCAATAATTCATACAAATCATCACACTTGAAGAATGACAATTTCTCAATACTGAAATAGCTCTAAATAAAAAACTACTGGTTATATGAATGCAATATTGATTTCTGGATTTCTTGTTCCATCATGGCGAACTGCGTTGTTAATATTAACTTTTAATGTGCAATTTAACGACTTGCAGTCAAATATTTGGTAAGAATAAGTATAAACAGAGTATAAGTATAATAAGAATAAACAGACTAGCAAAAATCTTCAAAAAAGCCGGCCACACCATCTCATTCAGAACAAAAAACAAAATAAAAAATGCACTTACACTCAAAACCACACTGAACACAAACAAATACGATCTCCCAGGGATCTACAAACTGAACTGCTCTGATTGTAACAAATTCTACATAGGACAAACAGGCCGCACATTCAAACAACGTTACAAGGAACATTTTCAAGCCCCGACATCAAAAGCTGAATCGAATTTTGCCGACCATATCATTCAAACTGGACACACTTTTACTGACATCAGTACCAACCTACACATTCTAAATATAAAATCTAAAGGACACGAACTCAACACCTTGGAACAATTTGAAATATACAAACACACCACACACAATAAACAAAACATTCTCAATGAACAACTAAATTTTAAATCTCACAAACTTTTTGATCACATTTTACAAAAACCACAACACTTCTAACCAAAAAACTGACATGATGATCTAGGAACCAACGCCTCTGAAGATGGATCTCATAGATTCGAAAGCGCTCGGCCAGATTAAGTGAGTTATTATACTTATTCTTACCAAATATTTGACTGCAAGTCGTTAAATTGCACATTAAAAGTTAATAGCAATATTGATCTCAAATTGTGGGTGATTGCTTTTACTTTGACAGTAGAACCATGATAGCCTTTAAACCTATTCATATGAAACTAAAAAAATGTTTTGTTACCAAATCTTTGCTGTTTAAAAAAAATGAAACTAATTCAATAAATTATCATTAAAAACTAATTTTTGCTTGGACGGAAAAGTTACTTGGTAGACCTTTCATTTAGCAAAAACAATTCCCTGAAATATGAAACCAATATCATACCCCAATGCATACGTCCCAGATTATAGTTATTAAAAGGATCAATCGTTTACATTTAATATATTGGAAAAATTCCATAATATGTTATATTATAACAATATGGAAAAATCATTTTATTCGATTGAAATGGTGAAATAACTCATCGTATGAGGTCTTAGAAATCTGAAAATGTTCTAACCAATATTTTGTTTGGGTTGAGTCACTTATTGTAATTCCAGAATTCACCAGGATCTGGGACAACCACATTTCCACAAATCTTGTAAACGCTAAAACTTTTCATTTATTCAAAATATATAGACTACATTATTTGTACATATTTCTGAAGGTAATTTCGATCTTCTACAATTTTATCACAGAGTTCTTGTGAAGTGAACAAGTGGGGAGTGGGGAGCTACAAGGCTAAGTATTTTGAAAACAGATGTTTTGGAAATTATTCATTTTAGAAAGCTTATAACTCGGAAACTGTGCGAATTTTTGTAAGTATGCGAATGTAAATTTAGTAAGCTTTAAATGTTATTTGTGAAACTTTTCACAAAAACACCCGGCTTTCGAGTTATAATCGGAAAACTTAAAAGTCTTCCTTCAAATCACCCTCCTACCACTGGTGGCACCGGCTTTCTCATGGGAAATATTAAACGTGAAAATTCCCTGAAATTTCTCCATTTTCACTAAACTACTAAGAAGATATAGAATATCTTTATCAGCCAATGTTTATTTTGAATATTAAAAACTGTTTTCAAGAGATTATAACAAACTCCCAGCATGATGAGAAAATTAGTGTCATTCTCCAAAACTAATAGCAGATAATGAGAAACGTGATATTTTCAATATATTTTTACATGTATCTTATATTATTACATGTATCATTGTTTAGTTTTAAAGACAAATGGGCAATCTTTTTCGCACCTACATTATAAAAACTTAAATCAAATTAAAAAAAAACCCTTCTTGGGTTTTCTTTGCTACATCCAATTATATTTAAGTACCAAATACTCCAAAACTAATAGAAAATAATAGGAAAAGTGATAGTCTCAATATTTTTCAAATACGTATGTAGGCTACTATTACTGTTTAGCGTTAAATACAAATGGGCAACTTTTTTCTCACTTACATTATCAAAATTTAAATCAGATTAAAACAAATCTTCCCTAGGGTTTCTTTGCTTCAGCCAATCATATTTATGTACACTATGGTGCACTACTTAGCTGCCAATAAAATAAGTACCGTAATGGGTTTTCTCATTTTTCAAATATCTTTTTTATATTTTTCCATGGGGTTTCTTCGCTACACTCAATCATATTTATGTACACTTATGGTGCACTACTTAGCTGCCAATAACATAAGTACCGTGTAATGGGTTTTATACTTTTTCAAATATCTTTTTTAAATTTCTTATTCTCTGAATTCCAATTTCTTTCCAAATCAATAAATTTGACAAACGATCTTAAACAGAATTCTATTGAGTGGGAGTTGGAATAAGATTCCGATTGGACTAGAATCGAACTCACCAAAAAGCACTCCATACTTTTTTCCCGCGCGGTAAATGACGTTGATTAAAGAAAGGAGGAACTGTTGATTTCTAATAAAGAAAGGAAAGTGAATTCCATCGCTGCTGAAAAGGCTGAATCCAATTACGAATTTCAGGCGATCGCCGGAACTAGAGACGACCGAAAATTGCGCGAACAACCTCCTCTGAAAAAAATAACCGAAAAGTTTAGTCGAACTTGCAAAGTGAATTTTCAGAATTGACTGCTTGTTGTCGTTGTCAGATGGGAAACCAAGCTCTCGACAAACTTCGGCCGTTTTTTCCACTTACAATGAGAATCGATTCAATTTGAAGTTCTTTCAAACACTTTCTCATGTTTTTTCAGCATCATCGATGAATTATTACCTTCAAAATTCATTGGTAACGTCGTTTACCCCATGATGTTTTTGCAGTACTACATTCATATTATGAATGCAGTAGCTGAATGACAATAGTACAAGATAGATAGATTATAATCTAGTAAAATACCAATATAGTATACCTGTTATTTATTCCCGTTTGAAAAATTTCTGCCCGTATTTATGAATGTACCTTCAGTGTCTCTTGACTCAAGGGATTCTTGAAATGCCTATATAAATACCAATAAATAAATAAATAAATAAATAAATTAATTAATTAATAAATCAATAAATCAATAAATCAATAAATAAATGAATAAATAAATAAATAAATAAATAAATAAATAGATAAATAAATAAATAAATGACTACATTTCAAGAGTTCCTCAAGAGAAGAGATACTGAAGGAACGTACATAGATACGACCCTGAGTGTAATAGATATATCACCAAAATTAAATTTATTTTCAAAATAATCAGATATCAAATTGAACGATTTTCATTTCGAAATTTGATTAATTCAACCAACATTTTTTAACACTTAAAATCGAAAGAATTCAAATCTTAATATTTTGGGGAAACTTAATATAATTGAAATTAAAATTTTCCATCAAGAATGATACCACGATAACAGTCTGACTACAAGCTCTATGCATAAATAACATCCTTCATCTAATATAAGTAGAGCTGAAGTAACTGGATATTTAATATTTTAAAAACCTACAGTTTTCATTTTATAAACTTCTTGGAAGTTTTTGTTCCTATTCATATTTGGAAAGATGAATAACGAATTTATTTCAAAACATCGATCCATAATGGAAATTGTAATTGATTAATGGAAAAAATCTACTGAAAAACTCTTCAATTCTACTGGACAAACTAGATGACAGAAATAAATGACATGACCTAAACTGAGCCTCAAAGATTACTTAGGCTACTACTGGGCTGGACTAGCACAGATCAGCTGATGTGTAGGGATTAGTTAGTTAGTTTGTAGACGATTTTTAATTAATTTGTTAGTTTTATAGGTTTAGTTATACTGTTCTGTATGAATATGAAAACACAGATCGGCTAATGTCAGGTTTAGTTAGTTTTTAATGAATGAGTTAATTAGTTAGTTTTATAGGTTTAGTTACTGTTCTGTATGAATTGATGCTTTCGGATTTTTCGGAGGATGAAGCCCACATAGGTGTGATGGTCTGAATTGGATGATGGTGATTGATGAGTTGGACCTACAGTTTTAGGTGGGTTCCGAACCACCGGGGAGTGGTTTTACAGCAGAGAACAGACTATTTATTACTCATCTTTACAAAAGAATAAAATTATCAAAAGTTAAATTAGGCCTGGTAAAAACTGTGGATTTTTAAAATCTGAATTATCCTTCTCCTTCAACTTCTAATATTTGATGAAGTTTCTATTTAGTCATTAAGCTTGTAATCAAACTTATATGATTCTCCATGAAAATTAGTCAGTAAGGGTTAAGTTAGGACACTTATAATTACAATAGCTACTCGGTGTATGGATAGAGTAAATAGATTAGATTCATGTAGGCCGTTGTTCAAGAGACTCGGTCTCCTAACAGTACCCTGCTTATATTTGTATGAAGCTACTTCATATGTAAGAAAGAGTGATATAAACCAAAATCTTGACGTTCACGATTATAAGCCGAGGAGATTATCACTTGGTGAGTCACAATAGTAGCTTATTCAAACAAAAACCAAGTTATATTGGTAGGAAACTCTACAACAAGCTACCGCAATTTTTAAAGAGTCTTGAAGATATAGAAATATTAAAGAAACAATATAAAAATATTTAGTTGATAAAGCTTCCTATAGTGCTCAAGAGTTTCTTTAACATCGAAATTAAGCCTCCCCTCAACTAATTGATATAGTAATAAATTATGGTAACTAGTGTATAAGATTGTTATTGTTGATCTAACTTGTCTTTTACTCCGTAACTGGAGTCTCCAAGACGTAATCTACAAAAAAAATACAGAGAAGAATTATTCTTTCAGGTGGTTTAGTAGAATTGAGAAATTACTTCTCAGTTTAGTCTCATTTATATTATTAAAATATCATTATATAATGTTGAAATTATTGAATATGAACATTTATATGACAGGCAACGCCAACATCGATTTTAGCTCTATTTGTTGCATCAAGAAATATACAAGACTAACAAGTTTCACTCTTTTTACTCATGAGAAATCCTATATTTCTCAACACTGAGAAAGTCAAAAGTGAAGGTTTTGATAGATGGTAGATCTTTCAAATAAATAGGCCCGGCCAATTCGAGAGAAGATTTCCCGAATATTATTTCTACCCAGTCAAAGACAGAAGAATCGAAGCAAA
The DNA here is from genome assembly GCA_948455865.1 of Conomelus anceps. Lineage (NCBI taxonomy): Eukaryota > Metazoa > Arthropoda > Insecta > Hemiptera > Delphacidae > Conomelus > Conomelus anceps. The sequence continues at coordinate 40,051,623 of OX418225.1, read as the reverse complement.
TACTGGTCTTATCAAGTTCCAATACAATGGATAGAGGACATTCAACCCCTTGGGGTACGAAGTGAAGCGGAAAGTTGCAGCAGGCTTCTATCACAGCAAAGCAGGAAGAAATCAGAAATGGCAAAGGCCATTGAATTGCAAGAGTGTTGAGTGTTAACATCTGCTTTAATGGCAACAGATGCACGGATAGCGATTCGCAACATGTCTTCCAATTTTTATCCACCTTCTTCTTATTCATTCTCTTCCTCTTCTTCTTCTTTTCCAACATCTTCTTCACCCTCTACAATCTTCTTCTTCCTCCACCTTCTTCTTCTTCTTCCCCTTCATCATTCTCTCTTTCTCTCTCTCTATCACTCTCACTCCTGTCTCTCCTCTTCTTCATACTTTATCTTTCCCTCTTCCTCTTCTCTATCCTCATTCTTTTCATCTTCCATCTTCTTTTTCTTTTCTCCTCTCTTCTTCTTTTCTTTTCTCTTCTTCTTCATGTTCTCCCCCTGTCTTTCTACTTGTTGTTGTTCTTCTTCTTCTTCTTTTTCATCATATAATTCTTCTTCCTCTCTTCTTTTCTCTCCTGCTTACCTATATTCTCCTCCTCCTGCTTCTCCACCATCACCTTCTTCTTCTCCTCCTTCTCCTCCTCCTCCTCCTCCTCCTCCTCCTCCTCCTCCTCCTCCTCCTCCTCCTCCTCCTCCTGCTCCTCATCCTCCATAATCTTCCTCCATCTTCTTCCTCCTCCTCCTCCTTCTTTTTCTTTTTCCTGCTCCCTACTCCCCTCTCACCTTTCCTCTCCTCCTCCTCCACTTTCTTCTTCCCTTCTCTTATTTCTTCTTCCTCATCTTTCCTTCTTCTTCTCCTTCTTTCCTTTCTTCTCCTCCTCCATCTTCTTCTTCCTTCTATTCCTTTTTCTCTTTGTTCTTTCTCATCCTTTTTTCTTCTCCTTCTCCTCTTTCTTCTTTCTCATCCTTTTTTCTTCTCCTTCTCCACCTTTTCCTCTTTCTACTTCCTCATCCATTTTTCTTCTCCTTCTTCCTTATCCCTTCTTCTTCTCTTCTTCTCCATCCAATTCTTCTTTTCTCTATCCTGTGCCGTTTGCGCCCTTAGGACCTCTTCTTGTCCGGCTTTGATATTGCCTTCTCTTCTCCATCGGGAACAGATTTTCAACGCATCAAGAATACGTAACGAAGAATACGTAAAGCTGTCACTCTGCAGTCTACACTGTCGGACATCTTGTACAAGAGAACAACACCTTTTCCACCTTCTCCGCCTCTCAAACGACTGATCCTGAAAATTGTTCCTTCAACAACGGATATCACGTGTTAGACCCTAGTGGATAGGTTGACTTGACTTTCAATTCAATGGAGCCATTTATCTTCAAGCGGATAAAAACATCATAATAATCAGGACCATAAAAAGCGGGATGATCATAAGCAAACTCATAATAAACTACAATATAAGTTCAAGAAGAGCAGAATAGTTATTTATGTATTAAGAGCGTGAAGCGCGACTTTATCGCTCGAGCCAAAACATTTACAGTAATGTTACATTTACAGTAAACATTTGCAGTAATTTGCGAGAGCGATAAAGAAGCTTCACGCGCGAATCGCATACAATATTTTTCCTAAAACTGCAGTTCTGGATTCCAACACAATAAAAGCTTGTAGTTTGTAACATCACAGACCATGCGCGGATTTGGTTAGCGTTCGCCTTTTTTGAGGTTATGTGAATTTCACAGATTCAGTGATCCACCAACGAGAAGACATCAAAATCAAAACAGAAACGTAAAGAAAACAGCTGGCGAGCGTAAAGTACTTTACCGCTTACAGAGCAGTAAAGAGGTATTTTACAATTAGTTTTCAGTACGTAAAGAACTACTTTACGAGCAGTTGTAGGAAAAATATTTTTCCTACAACTGCTCGTAAAGTAGTTCTTTACATACTGAAAACTAATCGTAAAATACCTCTTTACTGCTCCACAAGTGGTGAAGTACTTTACGCTCGCCAGCTGTTTTCTTTACGCTTCTGTTTTTATTTTGATGCCTTCTCATTGGTGGATCACGGAATCCGTGAAATTCACATAACCTCAACAATGGCGAAACCAAATCCGCGCATGGTCTGTGATGTTACAAACTACAAGCTTTTATTGTGTTGGAATCCAGAACTGCAGTTTTAGGAAAAATATTGTGAGTAATTCGCTCGTGAAGCTTCTTTATTGCTCTTGCAAAATTACTACGCTCCGCTACGCTCCGCGTCGCGCAGTAAATGTTTTGGCTCGAGCGATAAAGTCGCGCTTCACGCTCTTACACAAATAACTATTTTGTGATGTTTCCCATGACGAAATACTTGATGAACAATCTAATATCAAAACTGATACTGTATTTAATTTTAATATATTGAGGCTGACGAAGCTTCTTTCCAGAAGTGTAATGCAGCCCTCCAGTATATCTCCAATATAAGTGGGTAAAGACAATATATTAAATTGAAATACAGTGTCAGTTTTGAAAAAAGAAAAATGTTATTAATAATAACCGAGTAGAACAGTAACTTTAGGAAAGGAAATCAACAAATCTACTAATACTCAGAACATTATCTGAACAATACGAAACTAGATCAATTTGATATTTTTTTCTCGAACTCTAGAAAGATATAGTGTCTTTTGTCTTGAGGTTCTGAATTTTGCTAAACCAAAGAGCATTTCATTATGAAATGTTTCTCAAAATGACCAGTCCAGTAGTTTTTTACATCATTGGGAAGGCGTGTGAGGTTATGAAAGTTGTAAATTAAAAGATCTCTACCAGTACCGTTCTCAGTTGAAATGATTTAATAAGATGGTAGTCTAAATCAATAGCTTTGAACGCTTTAGAATTTTTCTTTTGGATTTTCGACAGAAAACTTATTACAATTATACTCTTTTCCATAGGTCTATTTCGATATTAATTGTAATCTATTGAAAATAAAAAATAATCCGGTTACATATTTTTCCAAGTTAAAATTAGCTGTGAGACCCCTACCTAAAGAGGTTTGGACTGAATTTTAAATTATTTAAAAGAAGCAATTTTGTGCTGAAGGCCTTTTGTTTCTTTACATTCTATTGTATTTAATTTGTATGAATCAATACTGTGAAGTTAGTCTTTTCCAGCAGTGGTCGTTGGTAAAGCCTAGTAGGGTTTTTTGATACAATAATATATAATGAAGTCTACACAAGGCTGGCCGTGTTCATAGAAATCTAATAATAACAAAATTAATGAGAAATGCCATTATTTTAGTAGAGTATTGGAATTCAGGACTGATCGACAAAGTTATATGTAGTGAAGTTTACACAATTTCCAGTTTAAAGATGAGTAAAGTCTTTAAAAAAACTATTTTTTATTCTATTATTTATGAAATTAGTGAAAATTTACTAGCGATCAAAAGTCGCTAAATTATGCCCTCTTAATCATGCCTTCATTAGTCTGAGACTTATGATCTATCAATGAAATTTAGATTCTGGAAAATACATAAATAATAGAAACTAGAACAAAATTGGACCTCATTATCAATTAATTATTATTTATTAATTATAAAACACAATCAAGTAAAGATACAACAGGCACAGCCTTTCTTTACACATTTAAAAAAAAAATTTAGGTTATGACCTAACTCAACTGGAAATTTCACTTTGAAGTACAATTCATGATTCATTCCAAAACATGAATATTAATTTAGACGTTCACTTTTTAAAAACGAAGCACTAAGACTGTCCAATAGTCTAAAAAGAAAGTGGATATAATTTTGAATTTTGTTCGAGATTTTAGAGCCGAAAATGTGGAAGTCAAGTAAAGTCAATCACATGTTGATCAAAAAATTATGCCTGCACAGGAAGTCCTGTGCGTAGGTATGTGGATGATAGGGTGAAAAATTACAAACAATATGCCAGACAGAACGTGAATCCAATCCGTGACTGCAGAAGTAGTTATCAGTCAGAAGTATTCCCATGTTATATCATAGATTAATCAGAAGTATTGAAAACAGAAACCATAGCCACAATACAAGAAACAGGCACCTTCTTATTGCGAATGTAGCAAGGAAAGCCTTATACCAGAGACACTTCAACCATTTAGCTCCCAAATTGTACAACCTGCTTCCTGAAAACATTAAGAGCACAGCATCTGAAACAAGATTCAAATCTGCAGTCCACAAATGGATATTAAATACAGGAAGGCAAAACTTGGAAATAATTATCTCAAACAACATGTGAGCTCACTTACCTAATAATTCCGCACTAACCCCCCCCCCCCCCCCCCCCTACTCTAGAACATGGGTAAACCATAGTTGAGTAGGGTAATTTCCAAAAATTATTTCTCAAAAATTGCAGTTCTATAGTTATTAGATTCCCATTTAATTTGCTAATATATATTATATTGTTTTATAGTTTTAATTAATTATTGATTGGAAATAAAGTATTTATTTATTTATTTATTATTTACCTATGGGTATATTAATTTGAAGATTGGATGACGGTACTTCTAAGAATAAATAGGCTGAGGAAGATGAAAAGGGTTTGATTAAGGGTGAGAAAGGACCTTCCAAAGAAATGACAATGCATCTTTTGTGAAGCTGTGCCACAGTGTGATGAGGCAGACTCGGAAGGGGTGAGAGGGCAGTGGCGGATCCAAGGGGGGGGCAAAGGGGCAATTGCCCCCCCCGAGATCCAAGAGAAAAATAAAAAAAATGGCATAAATCTAATAGAAACTAGGACGAAATTATGTAAGCAACAAAAATTGGCTGTTTCCAATTTGTGTCTTCTTACTTTTACTTTTTCTCTTCTTATCTAGATAAGAGATATCAATCAGTTAGAGTGAGTACAGGACATGGCAGCTGTACCACATCTGAATGGAGAAGGGTTACTTGCGGAGTGCCACAGGGATCAATTTTAGGCCCAGTTTTGTTTAACCTTTTTATAAATGACCTACCATTCAACATAGACTCCAAAATAATTTTATATGCTGACACTACTGTTCTGGTTAAGGGCAAAGATAATGCAACCGTCCTCTTGAAAGCTCAAGAAATTTTAAAGCGGCTTACCGATTGGTTTCATAGCAGCAGACTGAAGCTATGAATGTCTAAAGGCTAATGTTATTAAATTTTCAATGATAAACAATGAATTCAATCATACATTAATGCTATATTCTGGTATGGAATGCAATTCGACAATGGGAACTAAGTTTTTGGGTCTGGAGCTACAGTCAAATTTAAAATGGGATAATGAAATTAACAGCCTTAGGAAAAAGTTATCCCATGCGGTTTTTGCTTGAAGACTTTAAGAAATGTTTCGAATAAAAAAAACAGCCTTAGCGGTCTATCATGGGTATTTTATGTCCCAGGTTCGTTATGGTGTGATATTCTGGGGTGGTAGCAAGGGAAATATCAATGCAATATTCAGATTGCAGAAGAAAGCGTTGCGAATAATTGAAGAATTAAGTGCAAGGCAGTCATGTCGACCGATTTTCAGAAAATTAGGACTGCTTACAATGCCAGCACTGTATTTTTTTGAGATTGCCGTGTATTCCCATAAGAACCAGAGTAATTATGAAAATAATATAATCGCTCACCCATACAACACAAGACATGGATAGTCAACACTTCGGTACCCCATGCATAGGCTGACTCTGATCGAGAAGGCGCCACACTATTTGGGTATAAAGATTTTAAATTGTTTGCCCAAAGTTTTAAAAGGTTACGGTCAAGACAAATTCGTGAAGGAACTCAGGAAGTTGCTTATTGATGCCTGTCCTTACTCTCTGGCTGAATGATATGGGGTTTTTCGGAGACAAAATGTTGAATAGAATCTGTTTTCTAATATGTTTTTATAGATGAACGAACGCTTGATGAATGGCTGATGAATTAGTTTAGTTGAAGTTAATTGATGTGTCACATGCTGTGCGAGCCTAGCTCGATAGATGCAGCTTAACGTGACTATTAACAAATTTATTTTTATTTTATTTATTTGTTTGTGAGAACTCATTTGAAATTTGATACGTAACAACTTAAAAACTTAATTCATGAGAAAAAATACAATGACATAAATAGATATCAGGTAAAACGGTAAGGAATGCTAATTACCAATACAAATACAAATTTGTACATACATATTGATAAAACAGTGCTATCCATGACAACATTATGAGGGGCACTAAAAACTCTGTCAAAATACACCATTTTCTATTAAAAAATCCAAAAATTTTCCGGGGTGGCCCCCGGAACCCCCTCTTCGGACCCCCCCCCAAACCCCCCGGTGTTTGCCCCCCCCGAAATCACCTCCTGGATCCGCTACTGTGAGAGGGTTGGCTAAATTGTATTTAAACTCGGCCGTATATTTGGTCTGTCGGGTAACAAATAACAGACCTTTCAGCTATACAGGGTGGGTTCGTGAATTCTCTTTGTCCCCTCTGACCTGGCAACAATTTGATAAAGGAAACATTAACTGCTGGCCAGCATTGCGACTGTAATCAGTTTTCTAATAGCACTAGTTCCCAATATCAAATATTCCTATTCAATTTTAGAAGTTGTATGTTTTGCATCACAGGGGATGTTTTAAGCACAAGTTTACACAAGAATCCAGTTTGAAACACAAAATGGCTCCCAGGCCCCCCTCCCCTAGATGAAGTAAGATGGACGCCCATGAGAGTAGCTCAATAAATACACTTCTTAGACGAATACTATACTGGTTTGTAGATTGAGCGCCTCTCATTGGTCGCACTCCATTTGGAGGCCTGTCATTGGTCGACAATAGATCCGCCCATTAGTAACAAGAAATAGCCTACCAATACGAAACAGTAATGGAAAACAAGTAGAAAAATGTGTCCTATCGACCAGGCACAAATTAACAATAAATAAACCCGAAAAATATTGGAGATCAATAACACAATGAAGGTCGATCAAACGAAGAATCAACCGATACAACAAACAAATGCTGACATTGACCTATTTTATGATTGAACAAGGTTTGAAGCGTTAAATTGATTGAAATAGATTTGATCTTTTAAACTATCAGCAGATGCTCTTCATCACCCTATTAATTTTCAGAACTTCTGAAATGTTCAATTTTTTCGTATTGAAATGTAAAATTTCAATTTAATTATTCTTCGACCTTGAATTTGTATTCGAAGATTGAACGTTGAAGATTCTCAGCGAAGTTTGAAATTCCTGTTTGATTTTTCCAATATCTAAAATCTTCATTAAGTCTTCATTTGAAGCTTCTCCCTGATTAAATAAATTAACCCGACGAATACTACCTTCATAACTAGATAGGAATCTTGTTTTCAAATTGAATTTGCCCTTAATGAGACTTACAAGCTATTTCTAGATTTTTGCATCAATGAACATTTTATGGGTTGGAAAAACAAAAAGGGACCACATAAAATCACCACGGATACTTCCATTAAATAAGTTTATTGAAATATGAGAAGATTTATGAAAGTACTAAAACTGATTTTTATGAGGAAGCAAGAAACCATGTGACCGTTTGTTGATATGATTATCAGTTAGTTTGTCTACGTCTTTAATAACCGTTATAAAATCTAGAAAGGAACTCTGAAAGGGCCTATAATGACAATCATAAAATTAGGAAAGTTGCACTTCTGTGAACATTTGGAACGAGTAGGTACAGTAATCAATGTTGATGAGATCAGTATTTAAGGAGGCTTTTGTCCTCGGAGTGCTTCCAGTGTGTTTAAGTGACAGAGATATGATTTTGGCGAAGGCTTTCGACATTTTTACTCCTTCATAACTTGATGGAAATCTTGTTTTCAAATTGGGTTTGCCCTTAATGAAACTTAATGAAAGCTAATTCTAGATTTTTCGCTCCACTTCTATAGCAGCCTACTTTTCTATTTCTGCGCAGTTGTCATAATTATGTAAGAGATTGTCTAGATCTGTTCCATAGATCATGTGATAAACTAAAGATAGCTTCAATCATTATCAAACTTTTGCATTTTGTGTAATAAATTAAGGGAACTTAAATAAGCTTACTCCTCGCAAGGATTATATTCCCAAATGTATTTTTTTCAGTAACAAAAAAATAATAAACTGAAAAAAAATATTAAGATAATTTTCAATAATTAATTATTATGGTGGTTTTTATCTTCAATTATAACAAGATAAAAAAGATAAAAATCAACTATTAGGCTTCCAATTCCTGATATCTTTTTCGTCTTCAATTATTGTTATGGGATGATTTATTTGTAACTACTTAGTAGAGTTTGTTTTAATTTTTCTGAAGAAAATATAACACTTTGAACTTGAATTTTTCTTTCTTTGTAGTGGCGAAGGAGATATTGTAGAAGGTATCTATAATGAATAATAAGACGAAATTGTCACAACCACGTTTATTAAAAAATATTGAGATACTAGTTTCGTGTTTTGAAAATTACGTGTATTCTAAATCCAGCCTACATTAAAAAAACGGTTCTTTCGTGTACTTTTCAGTTGACCTTCACTGCATTTCAGTGAGCTTCTAATTTTTTAGTTTTAATTTGATTCAATTCTAGCCTAATAATGTATTTTTCTTCTTTGTTGCTTTCTAGATGTACAGATTTTAGTTATTGATTTGACTCATATTTTTGCTTGTTACTCCTCCCACGAGGGGGCGTGACTTGTCACCCAATCACAACCTTCAATGAAGGTCTGCCTCTTTCTTGCTTAGCCAATAGTATCATTCCATGTTTAGTATATATTCAGCTTCTCTGTACTTTAGTTTTAGTTTGATTGAGATTGATAATGGTGTAACAACCGAAACTATATTTTTTAATAAATGTGGTTGTGACAATTTCATCTTATTATTCATTTAAAATTTTTGTATTTAAAGATTGAAGAGGTTCAGCAAAGTTTGACTCCCCTTTTTGATTTCTTTATTTATTAAATGTTCATTCATTCTACATTTGAAGCTTCTCCCTGACATTGTTGGCCAGCATCAATGAACATTTTAGAGTTTGGAAAACCAAAGAGGGACCTCGCAAGTACCACGAATATTTCCATTAAATACGTTTATTGGAATATGAGAAGATATGAAACTACTATTTGAGATTTGAGGCATCCATGTGGAAGGAAAAAGCCATGATACCGTTTGTAGTCTTCAATTATTATTATGAGATGATTTATTGTTAAATTATTGTTATTTACTGTTTCAAATAAGAATATAGTTACAACTTCTGGTTTAAGTTCCAACATTATAAGTAGTGGTTCAAGAATATCAGCATTCAGAACATGAGTGTTTTTCTTTATTCCCCATATTTACAGCAGAAACAACAATAACAAACATATTTATATCTATTTTGCTACCATAACCCATACGAGTGTACAAATTGGATTGATTCATTAAAAATAAAGTGTGAAAAAACACTGACTATGGCAAAATAACCGTTGAATTTACAATGATGGCTAAGAGTTGCCATTGTTATATAGTCATTGAGTATCATTGGTGAGTTCATGGGAGCCTTACCTTAACGGTAAATGTTACCGGTGGCGTCTGATTGGTCTATTCAAATTCACAGAAGTTAAAACATTATTTATTGATGTAACCAACAATAAATGTGAATACAATAAGACAATAATAGACTATTCATATCATGTAGAAACTTGCTATGCAGAACTGACCTTTTAGAGTTCTGCACAGTAAGTTTCTACATATAAGTTATACTGCAGTTCACGAAAATGGATATTGGCAACAATAAGAATAAGAATAAGAATTTATTGACTCCTTGTACAACTTGTTCTGTGAATAAATACACAATAATTAAAAAAAAAACAGTACATTAGAATCACGTATTGCTCACAAGACTTGCGTCTGATCGTGAAAAAAATAATTTCAATAGATAAATCAGACGCCACCGTAACATTTACCGGTCACCGGTAAGGCTCCCATGAACTCAACCACTAAAAATTCACCCTACCCTAACTAATTTCCTATAAAGACTTCTCCATCGCATTGTTAAAATTATCAGTATTCAAGCGAATTTGCCATGTTTTGTTTTTCGAGAGAAGAAACGACCCCGGTTCATGGTGTCTACATATGAATATAGTTATATTGCAGTTCACAAAAATGAATATTGGCAACAATAATTTCAATAGATAAATCAGACGCCACCGGTAACATTTACCGGTCACCGGTATGGCTCCCATGAACTCAACCACTAAAAATTCACTCTTACCCTAACTAATTTCCTATAAGACTTCTCCATCACATTGTTAAAGTTATCAGTATTCAACCGCATTCGCCATGTTTTGTTTTTCAAGAGAAGAAACGATCCCGGATCATGGAAAAGCTTTTAACGCTGGAGTGAAAGAAACCGAAGAGTGAATAAAAACATGAGCTGAGCCAATACACAGATGTGGGGAGAGAATTTGTATGTATGCGTTTAAACATCGGCACAATTCGGATTATAAACAGACACCGTTCGTCTGAAACGTCATGCGGCAAAATACAAATATTTGGTCTCAACGCAAATATTCTCAGACCTATGTACACGTTATATATGTATATACGCTATGTGTATGTGTATACACTAAGTATATGTATATATTCCACTAGCTAGCCAAGGGGATAGCGCCAGTGTACGAATTCCATTGTCAGGTAAGGTCTGTTTGAACTCGCCTGCCTACAAAGGGGAAAAGCAAATTGATTTTTCTCGGCAGATTCGTACAGTTAGCAAACATTCAGCTTTAATCGTGGGATTGGTGTAGTAGTCTTCAAAGGCGTAGTGGGTGTTTTTTGTTGAAATAATAGTACTCAACTCAATTCTGAGTATGCTGCTGAACTGCCGTTTTAGGTTGAATGATTCCGTCTAATGAAAAACAAGGAAAAGGACAAAGATAGCACAACCAATCATTGTGAGAGATTACTTGAATTACTTATTAAGAAATGGCGGATCTGCTCTTGGCAATATTAGACAAATATAGCCATCGTGTATTTCATCTTGCTTTTTTTCAATTACGTCTTGGAGACTCCTGTTAAGAAATACATGACAGGTCAGATCAGACCAAAAAATTGAAATCTATAAAGCAATTCTAATATTAACTATTTTATTATTAAATAATTAATTTCATTTTCACTGTCAAAAGAATCAGTATTAGATAAAAATAAAAAATATTTTCGTTGCACTCTTACAATCTTATACACTAGTTACCATAATTACTATATAAATTAGTTGAATTGAGGCTTAATTTTGACTTGAAAGGAACTCTTGTACACTATTTCTAAACCTGTGACTTAGCAAGAACGACAGAAAAAATCACAAAAACGAAAGAATGTGGGCATCATCCGCAAAAAAAAGAAAAATAATAAAGATGTTGGAGAGTGTAATATTGTATTTCTGGAAGGATAAAAAAGCAGAAAATAGTCACATTGGCAACAGGAAAAAAATGGAGATTTTTCGAAATTATGCAGATCATTCAATTCTACGGCCTGTATTTTTGAACCTACTCTAAAGCTTCCTTAATTCAAGGGTAAGTTGAACACTTCTGAAAGGGACCATGAAAAACTTTCAATTTTATCGTAAAATTACTTCACAGAAGTAGTAGGAAATACACTTCCTATATGCAGTTAAGAATGGTAATTGATAACATGTTGGTAATTGATAATTGTAATGGTAATTGATGAAGAATGTTGATTACATAGTGTTCAGAGCAGTTGGAAAATGAAATGAAAAATTATTTATTAGGCGGATTTAAGACTATAAAGTCTTCTCTACCACTCAATCACTTCAATTTGAAAATGACTCAACACGATTGAAAGAAAACACACTTCTAAAATACAATTGGGAATATTTCTTCAAAACGTGGTTGAATTTCGACATGAATTAGTGTAGAATTTTGATAGTATAGTGACAACTGCAATAACTGAGAAATTACTCAAAATGAGTAGAAGAAAATTTACTTCTCATATTTAATTAAAAAAGCTTCTTCAACTAGTGATAGCAATTGGTGGAAAGTTTTGATTACATATAGTTTTCAGAATTATTCATCCTCTGCAATTCAGATATTACATCAACTGGAAATTAAGCAATTGGAGAATTACAAAACTTTCTTTGTAGTGGCGAAGGTGTGATATTGTGGAAAAATATGAAAAACCATGGGGAAGATGAGGTGAATTTAAAAAATTTATAAGTTTGTCAAAAAGTAGTAATTTGAAAACTTTGTTTTTAAATTACCTTGTCTTGGAAATCAACATCATATGTGAAACAATCGTATAAACTGCATTTTTTAAAATGAATAATACGACGGAGTTGCCACAACCACATTTATAGAAAACAGTAAGATACTAGATTCGGTTGTTACACCATTATCAATCTCAAACAAACTAATACTAAAGTACATAGTAGCTTAATTTATACTGATCACGGAATGATACTATTGGCTGAGGGAGAAAGTGCCTCTGATTGATATCTGGGATAAAAGTGGAGTTTATAAATTGAATTGGGATGATTGTAATGTTTGTTATGTGGGTCAGACCGGTAGAAGTTTCAAACGCAGAGTAAATGAACATATTAGAGATTGTAAAACCCAAAAAGAAGACTCAAATTTTGCTTAGCATCTCATTACTAATGGACACAAGTTCTAGGCCGAAGAAAATGTTGAATTTCTGCATTTGGTTAACGAAGGCAAACAACTGAACATTTGGGAAGCTTTGGAGATAACTAGGTTGGTAAAAAACGATTCCATACTATTTTAAACGATCAAATTTTTTCAACCAATTCAATACAACAAACTCGATTTCATCATAACTCTGGTCTACATTTCAATAACGGTACTTTCGTGATTTCTCTGTTGACATTGACTTGGACTTGAATTCTAGTCCTTGTGTATTGTCCTCGTTTGTTGCTTTCTATGTGTTCACGGTTTTTGGTTCTTGATTTTAGAACTTATTTTTGCTTGTTGCTCCTTCCACCAGTGGGCGTGTCTCATTTTGGCCTTTAGCCAATCACAGATCTTCAACCTTCAAGGTCAGCACACCAGAGGCACTTTCTCTTTCAGCCAATAATATCATTCCGTGTTTAGTTTTTATTATGCTACTCTGTACTTTAGTTTCAGTTTGTTTGAGATGGATAATGGTGTAGCAACCAAAACTAGGATCTCACTGTTTTCAATAAATATGGTTGTGACAATTTCAAGTCGTATTATTAAAAATTACACAACATAAGTAGAAGAAAATCGAGTTATCATATCAACTTAAAAACGCTACTTCATATACTACTTCGTGATAACATTTCGACATCAATTAATCACTGGAAGAATCAAATAAACAAAGAATGTCTATAATTTAGTATACAAAGCAATTGAAAACTACTCGAAATGAGTAGAAGAGAATTAACTTCTCATATTTGATAATATTATTAAGAATTTAATAGAATGAACCTACAAATGATTAGGTGTTTCAAACGGCATATGAGAAACGATCCCTTCTAAATTTTTTCAAGGTCAGACAGCCTTGTTGGATCATACACAAAGTAGTAATAGTATCGGGCAGTTATCAGTTCGCACCTGAACAAAAATCAGTGCCTCTGACGTGACTTAACGACTGCTTTTTAGGCAGCCGGGACCGACAGGCTTAACGTGTCCTCCGAAAAACATTAATAAGACTCAATGCATTTACGTGAAGTATATTACAAGGAACAATAAATTGACAAAAAAGTTGTGGAAGACCCCGGCTGCAGTACCTGAGACAGATTACCACCATCTTGGAGCTGAGAGCTATTTGAACTGTAAGCCAAAGATACTGTTCTCTGATGTAAAATCTCTTCCCGTCAGGAACCCACCTAAAACTGTAGGTGCAACTCATCAATCGCCATTTTTCTTACCATCTTTTCTTACCTTTTCTCTTGTCATTACACAAAAAATGTTACCTCTTATTTTTATTATTACTATTCTTTGTAGTGGCAAAGGTGATATTGTGGAATAATTTTGATAACAATAATAATAGTAATAATGAAAAATTACACGAAATTGTCACAACCACATTTATCAAAAAACAGTTCTTTCGTGTATTTCTCGGTTGACCTTGACTGCATTTCCGTGAGCTTCTAATTTTTTAGTTTTAATTTGATTCGATTCTAGCTTTATTACGTTACTTTCTTCTTTGTTGCTTCCTAGATCTTCACAGTTTTTAGTTATTGATTTGACTCATATTTTTGCTTGTTACTCTTCCCACCAGGGGGCATGACTAGTTAGCCAATCACAACCTTCGATGAATGCCAACCTCTTTCTCGCTTAGCCAATAGTATCATTGATTGAGATTGATAATGGTATAACAACCGAAACTAGTTTCTCAATATTTTTTAATAAATGTAGTTGTGACAATTTCGTCTAATTATTTATTATTACTATTATTATTATTATTATTTATTTTTGTTTCATAAGCTTCTTTAATTATTATTGTGTAATTACTTATGTATTCAGAAACTTATTTCTTGTAAACAGATGATATTACCAACCATATAACTTTGTAAAAGATTCTGTTGTACTGCTTTTTTGTTTGTTGCAATAGGCTTTAGTCTGGCGTCAATTGTCAATAAATAATCTATCTACCATCATCTAACACATTACCCACGCACAGGTCTCAGACCTATGGAGGCTTCATCCTTGAAAAAAAAATAATAATAAATAAATAAAAAGAGCTGCCAACCAATCATACGATTGAAGTAAAGAAGATTCAATTGAAAATACGACTCCACCTAATGATAATATTTTGACATCAGTTAGTGGGGAATGTTGATTAAGAAGTGTCCAAAGCTTCAGTAAAGAAGACCGATTTCAGTACGGTACGGTTTTATCGTACAACATTGCAATGTGACTGGGCTCTTGGGCACCTGGATTTTGTTATTCAATGATTGTAGACTTTCTGGCGAGTTTTTCAAAGCTACTGCTTCCAATTAGCCATCACGAAACTTCAGTGGGGAATCGGCAGAAAAAGTGTTTCTTTGGCATGGCGCATGATCGGGAATGTCCTGCTCTCTAGCGGTTAAAGCTTGAACTAAATTGGAAGTCTGATTTCCACTGGCCGCAGTAACACAGTTTGGAACGCGACATAGGAGCGCGTGAAAGATGTGTTAGCTACCTTACGCGCAATCACGGGTAACGGAATAAGTTTGGGAAATTTAATTTTGCAAAAAATTAATTTTTTGACTGTTGAGCAAGAAATTTCATGTGAAATGCGTTGATATTTTTGGACTAATTTGGTGAGTGCTACAAATACAAATTAATATTATAGTGACACAAATAACGATATAGTACTCTTTATAGTGCTGAACTTATCCTGGACACTAGTAACAATAGTTATTAGTTATTATAGTGATAATAATAGATTATCATCCAGGATAAATTAACCAAGAGCCTCATAACAAATTAAAAACCAATATCATTAGTATTTGTAATTCCAGTAACTGCAAAATCTTACGAAAGTTTTTATTTGTAATGAATATTTAGTGAAATAAATAGGGATTAGAACTCTTCATAGTGCTGAACTTATCCTGGATAATAATGACAAAAGTTATTAGTTATTTTACTAGTAAGTTAATAACAGTCAGTCAATTCAACAAAGAGACAAATATACAGAACTAGAATTTATTAATTTCGAATAGCAATTTGAGGAATTAGAAATTAATAAAGTTATTTTAGTTGGTTATTATAGTGATAATAGAACCAATAGTTATTATCAATTCCAGTAGCTGCAAATTCTTATGAAATGTTTTATTTGTAGATTGAAGTACGGTAGTTATTTGTCATGAAACTGACCCCTGACTGCTTCAGGTCTGGTCTTGAAATTTTTCAGGTCACTGATGAATAATTTCCACTTTCTCAAACTACTGCTTATTCTGGGAAGATTGATTAAATACTTGAATCAAGTTCAAGTTTGAACTTACAGTGTTCATACGACTTGTAATAACGATAAAAATAATTATTTTAAAAATCATCACAGCATTATTTTCTAGTAAATTCACCCGGAATGTAAGAACTATTGAGCCATGTTTTTGAAAGGAATGATAATTATCTACATTACATTATTTTTCATTATATTTAGATTACAAAATTATTTTTTTAAGTACTGAAAAGTTCAAAAGTAAGATAATTTTGATTTATATTCCAAGCTCCAAGTGACAGGTAGGTTAGTAGGTGGAAATGTTTAAAATTAATGAAAAGTAATACAAAAGCTAAAACGATTCTAAAATGCAGTTCAAAGATTGATAATTTTAAATTAATCTACATACTTCACTTAAAAACATCTCCCAATCGTATAAAACCGGTATTCATGAATGTTGTTACATATTTATGCTTAGTTTCATGAAAATCAAAAAATGTAGTCTATTCTCGAAAACCTCAAATTTGTGAGATTTGATTAGTTTGACACAACCCCGATCAAGTGAGAATCCGCATTTTATGAACATCATGTACACTTTGCTAAAATAATTGAAATCCATGATATTCATTAGAGTTTATTAGTTCGACATTGCCCCGTTCAAATGTATGTAAGTATGATGTATAGCACCCAGCCAATTTCGACTGTAGTTGACTCTTCAGACCTTGATCATGTTTTGGATCAAAGAGCGTACTACACAAATGAGGAGTGAGGCTCAAATGAGAACCCGAAAAAAGGGACTTTCTTTCTTGTCTATGCCTCTAAAGCTAATTTCTAATCTTGAAATCTTTTGAATATTGAATGAATTCACTTTTAATATTATGATCGCGGATTATGCATTTCGATCGAATAATTTGATAAAAATGAATACAATTGAATAAAATTAAAATAAAATCGTATAAATATCGAAAAAACTGAAAGAACTGAGTGCAGATGGAGGTAGTCTGAAATAGGTAAATATTAAGTCGTGAAAAGAATTGATTTCACTGAAAAAATCATTTTTTCTCGAACTATAGTGTTAGCAGATGCGGAAAAATATGCTACGATATGCTTAGCAGCCTATTCAAGACAGTACTTCAGAAGAAAAGAGGCTGCAATACAAATCCTGCAAAGATGACCTAAATATTTCGTTGAATCAGAGCCAAGTGCATGAGTTATGAGAGACTTCAGTCACATTTCTTTCACCATTCACAGTGCTTGCTGGGCAATTTCCATTGAAAACCATAACCACAATAGATGCTTTCCTTTAGTTTTTCCTTCTCTTCTCACTCACACTTCGAGTGAAGTATTGTTGTTGTTTTACAATTCTTCCCTATTATTTTCTCCTTTTCCACTCGATAGTTCGATAATTTTCAAATTTTATTGATAGTTTTCACATTATCAGTTCAGTTTATAGATACTTTTCATAAAAATAAGTGCCAATAAATCCCTATAGAGTGAGGTTGATGATGAGTTACAAATTAAATGCTATCGAAGTAATATTTTATATTGTAGGCAGATGCTGGAGCTCGTCATGACGATTTAAAATAATTATTGAAACAAAATATTCCAGTTTATGAAGTTTGCTAATATTATGGGGTTTTCAGCTACAATATTAAATGACTTCTGGCATTTTCATCTCCGTAAAGTTTTTGAGGAATTCAATTCCAGAATTAATCAGCAATCAGCATCGGTATAAACATTCAATATACCTTTCTATCACAATAGGTTGAACTTCATTAATTAATATTTGATTTGAACAGGTCAAATAATATTCTCTATAGACGACCCGGCAACTTTTTAATCCTGTCTTCTCGATTTGTGAGCGTATTCCAATCGATTTCAGTATCAATCACAAAAGCTCCATCAATAATAGGTAAATACTAAGTGCTCTGTGTATTAATTACCAAGTTAAAATTGAATATTGTATGGTTTGCTTCGATGGATATCTAATTTCGGTAAAGGTGAAAAGTTTGGGTGACAAAAAAGTTTGGTATTCTTTCAATTATCTGATAATTTCCTAACGTTCGATCTCAATTTATAGGATTTATTGGATAGTAATAATTATTGAATTAATTTTATAGAATTTTTCAATGCACTATATGCATCGTTTAATTATTGATTCTAATGCAGTGATTGATATAATGCTTCATTACGGAGCACTATACATGTGCTCCATATGAAACTATGAGCTTCATGAATAGGTAATTTTAGAATATCATGTATCAAACACAATTTCGCGACCATTTTTCTCAGCGGTTTCCCAATACAAAATTTTAGTTCAAATTTATGCTAAGTGTACAGCTTCATCTAACAATTAATATTTGAATAGATTGGTTAGGTTATATAACCTACTCTGGTAGCGCAGTTGGAAAGTTTGTCTGTGCTAAGATAGGGCTCTGGCTGGCTTCGTTTCCTGCAGCCTTGGCTTCGAATCTCATTCAGTCATAGATGTTTCTCCTCATTCACCTCATTACCCACGCACAAGTCTTCAGAATAATGTGGGAATCATCCACAATAAAAAAACTGAGT
Source organism: Conomelus anceps (assembly GCA_948455865.1). NCBI lineage: Eukaryota > Metazoa > Arthropoda > Insecta > Hemiptera > Delphacidae > Conomelus > Conomelus anceps. The sequence continues at coordinate 40,033,230 of OX418225.1, read as the reverse complement.
CATTTTCATTTTTGAGCCAGGGATAATAATTCAAATTTGGATGCCAGATGTAATAATGATTTGATAATGATTATTTTACCATGAAGCTATTTACCATGACTGAGTGAATAGTCCAAAATAACTTTTTAATAAGGGGTGGTTAGTCTAACGTGTGACAGAAATTTAACATGCGATGGTAGTCTAGCTTAAAATGTTAGTCCAGCATGTCATGGTAGTCTTATTGTAAACTAAAATAAAGTTAGTTGAACAGTGAAAGTTTGTGAGGGTTGCCTGTACCACTCCTGAATAGCATCACGCTTCTACGACCTTGAACCTTCTATTGTCATTGTTCCATTGTTATTGAAGTAAGCTGTAGTTTTAGCCAAATGTATGCATCTCATACTGTGAACATTATTCCTATTTCTACGGATCAGCTCTCAAAATCTATACTTTCATTGAACAAATATTTAAAAAAAATATTACCATGCACGAGTTTTTGTTGCAACAAGTTTGATAACAATAATAATAATATCTTGGGTGTCAGAGTTCGCACCTGAACCTTACAACCAGTATCAGGCTCATTCATAGAGGAATGAACTTCTATTTCTATGGCCTAAACATTTATACATGTCACTATCTAAATATAATTTAATGAAATATATAATAAAAATTGATATATATTTTATAATTTAATTTATATAATAGTTTAGGACCTCTGACGTGACTTAACGAGCACGCAAAGATCAACGGCCTCACAAAACAACGTTTCCTCCGAAACACGGGAGTGGCCTTAGGAAAATTTTTAGGCCACGCAGGGATCATTGGCAGAACTGCTCTGCCGGTGAGAGTTGTGTTTTGTGTCGTGTCTCTGGAAATTGTTATTAATTGTCATATATATCTGAAGGTGAAGAGTGATGAGATGCATTTAGATTTCTAGGGTACTGCATAGTGTCTTTACGTAAATGGGTGAGATTTTCATCCTTTTAAATATTGAAGACAGACGTTTTAACTAGACGGCATTGCGAGGTTAGCTTAACGAAAATTCAGGATGAGCTATACCCACGTAGATTTCAAGACATAAATGAACTTTGACCAGCCTGGCGCAAACTTCTGCTTAATAAATTTCCCTAATCCAAATGAACTGCTCTCTTCAATCACCGCAGAATTCCCCGAAGGGAGAAAATAAGTGATATCATTCGACCTTCGAAAAAGAGCTGAGAAGAGTTTCAATCCACTATCAGATAATAATTATTATCTCTATTGTGTTTTGATCCAACCGCTTCAATCTCATCAGTTATGAAATAATAGGTAACGTCTTGGATAAGATAAACTATAGTTGAATGAAAACTAGGTCAACCAGATAAAAATAATAGTATGGCGAACACATTTAGAACGTATAAAACTCCTAAAAATAATATAGGGTTGTTTTATAGAAATTTTTGCTTTAGGAAGAGTCATCAATTAATAAGTGGTGACATAAGTTGGCGATGTTGCACTTCTGGATGCTTGGCTTCAGTCACAACATCGGAGGCGATTGATTCAATAAAAAATACTACAGGGAATCATAAGAAGCATGCGATACATCAGACACCAGCGGAACTTTTAAACACTAAGATTAACGAATGTATAAAATCAAAATCATCACGACTTGGAAATAGAACTTCACTTGACTCATTTCTACTTTCAAGACGGAAAGCTATCCCTATCTGTTTCGAAACAGCCTCTCAAACGGACGATCTTGTTCTACAATCGAAAGACGATCTAATTAAGAGAATTAATCAATTAACTGATAATCAGTCAGCCCTAGTGGAAGAGATTCAACGATTGACATTACAAATGGAAGAATATCAAGATTATAGCAAGCCCTATATTTCATGTAAAGATTTAAAAAATAAAAACACTTTAAATGAAGCTGCAAAGACTGATACTACAGACATTCATCCAAAAGTTCTGATTGATTTTTCTACACAAACTAAAACGAAGTTTTCCTGTCCTGACTGCTCTGATCGAGTGGAGGAACTTAGATTATTGCAATTAGACATCATGGAGCTCAGACAGCGTCGCTGGGAGGATAGAATGAGTTCTGAAGAGGCATTAAGAAAACAAAATCAATCGGCAGGAAAACCCCGAATTGACAAAATAGGATTGCATTCAATAAGGACGTTGACAACAAACTGCGATCGCAGAGATGAAATACAATCTGATAAAATACCGAACAAAGTATGGGATAAAACAAGGGGCCGTCTCCCCAATGACCACGAACCCGCTTATCGTAGTCACACGGATCTCGGCAGTAGTGTCTCAACTAAATCAAAAAAGAGATTTTTTATGTTTGCTGATGATCATGGACGATCAATCTGTCCGATAGTTCACAATCTTGCTGACAGTAATACGACTGTTTCTGGGAATATTTTTACAGGAGCTGGAATAGATGTGGTGTTTAATGCAGCTGTAGCCAACAAAGAGCTATTAAATCTCACGAAGCATGACACAATAATTTTAACAGGCGGATCTAGTGACATCACAGAAAAGACCCACTTCCACAGTATTGATAGACTATTAAACAAAATAGAAAAAACAGTTAAAGCTTTAAAACACACAAATGTTATCTTATGTACACTGCCCTTCAGATATGACCTGCCGACAGGAACTGCTAGCCACGAAATAATTTTGAGACTGAATAAAGGAATTAAAGATATAATTGAACGACATGCCATAACACTATTTGATCTTTATGATCTACAAAGATATTATCTGACATCGCACGGTAAGCACTTGAATAGAAGAGGGAAAAAACTATTTTCCAGGAAACTAATAGAACTGTTCAATATTCTTACTTTGGAGAACAAGTATGAAAAGCAAACTGACTTCCGCATTGAAAAAGAACTGTCACTCTCAACCATATCAGATCTGTCACTCACGAACATATCAGAAGAGGGCGATACCATCCTGAACAACTCAAACGGAGATATTCAAGAGATATCAATTAATACAGAAAATGGAAGGGAAGAAAAGAACGAAAACATCTCAATTAATTTTTTAGAACTAAAACAAACAGATCCTATTATCAACACATAACATCTAATAAAAAACAAGATATCTCACATGAACAGAAAAATGAAGCCAGTAACAAATTGAAAATACTACATCAGAATATCCGCGGTTTGGGAAGGAAAATTGATCAATTGGAACACCTACTTAATGATGCCAAGCCTGATGTATTAGTTCTTACAGAGCATGGCCTTAAAAAACAAGAAATAGAGAATACTCAAATCGAAGGGTACTACCTAGTTAGCGATTTTTGTCGAGAAACTCATAGATTGGGTGGTGTTGCAATCTATGTCAAACAAGATCTAGCAAATAAAGCTAAACACATTGAGGTCGCACATCTATGTCAAGAATTTACTCTGGAGGCAGCAATGGCAGTCGTTACCATAAAAAACATGATAGTGCACATACTAGGAATTTATCGCACACCCAATCTAAATATACCAGCAGGCATCAACATACTTTCTGAGATTCTGGTTCAGACAGAAGCCCACAAGAAACCATATGTAATTGTAGGAGATATCAACATAGACCAATTGAAGCCAATGTCGAGCAACACTCTGTTGGAGGATGAGTTATCCACGCACAATATTGTAAGAATTCCTCTACCCGCCACCCGCATAAATTGTCATTCTGCCACTTCAATTGATTGTATTTGTACTAATTTACATGAGAAAGTCATTAGCACTGCAGTAATTAAAACTGGACTCTCAGATCATACAGCTCAGATATTGGAATTAGTCGACCTTGAGATGGATCATTCACCTCAATTTGTGCTGAAACGACAATATGGACAAACCAACTTAAACCACCTGAAATATCTTCTGGGAAAACAGAACTGGGATACAGTACATTCTGCACATGATGCTGAAGCTGCCTACAATATTTTTCAGAGAATTCTGTCAACATCATTAAACATAGCATGTCCAATAAGGAAAAAAAGAAATATAATGAAAAAAAGGAAAGTAATTCACAACAATGAGAGCCAACTTCTAAGAGAAAACTTTCTCAAGGCATTGCATAGGCATGAGCTAACAGGGAATACATCTGATAAGGAAATTATGGTGGAATGTAAAAAATGCTATGATCAAAAACTTAGAGAACTTCAAAAACAAGAAAATGGTAAACTAATCAGCAATGCCAAAAATAGGACCAAAGCACTGTGGAAGATAATAAATAAAGGACGAAAAATACCCCAAAAAACATTTCAAATAAGTCTTGGAGTAGATGGGGAAGAAGTGAATAACCCACTCACAGTTGCAGAGCTTCTTAACAGTTACTTCACAAATGTTGTTAAGGAGACTCTCGAGCACAACTATAAATACACACAAGAAGATATAAGTAAAGATATTCCAAAAGAGGAGGGCACTGGCACTAATATATTTTGCAGCTTGGAACTAACCAACTATAAAGAAGTAAAGAATATCATTAATACCCTGAAATCAAAACATTCAAGTGGAGTGGATGAATACTCACCTCAAATTGTGAAACACTGTGCAGAAGAACTAATCCCACCACTGGTAACCATTATAAACAACTCATTCAGCTCTGGACAATTTCCTTCTCTGCTTAAGACAACAAAGGTCTACCCAAAACACAAAAAGGGATCAAAAACTGAAATGAAGAACTATCGGCCTATATCTCTAGTATCCACATTTTCAAAAATTATAGAAAAGATTGTTTTAGACAGATTATTGACATACTTGAACTCTCAAGCCCTAATCACCAACAGACAACATGGCTTCCAAAAGGGCAAATCAACTACTTCTGCTATCATCAGCCTTATTGAACACATTATTGATCAAATAGACAATGAAAAATTCATATCTGCACTTCTTCTGGACTACAGCAAAGCTTTTGACTGTTTGGGACATGACATAATTAAAAGAAAACTGACACTACTGGGGATTAATGGAAAAGCACATAAATGGTTAATGTGTTACCTAACATGCAGAACACAACTTGTTGAGATTAAAGGCACCATTAATGGATTGACAAGGCCATACCAATCCAAACCACTACCTGTTGCAAGTGGAGTCCCGCAGGGTTCAGTCCTTGGACCGGTTCTCTTTATTCTCTTTGTCAATGACTTCCCTGCACTCATAGAGGACCAGAACACAAAATGCATAATGTATGCTGATGATACCACACTCCTAGTTACAAGCAATACTGCTGAAGGAATGGTCACAACCGCCACCAACTCTCTCCAGAAAGCACAAGAATACTGCAATGCCAATGATCTTGCTATGAACACCACAAAAACAATTCAAGTTAATTTCAGTAAAAGAGGGGCTCAATTAACAAATACATGCAGTACAGTCAGATCAGAAGAGAGCAAGATAAAATTCTTGGGCATTACAATAGACAGTGGCCTATCATGGAATGCGCACGTGGATAGTGTATGTAAGAAATTAGGCTCAGGGATATATGTGGTTAGGAGAGTGAAGTGGATTGCAACCCTGGAAGCGGCAAAAGCAGCTTACTATGCTCTGGTGGATTCTCACCTACGATACGGCCTTGTGGTGTGGGGGGGATCATCTGCGGGCAATCTGAAGAGGGTCCTCACTCTTCAAAAAAAGGCTGTAAGAGTACTTGCAAATCTCAAGCAACAGGAGACATGTCGAGACGCTTTCCAATATCTGGGCATCATGACTGTGACCAACATGTACATCATGGAAGTCATAATTTATGCAAGTCAACTCCGTTTGCAGAGAGGTATAGATGTGCATACATATGCCACACGTCAAGCAGATAACTATGTACTTCCAAGGCACCGAACTGCGATCTTCAAGGAGAAACCATCATACATGGGCTGTAGGCTATGGAATCATCTACCCAGGTCAATTAAAGAACTGGATTGTGCAATATTAAAAAAAAGACTAAGTGATTTTCTTAAAAGAAAGCCAATGTACACTATCCATGAATTTTTTGAAACAAGAGACCTAGACTGGCAGGAGTGAAATGAAAATAATTATTTTTAAGACACAACAAAACTGAAAAATAATATTGTAATATTAGCATATTTATATATTAATATGTACCTACATATGCTTTAATAGTACTCTTTTCAAGTTACCAATCATAATTGTAAGAATGACAACTATTACTGTTCTTGAAGAATATGTAATAAAGTATATTGACTATCGAACCCGAGTTTAATGGATCTTACTTTTTCAATAATGAAAAAATAGTTTCAAAATATGACCGGATAATTAGTTTTACGAATTAGGAATGTTTATTTCACATTAGAAAAATTACAATCTTTATTAAAATGCACAATAAAGTCTATAACGACAATAAATTGGAATTATGGAAAAATCTCATTCCCAGTGCAATACTTGTGCAACCGTTATAGTATGAGCTCATTCCAGATGAACAAATACTTTTCAAAATGAACATTTCAAGCTTATAAAACGAGATATATTTTTGATATTACACAGCTTGTAAAAAATCATAACTTGTACGTAAGACGGTGCTTAAGAGATGAAAATATTCTAAAATGCGTGAGGAATTTTTCCAAATATTAAAAAATATCTACAGACTGAGAAGGAACCAGTTGCTGTTCTCAGTGAGCCGCCTAATAGGATTTCACAACTGGTGACTAACGACAAAGATGGAAAATCCAATTTTGTTCACTTACATCGAAATGAAATCATTCTCAAAAGCAGAAGAGAGCTGCGGAAAAGAAAACAAATATTTACATCTATGTTCCCCCTTTGAAGCTAATAACCTTCAATATTCATATTTGTCATGCGTAAGTTGAACAAGTAACGAAACGCAGAGCTTGATCAATACACTACAGCAATGTTTCAACATTTACGTTTTAGTTCTCAAATCAAAGATGTTTGATTTCAGATTATGATTTTATTCATTACTAAATTCAATTTCACATAATTATGCTCAAATCTACTGGAAAATTGAATAGTTATATAATTTTTTAATGCGAGTTGAAGTACTAGCACATTGCCCGATTCAATTGGATTTGAATTTCTAAAATTTGTAATAACCTACAAATTTAATTCAAAAGCTTCTTTTTTCTCATCCCCTTCTTCTTCTTCCTCCTTCTTTTTCTTCTTCTACACCTTTTTTATTGCCTCCTCTCCTCCTCCTCCTTCTACTCCTCCTCCTCCTCCTCCTCCTCCTCCTCCTCCTCCTCCTCCTCCTCCTCCTCCTCCTCCTCCTCCTCCTCCTCCTCCTCCTTCTCCTCCAATGGGCAATTAATGGGCAGTGGGTAGGTGGGCAGTTAATAGGTAGAAAGTCAGTAGTTTATGGAATTAAGTTTAAGGAAGTAAAAAACCTAGCTAAGCTTCAAAAGAGATGATACAGATGTTTGTCCAGTTACACACATATGACTATACATTATAGAAGTCTTTAGAATTATCAATTGATAATTTATTGTTCAATACGTATCGACCTGAAGGGCAGACTAGGCAGAGTATTGAGGAAGGTAGAGAATTATTAAAAAGATTGGAAAATAGAAGAAAATGATCTCGAACTAAAATGGAAATTTACTTTAATTGTGAATAACTATTACGGCCAGTTCCACGAAAGAAAATTAAATTTGACATCGCAAGATGACGTGATTTGACGGAGCCAGTGCAGCGACTTCCCTATTGAGCTCCGTAAGATGACGTCATCTTACGGTGGTTAAATTTAATTTCCTTTCGTGCAACTAGCCGTGATCTTTTTTTTGAAGAACCTGTTTTCTTCTCAGCCTACATGAGCCCGAGAACAAAGAGTGAATGACAGCAATGACGTTATGGATGGGCCTACAATATTAGGTGGGTTCCGAACCACCTGATTACAAGATCTTTCCCACTTTTTAGAATCAGAAGCATACAGTTTTATCATTGTATCACTAGCTGTTAATGTTATGGATGGACCTACAGTTTCAGGTCGGTTCCAAACCACCAGTTCACAAGTTTTTTCAAGTTTTCGAAATCATGAGCATACAGTATTTAATTACTTACTGTATAATCAGCCTATTATAATTAATAAGAAAAAATTAAATATCATCAACCACTTTCCTGGTTAATATTCCAATTTTAAAATTCAGACTGAAACAGTGGTGAATTCAACATTCAGTCAAAATCTGTTTGGATTGAAAAATCTCTTGGTGGAGCATGAAATAGGAATTTATTACAAGGAGTATGATCTGAATGCATGTTCATTTACAGGATGAAGCCTCAGGTCTATTTCACTATCACGATACGTACGGTATTATCGTCCATAGTGAAGAAAAAATGGATTAATGAGAACTACCCTCTCGAGTACAGTATTAAACTGTGCATACTTTGCAATGCAGAGTTTCCCAACACCGTTCATCCCATAGCGTGAGCAATTTTTTGCCGTGAAAAGGAAATTGTTGCTTGCCCCCACACATAACTTCCTTTTTAATAACCGGGATCCCATGCAGATGAACCCTGCACGGTTAGCTTACAATATATGATTGTGGTTTTCTCATTTCAGAAAGCTTCAACCTGTTAGTAAATATAACGGAGTGAGGTTTTGGATAGAGTTCTGGGCGTAAGGTCTAATGACAAAAACGCTGAGATTATTAGAAAAAAGGTGTACGGTGATATTTCTTTGGTTATAATTCATTAGAGACCCTTTTGAATTTTCATGCTACCTCGCTTATGCTCATGAGTTTTTGAATAATTTACGTTGAAATGATTTGCCCTAGTATTTTAAAATCAGTAAAAAACTGCATTGCAGTCAGTAGAAGTCTAGAACGAGTTCTTTTAAACAGTCTAAATTGAGTTCTCTTAAAACGAGTTCTTCTATTATTGGGTGCGGTTTCCCGAATTTTTAAGAGATCTAAAAATTATCAGATATTTAGGCCGATTTGAAGGATAAACTGCAAATTTTTTCATGTTATATTGTCTGAAATTTACATAGATATACATTTATTGCTTGGAAGTGCTGATTTTTACATTTCATTTTTTCATTATTTCTATTTTTCCATGCCATATTACATTTTGAAATTCCCGCGTTGAAATTATGCCAAAATCGTTCTTGTATGACCAGTATAAAAAATTTAAAATTCTCTCCCTGACACCTTACATGCTCCAAACAATTTTTAAAGTTTTTGTTTTTGAGATATCTTGTGAATTTCATTTTTAAGATTTGGGAACAGTACTCCAAAACTATAAGAGATATTCATTTCAAACTTCCAGAAGATGTTTCCCATGTTATTTCGCAGTTCCTATCACGAGATATTTTAATTAAAACGCCAAATTAAAAAATCAACATTTTTTGGAAAACATTGTTTAAACTATTAAAAACTTGCTATGAATTTATTGCGAAAACTCAGGTACGGAACTAGAAAAACTCATTCTATCAAACAAAAAAAAAAAAAAACATTGAGAGCTCTAATGGTTTATGAGTAATGGAAGCTAACGTTATTAAACAGGTACTTTGGTTTCTTTCTCGGTTGACCTTGACTGCATTTCAGTGAACTTATAATTTTTTTTAAAATTTCTTTGATTTTAAATTGATTCAATTCTAGCCTGATTGTGTATTGTTCTTCTTTGTTACTTTCTAGATGTTCACAGTTTTTCGTTGTTGATTTGACTCGTATTTTTGCTTGTTACTCCTCCCACCCACGGTGTGACTTGTCAGCCAATTACAACCTTCAATAAAAAATAGCCTCTTTCTTGCTTAGCCAACAGTATCATTCCATGTTTAGTATACATCTACATCATATTAAGCTACTCTGTACTTTAGTTATAGTTTGATTGAGATTGATAATGGTATAACAACCGAAACTAGTTTCTCAATATTTTAATAAATGTGGTTGTGACAATTTCGTCTTATTATTCATTAGATTTTTATGACCATTTTCCGTTAATCTACACGTGAATACAAAACTTTCGATTCCTACTGGAATAAAATACTCTGCAGTGTTTCTATTACCTTCTAGCATTACTACCCATTCTAACTATCCTACTAGAGAGTAGTAAAATAGCGATAGGTATTCCGTCAAGGGTCTTCCACCTATATCACTTTGAATACTACTAACAGTGAATACTACTATAGAGTTTTATAATGATTTCCGACCCTTCTAGGACCAGTACTAATGCAGACTACTTTCCTACTAGAAAAAAGTACTGCCGATAGGTCTGCCTGTACTAGGTATAGCTCTTGCACCTATCTCACCGTGCAGTGAATAGTACAAAATAGAGTTGTATTAAGCTTCCGATCCTCCCAATCCCATGAATACAACAGCCAACCGTGTCAATTGTCTACTGAGGGTTGAAGCTGCAAACAATTCCACACAACGTCCATTCACACCAGATACTATCACACTAATTTCCCGCGTTTTTCTGTTTTGCAATCCTGCCAACAGCGCAAAACAAACAGTGTTTGAATGAAGCTGGCCGGGCCGTTGTAACTACTGGCGAACTCATCAAGCATTCAGAGAGCGAAATCTAGTTACATTTCTATTGCGATGCCGAGGCAGATATACGGACGCGCGTACAGTAGTTCCGATTCATGCCTGCTTCCAGATTAAATGGACGCGCAACGTCCCGTCACGGCCCCGTCCCATCCCATTCGATAGTGAGTTATGCATCATCAACAAAGTGCCGAGCCGCCCCTGCCGTCCTGTCAACGCGCCAAAGTATGCGGTACAATTTGGAAACTAAGCCAACCAACCTTTGCTATCGGCCCTAGTTTAGATGAACCAAAGCACAGGTGTACTATGAAAGCTTTATTTTTCTCTATACTAACTTCACGGGTGTTTCACTACTATAAAAGCATTAGGCTATTTATTTTTTCTCTTTTTCTATCTACTATCCGCACTGATGGCAATGTTGAATGAACTGTGCCACCTGGTTTCTGGATCACTGATTTGGATGCACTTCGAAAAATTACCTTTTTATTTAAGTTTTATCTTTGGAGCTTTCCAGAGAGTGAAGAAATACTACTGAGAGCAATAATGAACTGCAGCATCCAGTTTATGAACTACTGTATTCTTTGAAAGTGGTACTTCCACTAGAAATGTCCTGTGAGCTTAGAAGGTGGCATTGCCACTGATATTGAAGTATTTCTGAATGAAAGCTGTCACTTCAGTGATGGTTCTTTGAAAACGATAAAGTGGAAAAGTATTTTCACTGCTGTTGAGGTGTTTTTGAATGCTGATTTAGTGATGACAAGATGAAAAAATAGATGTATTCTGTAAATTTCATTTTCTTTACGAGAACTGAACGATGTCCTCAATAGTTTCATTTGTAGGATATTTGGAAAAAATCAACGAGAATTTCCCATCTTGTACGTGAGAAGTAGTCGATATGTACACTTTCAGTATATGTACCATTTTCACATCAGAGTAACTTGAATTTTATCGTCTAGATGGAGTCATTTATTTATTTATTGAGACATGAATGCTATGAATGTGAACTGACTGAGAGTCCAAAACTTTTCTCTTTGCTAATTTTGACTTGGCTACATTATCCAAGACTGAGGTTAGTTCACAAAAAAATTTAGACTTACTAAAAACTTTATTCAAAATTTTTTTTTAATTTTATTGAATTTGAAAGTTTTTTTTTAAATGGAACACTTAAAAACAGACAAAGAACAATAGAATAAAATGTCAATTAATGAAGGGCACTTTACTTTTCAAGTATCAGTCATGTATACTGAATACTATACTCGTACTCAGAAAAGAGATGATGATGATGATGATGAAAGCCTTATTTTCTAATATTAATGAAAATAGAAATGTAAATGTTATATGAAGTGAGACAATACCACTCTATACAGTGGTAATAATGTATTTGTAATATGATTGAGTATTCGTTCATATTTTTTTGTCATCACTTAAATGCAATCAATGTTGAGATACAACAGGCTATTGCTCATAAATGCTATCTTCACAAAATTTTAACTGAAGAATTCCAAACTTAGGTCCGGTGTAAGTTCCACTAGAAATTAACTCTGAAGCCCATTACGAATTCTTTTGAAATGGACAATTTCAATTTAAAATTTCACTTGATAAAAGAAGCACTAAATCAGCCGAAAGAAAGTTCACATGATTTTGGATATGCAACTATTTCGATTCACTATCACACAGAAAAGAATTGTACAGTGGAGACTGTGGTTATTAGATAACTTTCTAGCATTTCAGATACAATGTAGTGCACAGTTACAAATCTCTCTATCAAATCCTTCTCAAACTCAAAATAAGTGGTATAAATGCATGATAAATCAACAATCAACAATATGGTCTGAGTGAGAAAAGATATATAAGGTAATTCTAAAGGAAAGTAAAAGATCTCAGAATTCGTAGATCTGCGAAGAACAAATACACCTGCTGGCTTACTTCCCTCAAATTTCACAATAGAACCATATACATTTACAAACGATGGAAATTCAAAGTTTCATCGCTTTGTAAACAATGAAGTTCAGAGTTGGTGAAATATGATCAGCTAGTTTACTATCAATGGATGCAAACCAATGAAGTTTAAAGTTGGCTAAGTATGATCAGCTAGTTTACGATCTAGTATATCTCACTATCAATGGATGTAGAACTGAAACTAAACTCACTCACAAGTGAGCGAGCTGTTATTTTATTTTGGTCGATGATTGTTATGTTTGCTTCACTGGTTTCGATGGAAAAAGCCGCAAATTCATGGAACGATCTTGTTTTGTGAAGCACAGCTAGTATAGCACCGCCAACAAAATCCCTCAGAGTTTGAAGCGAGCACGCTGGCTACACTTTAACCCCAACCTCAAACGCGAAGCCTTTGAGCAAATAGGCAAAATCAACATTAGTTTCTCCTCTTCGATTGATTGCAGTCTCTCTCATACTGCATCTCTCTCTTTCACTGTTTTCCATCATTTCTGTTCTTCGTTGCTGCAGTTGAGTGATATCGTCCATGAGATTTCCATCAACATGTTAGTTTCGATCGATATCAACTGAATCTACTCGATCACTGTTCTACTCTGTGCTAGTGAATCGTAGGTGACAAAGAAACCACTTTCTGAGAGTAGAGTGCAGGCAGCAGAGATGAATTTCCTTCACAGAACTAAGGGCTTTGATTGAAGAGATCATTTCAGGAATGAAGATATTCGGAACGAGCTAAATGTCTATAGCATGAATGATTGACTAACTTTAAATTGTAAATTCAACGACTTGCAGTCAGTTTTAAATTGTGAATAATAATTGTACTCAAATTCCGTCGAACGTTCTCGAGTTATGGAAACTCATCTTCAAGGCCAAGTGTGAGTACAATTATTATATATTCACAATTTGAAACTGACTGCAAGTCGTTAAATTTACAATAAAAAGTTGGTATTAACAACGCAGATCGTTATGGAACAATAAATCCAAGAATGAATGAGTCGCAGAATATAGGAATCAATAGAAGGAGAATGCCAGCAGAAAGGTTTCCACTCAAAATTTTCAACTACCAGCCAAAAGGAAAAAAACGCTGGTGGACCACGCAAGAGATGGCAATAATCAATTATATAACATGATTAGGCTATTAGGCATATATGTGTAAAATATCACTACAAATAAATTAATAAGCTGGTTGTTAAGTCGGAACAGGCAAAAGCCTAATCCTTGAACGAAAGAAGATCAACTGAATCCACTGTGAAATTGTCGTTAAGTGGATAAGGATAGAAAAGATTCCCTTAATAGTGCTCTCAAGTACCGTAATTGTTTTATCTTATGTTCAATTTCTCAGTTGTTAAGTAAATCATTCAGTAGCTATTGAAAAGCAGCCCTAAGGCTTGTTTCATACATACCCGGAAGTCAGGTAACCGGTATCTTTTACCTGGCATAATTACATTGATTGAGTTCATGAGATCCTTACCAGTAAAGGAAATTTTACCGAAAACAAAAGCGTTTCATTGGTTTATTCCAGTTTTTGAACGTCTATGAATTTGAATAGACCAATCAGTTTTCAGTGAAATTTCATTTACCGGTAAACGTGAAGGCTCCCATGAACTCAACCATTGTATAATATGATTCCAAAAATCAAGTAAGTTTTCCATATTATGATACAGTGTCCCTACGGCGGGGTAAAAACACCTATTACCCAACTGCAGGGTTTGTGTGAAACAAGCCTTAGAGTCGCTATTAAATCAATAGGTACTGAATGAGTAATAGGTAAATGAACGACTGAGAAACACCAGTTTGTTGACAATGGTAATTTTTTTCTTTTTTATTAAAAATAATAATTATTGCGGATGTAGAAATCCGCGTGAACGTCTCAGGTCTGGAACTGGAGTTATCAGGTTGCACCTGATTAATTTTAGGTCTCTTCCAGTACTCTATTAAGCTTTTACGATAACATTTTCTGAATGCTATTGCTATTTTGTCTTGCGACTAATGCACGAATTTTTCCTCATTTAGCTCACTAAGGCGCGTATGCACATGAGCATATTCAAGAGTCAAGATTGAACCCTTCAACTGAGTTTCGAGTAAACGTACTGATATGTAAACGTAGCTGCTGTTTCTTTCAAGATTCAACCAAGTCTAACACGGTTGGTAAATACCAAATTTAAAAAACTTAGTGAGTGTATCATGTAAATACTCATTAGTGGGAACATTAACATAACCTTCATTAAAGGAACTCTTAACTGCATAAAGTTAGGAATGACATACATGTTTGTCATGCACATGTGAGCGTCGAAAACATTTTTTCAGGTCTCAAGTTCAAACCAAACTACTAACTCAGATTTCCAAGTCAGCAATTCCGTACACAGCAATCTATACAATTTATACACTTCGCTGAAGCCCTAATTGTGATAAATTCACTTATTCGCTGATATTTCAGATAGATTGGAATAATAGAGTCAACTCATTGCATTCCATAACGATACTCCTAATAATACAATTGGGTATTACATTCCCAATTACATTACATCACATCATATTATTTATTACATTACATCACATTATTCATTACATTAAATCCATTAAGTTTCCAATAATAGTGTTGGGTGAATTGTCGTTTATAATAATTTTAATACCTACTACAGTTCGCATATAAATAAATAAATAATGTAATTTATATTAATTAGTATGGCTATTAGTATGGTTAATATAATTAACCTTATTTAAATCTCCAATCGATCAAGAAACTCTCATTTTTTTGGGGTATGTCTGCTGCATAATATTGTAGCGAATATGAAATTGCAGTGAATAGAGAGGAAGAAGGCAAAGTGGTTCTTGGCGTTATCTGCTATGTAAATGTTTACTTTTAATTCATTAATTACTCTGCTTTTGACAGTTTTATAGTGTTTACTTGATAATTTGTAGAATGTTCTAGTTGTTTGATTAGAAATTAATGGAGTCTTATCGAATATTGTAGAAAGTGCTAGTTTCTTTATTTATTTATTTAGAAGATGATAGAGAAATCTAGAGATATCTCAATTATGGAAAATCATATAAATAGAGGTAGTCTCTTGTAAATAAGTTCAGTCTTGTTTTGAAATTCGATGATAAACAAGTGTGACAGTTTAGTAGTTCAGTTATTGTTCTACGTTGATAAGTGGCAGTAGTGACAGTTCGCGTTAATACAGACAGTGAAATCCCGTTGGCGCTATTACAAACCATCTAATGAACTTTACCTGTGCCTATAGTGATAATTCTCTTGACAGTTCAAAAGTGATCATTCTTTTATCTATTAATGTATTGACGGACTTGTGCTACGTAAGTTAATTGTTCTTCCTCGACGTTTCTTTTTGAGTATTATTGGACAGTTATTGTTTTAATATTGGATCGGCCTTTTGACATTTAGTGATTGATTTTTGTACAGTTCATTGGAAACTCATTATCAGTTGAACAATATCGTGTTATCTGTTTTTAATTGCTTATTTTTCTGTAAGAAATTACTGAACAGTGTGAGTTGAAGATTATTTGTGTTAATAAAGTGAAAGTGATAAAATTATGTGTTGCCAGCGTTATTTTAGACATAGAACCCGTAACAATATTTTAGAATTTTTCAATTTATAACTAAATTCTCCAACATAGAACTACTATCAAAACTCAGCCGTATGAGGTGAATGGAAAAATGTCGGACCTTCAATAGAAAAAGAGTTGGTTTTTCAAATTGACCATCATAGAACTAATTTAAAATTTCCACTTAGTTATTATTTAGTTTACTAACTATTCACTAACTATAACAGTACAATGGGCTATTTTCAGTAATAACTAAATTTTGATGTAGGTTTGCTGAAAAATCAGTTGTTCCCTTCTCTAAATTATTTTCATCTCAGATCCTATAAGCTGTTCGTCCATAATTCCAACCACACTCATCACCTTTAGCTTCACTCTCTGAATTCTAATCGTCGATGGGAATTTCCATCTGACAGGAGAGTTATCGAGAGTCGAGAGGTTAAACACTATTCCCACTCCCACATATTCCCAAGCAATTTCCGTTTTAACACACTCTTCTTGTTCTCTTTGTCATCCAAATCTATCCACCATTCTCTCTCACATACATTCTCTTTCTCTTACCAATTTTCTCCATCTCTATTTCTGGAACCTACGTTGTGTGAATTCGAAATTATACGCGTAGCTTGGGACAAGCGATTGGAAAAATTCGTGTTTGTGTTCGAATACTAGCGGGATAAGTACTATAGCTCAATTCATCCACTCTCACCTGAATTACAAAGAAGAGAGAAATAGAAGAGAAAGAAAAAAGGAGAAAGGAGAAGAGAAAAGACGATAAGAAAGAAGAGAAAAGAAAAGGCAAGAGAAGATAAACGAAAAGAGAAGATAAAAGATAAGAGAAAAGAAAAGAGAAGAAAAAAGAAAAGATGAGGGAAAAGAGAAGATAAAAGAGAAAAAAAAGAAAAGATGAGGGAAGAGAAAAAGAAAAGAGAAGATAAAAGAGAGGAGAAAAGAAAAGTTAACAGAGAAGAAAAGAGAAGATAAAAGAGAAGGGAAAGAAAAAAAGATAAAAGATAAAAGAAAAGAGAGGAAAAAAGAAAAGTTAACAGAGAAGAAATGAGAAGAGAAAAGAGAATATAAAAGAGAAGAAAAAGAAAAAACATGAAAGAGAAGAGAAAAGACAAGAGAAATTAAAGGATAAAAGATTAAAGGGAAGAAAAGAGAAAATAAAATAAAAGAGAAAAAAATAAAAGAAAAGAGAAGAAAAAAAGAGAAGATAAAAGAGAAGAGAAGAGGATAGAAAAAACAAAAGAGAAGAGAAAAAAAGAGAACATAGATGAGAAGAGAAAAGACAAGATAAATTAAAGGATAAAAGATAAAAGGGAAGAAAAGAGAAGATAAAAGAGAAGAAAAAAGAAAAGAGATGATAAAAGAGAGGAAAAAAGAAAAGTTATCAGAGGAGAAATGAGAAGAGAAAAGAGAATATAAAAGAGAAGAAAAAGAAAAAGATGAAAGAGGAGAGAAAAGACAAGAGAAATTAAAGGATAAAAGATAAAAGGGAAGAAAAGAGAAAATAAAATAAAAGAAAAAAAGATAAAAGAAAAGAGAAGAGAAGATAAAAGAGAAGAGAAGAGGATAGAAAAAACAAAAGAGAAGAGAAAAAAGAGAACATAGATGAGAAGAGAAAAGACAAGAGAAATTAAAGGATAAAAGATAAAAGGGAAGAAAAGAGAAGATAAAAGAGAAAAAAAAGAGAAAAGAAAAGAGAAGATAAAAGAGGAGAGAAGATGATAGAAAAAACAAAAGAGAAGAAAAAAACATAAATGAGTAGATAAACGAGAAGAGAAGAGGATAGAAAAAATAAAAGAGAAGAGAAATGAGAAGAGAAAAGAAAAGAGGGAAGAGAAAAGAAAAGAGAAGAGAAGAGAAAAGGAAAGAGAAAGATAACGGGAGAGAGAAAGAGAACGATGGGATGAGATGAGAAGAAAAGAAAATGGAAGAGATGAGAGGACAAAGAGAAGAGATAAAATAAATTTAGAATGCTAAAATCAAATTTCCGTTCTGATTCTGACTTTATTTCTTTCATATTTATTCTGTTTTCCATTTGCCATATGATAAAATGAAAGAGTCTTGTATCTGTGTCATCGAAAGCTCTTATAAAGACCTCTACATGAAAAACTCAGTCAAAAAACATCGGCATTTCCAATTTTCTTTTTAATTTTTTTCACCTTTGTCTCTTATTCTTTATTTCGTTCCTTAGTCATTAAATTTTTTTATCGTTTATTGTATATCTTTCCCTTCTCCTTTCATTTTGTTTGCATCTCAACACCTACTTCCTCTTATTCTCATTTTAAATAATCAAGATCTCCACATGAACTCATAAGAAATAATTTGTGTGTAAAACAGAGGAACCTTGCCAATTAAATAGATTAGCAAGGATTCGAGTCTTTTCGACTTTCTGCCTTAAACTTTCTTACTTCCCCAATAATAATCAACGTCAACCGGTATTCGTAGTAAATGTTTCCTTCCGTGATAATGAAAATGAAATTCAACTAGACAATGCAGCATTGAACAAATTCTTCTTTGAGGATAAATTCTTCATTGGTCTTGTGCATCGGTAATGAATTGGATGATGGTGATTGATGAATTGGATTTACAGTTTTAGGTGGGTTTCGATCCACCATTTGAAAAATGTATTCGATTTTTAATCAGTAATCGAACCTTGGGGCTCCAATCGATAAGAAGGCTACGTTATTTACCAAAGTAAATTAGCAGAGGTAAACTTCTTTTATGGGCCTGATATTTTTTTATACATGCATTTTAAAAATATATGTTGATATATAAAAAAAGCTGTGGATGGCACAATGGAGCAATCCCACCAAAAAAGCAAGTATAGAGATAATTTTAAAAATAGAATTTTTATCATTCTAATAGTTTTTGCAACACCAATCAGAAAGTGAATTACAAATAACGGTACAGTATGAATAGTTTACTAAAAAGTTTTCTAATCTAATACCAACATTTCTACTGACATCAGTAGCCTAATACAGTACTGTCAGTAATATTATTATAATGTGAATCTGCTCTTTAATACTTCTTTTAAACATTTCCAATGAAAATATTCAAAATTGTTCAGAATTATTGCAACAAGATGAGGCCAACTAGCTCATGGATATGAATAATGCACGAATACTCTCTGGACTTATAAAAGGCTGGAGATGAGATTCGGGAATTAAGCTGTGTTGAGGATTACACCCGGCGAATTCTGGGATGCTCGTTACGGACAAAGAACCACAAAAAAATTTTAGGTAAAAAGAGAGAAAGAGAAGAAGAAAGAGAGGGTGTGAGAGTGTGTGTGTGTGCGTGAGAGAGAAAGAGACGGAAGTGGAAAAGCTATATCATAACGAGTGGGCGAAAGAAAATAAAATTTTTGATACAAGTTCCCATCAGTGAGAGCTGTACAGAATAAGACATATCCTGTCTATTTTCTTAAATCCACCCACGGCTTATAAAGCTCACTGGTTTCCATTTCCAAAGGGGTTTACATAACCTACTCAACTTACATAGAAATGAGAAGTTGAAAAGTGAGCTCTTAATCTTAATTCCAATTTTCACATTATCTTTTTCAAAATGTACACTTTTCACGCTTCTATTAACTTGATGAGGTCGATTATGCGCATTCTCAGGTCAGATCTGTGAAGCAAGGTTAGGCATAGTGTAGTCAATATTGATCAAGAATAACAAATGGGGAAATTAGTATAATATTTCAGCAATGCTAATGTTTAAATTGAGAGAAAAATACTGAGAATTTTTTTTCTATTAGGTATCATCAATTTCAGTAGGGACAGAATACAAATACCGTTACAAAATAATGTTTGAAGGAGATAATAGGTCAATTTTCAGGCTGAAGAAGAAACACCTCAACCAGTTGGATGGTTATGAGAGTATAAATTGAAACTACAGATTAAAACTATTAACATGAATTCAAACACGAGGGAGAATTTATATGACTGATTAGAACGGAAGGCCCTTTCATAATCCGCAAATAGAAAGTTTTGTGAAAAGTATAAGTTAGTCTGAATATTGGGTAGTATCAGTTACTTCAAATATTTCTCCACACTAAAAAATTCAAGATTGACAAGTACCATCAGGTTTCTCATTATCGAAATTCAATATTAAGCCTAATTAAGCTTTCAATCATTTTATCAAAATTTGAGCCGCTCCCTAAGTACGGGGTCAGGGCAAACGTGATGTTCAGTTACGGTAGCTCATGTCTGCACTTGGAAGGGTGACCGATAGCTATAAAATGACGTTATCTGCTCTATCTTAACTCACATGATGGTTTATAAGCCACCAGAATTCATCCAGAACCTACCTAAAACTCCAGTTCTACCTTTCATAACATCATTGTATCATAATTTACTTCATTACGCAAAAGTCTGAAGAAGAAAATACAGTTACAAAATATTGTTGATGCATTTCCTAGAGGAATCAATAAATTCATCGCCAGAGGAAAAATACAAATCATTTTGAATTTATTCTTAGGTTCTTGCCCATAATTTCGAGTTTTCCTACAGTAACATATGGTAAAATCAATAAATCCTCCACATTTTCCCCACATTGGACCAGAATCTATTGCCGTATCCACAGTTTTCTTCAATAAATAGTCGCTCAAAAACTCCTAGATAACAATTTTCTAGAAATGCACTCAAGCGTAGAACATACCGCTCTATGAATTATAGAGAATTCCAATAAAAAATTACCCCAAAGAACAGAGAATAATACTGTTAGTGAAGATATTTTATAACAAGTGTCAGCAAAGCTCTAAGTTCCATGTTTTTCTCAACGTTTGCCCGTCCATTCCTATGCACGTCCCTGTAACTAATAGAATTACTTACGCTAGACTTCTGTAACTGACAAAAAATGTTTGTTCATCTGTTTCCAGGCTTTTTCTACAGTAGTAATTAACAGCTTGTGACAATCGTCCAGTTGGAATTATGAAACTTGAAAATTTTCTCCAGTTTGAAAGAAATTATTTTATTGTAGACAGTTTCTGTGGATTGTTTGATGTTTTTGAGTCACTGTTGTATAGCATTATAACAAGTGCTTGCGTATATTTGATCATATTTCAACCAAAGAGCTGGTGAAACTAGGCCTATTCATATTGATTCTGTACTTATCCAATGCTTTCATATTTCCAATACCTTTTGGGACTTTTATGCCTTTTACTGTCTTTTGATGTCTCTAATGTCTTTAATGTCTTCAATATATTTAATGCCTCTAATGTCTTTATTGTTTTCAAAGTCTTAATGTTTTTTTGGAACAATTATGGGACTCAAGCTCCGTAAATAATAAATTACTCAAAACTGTCTATGTGATGTTATTCAATTCCAGTGCTGCTATGAAGTATAGATAATGTGAACGCTGAGGCAGGACATCAATTTCTAGAGGCGTTTGAGATGTAGATGTTAAGAAGAAAATTGAAGATACACTGAATAGATAGGCCTTAAATTCATGTAACAAGATACTTAGGAGAGTTGGATAGAAAATAGAGTTGGGGAATGCGCTGAAAATGAGGAAATTGCAATACCTGGGCCATGTGGTGAGAGGAAAAAATACGTTTTTCTGTAAACAATAAACCAAAGAAAAATTGAGAGGACGGGGAGCATTGGAAGAAGGCATATTGCATGGTTGAACTGTTGAACAAATTGAGATAGTAGTAGACTTGTTGTAGTTATTTCGCACGCTTCCATTCTCTTACTCCGAACTGCTGAATAAAAAAAACAAGTCGTATTTAGAACCTCCTTCTTTTTGGAAGTCGGTTGAAAAATATCTGCGATGATAGCTAACCCCTGAGAGGAGAAGGCACTTGATGAAGATGACATTTCTAATAATTGTTAGTATGATTAGTAGTGGTGAAATTGCTGTGTAATAATTTGAATGGCTGAATGGCCAATTTATTTTTTTAAATGATTTTCTATTTTTGGAAGCTAGAAGCTAGAGCACTGGGTTTCTCTTAGAAACGCTATTTTAACAGACTGTGATAAACAAATAACGAGGCATTTCCTTATTGATACGAAATCGTTCAGTGGCCAAGTAAAACGGAAATTTATCAACATATAATATATTTGTATATTGAAATGAATGTTTCGCGACTGGAAATACAGTTCCACGTTTCCAAATGTTTTTACAGTTTGGCAGAGTATTTTGAATGTTGTGATCCAGTAAGAACTTGATCTTTTCCGGGGGACGAGAGCATGTTGTTTTTTTTTCAGTAGAGTTGTGTCTTGCTTTGTCAAGCACTTTGACTTGTCTGACGCCGGTATCAGGCCAACCAGACGCAATAAAAACAAACAAACAAATATTTGCACCCATATATTTGGGGGGTAATCATAATCATAATCATTTATTTCAACCAAAAATACACAACACAGTAAAACATGCCAGGTCAATTACAACAGCAAGCACAATAAGTCCCAGGATGGACAAGAAAGAGAAAATGTCGTGGGGGGTAGTCTGGACCTAATCCTTGGCAATGTCGTAAGCGCTAAATGCTATAGGTCACTCCAAATTAGGCGGCTCTGAAAAATTGCGGTGTTGCCATATATGAGACAATGCCCTGATAGAAGAGAAACACCTAGGTCAATGCACGCATTGACAACACTAGTCGTACCGTGTTGCCTAGTCTTGAAGTTTGACGCTAGCAAATGTAGCAAGTTCATTTTTATCCCTCTCTATTATTAACTGGTATGTCCTTAAGCACACACAACAATGCAGAGCAGCCAGTATAGTTTCTAATAGCTCCTCAAGTAAGATTTAAAATATTTCAAATTAAAAACTACCGCTCAGCAGTTTGGTACACTGAGTTACTGACAGAGTGACCAAACTTTGCTGGAGTTTGTTTACAGAGTGGTACGGTACATTTTTGTATCATTATAATAATACTGTACTGTGTGAGACTAAGCTCCGTGTCCCTGACGGCTGAAGAGGAGAGACGAAGAATACTATATTGGGCAGCGCAGACGCACGCACAGAGGCGCACAATTGCATTGCTTTTGCGATGACATAGTGACGTAGTGCATTCCTCCGAGGGACACGGAGCTCAGTCTCGCACAGTATTTCCTTTTGTATGTGAAATTGTGTATAATATTATTGTATATTATTTGTATTCGGTTTTTGTGCAATAAACGATTTAATCTCTTCTTTCTTCTTCCTGGCGTCTGGTGGCAGCCGGCCTTAAATTTCAAGCCAATTATTTTCTCCTATCATGAACAGTACGACCAATAGAGCGATTACCAGGGCTAGGGCATCCCCCAGAAGCGATGAGACAGCGAATTCCAGGACTAGGGCATCCCCCTTAAGCGATGATCAGGATGGTGGAAATAATACTAGGGCGTCCCCCAGAAGCGACGAAAATGTCAAAAGAGCTCTGCGTGCCACAAGAATGAGAATTTCAACATGGAATGTGGGCTCATTGACTGGACGCAGCACCGAATTGGGCAAAGTACTAGAACGTAGACGTATAAATATTTGTTGTATTCAGGAGACGAAATGGAAGGGGTCTAAATCAAGAAACATTGGCTGTGGCTACAAACTGGTCTATCATGGTTCTAGAGCACAAAATGGGGTTGGAATTGTTGTGGATAGAGATCTGCAGGAGAGGATAGTGGAGGTGAATAGAGTTAGTGATAGACTTATGTCTATTAAATTCGCCTTAGATAATCAACCCTGCATGAATGTTATAAGTGCTTATGCACCACAGGCAGGATGTACAAGCGTTGAAAAGGATACATTCTGGGAAGAACTGAATGATCTCTTGTTTACAATTCCTCCCACTGAGATGAGGTATGTCTGTGGGGACCTGAATGGGCATGTTGGCCAGACTACAACAGTCTATAACAGAATTCATGGCAACTATGGATATGGTTCAATCAACATGGAGGGCGAAAAAATACTTGAGTTTGCATCAGCACATGATCTGGCTTTGATAAATACTTTCTTTTCCAAAAGGCAAGAACACCTGATAACATACAGAAGTGGAAATGCAGAATCACAGATCGACTTCATACTGTCTAATAGGGAGAGGCTTCAAACATTTAGAGACTGTAAGGTCATACCAGGAGAACCTCTCACTGCCCAGCATCGAATCCTGGTTGCAGAATTTGACATGCCACATCCAATCAAAATCAAGAAGGAGAGAATTCCAAAGATACGATGGCAAAAACTTGACAAAGATGAAGGTAGAGAATTTTCTCTGAGGATGGGACAATACCTTCACTCTGAGGTTCCTGAGTCTCAAAATGAACCAGTTAGTGTCATCTGGAGCAAACTTCAGGAATTGTGTCTGGTCACAGCCAGAACTTGTCTTGGAGTTTCCAAGGGAGCAGTTCAGGATGGCAAAAATACAAGATGGTGGAAACCAGAAATTGAGGCCATTCTGAAGGAGAAAAAGCTTCTTTTCAAACAGTGGCAGGGCAGCAAGACACAGGAAGACAGAGAAAAGTACAAACTCGAGTATAAAATAGCCAAGAAAGCAGCCAAGAGAGCAGTTGCACAGGCAAAAGCAGCTTCAGAGGAAGAGTTCTACAAAAAGCTTGAGACCACCGAAGATGAAAAATTAATATTCAAAACTGCCAAACAAAGACACAACAACTGTCAAGATATCAAAAAAGTAAAATTCATAAAAAATGAGGAAGGTCAACTTCTCACTAATGATGAGGACATTAAACAGAGATGGAAAGAATATTACAGTCATCTTCTGAATGAAACATTTCCAAGTGAGGCACTACCACCATCTCAGCCAACAATGGGACCAATTCCACCCATTGCTGTGGAGGAGGTGCAAGTGGCTCTAAAAGAAATGGCTAATAATAAGGCATTAGGTCCAGATGAAATACCGGTGGAAATGTGGAGAATACTGAATGGTTCGGGGGTGACATTTCTCACTGATGTCTTTAATGCAGTGTTAAGTGAAGGCATCCCAGATGAATGGAGAAAGAGCTATATTGTCCCATTCTATAAAAACAAAGGAGATGTACGACTCTGCAAAAACTTCAGGGCAATAAAACTCATGTCACATACCTTCAAAATCTGGGAAAGGGTGATCAACAAGCGCCTTCTGGGAGTTACATCTGTAACAGAGAATCAGTGTGGATTTGTTGCTGGTAGGTCTACCACTGATGCAATACACTCGGTGAGGATTCTAGTTGAAAACCACAGAGATAGAAAATCGGATCTACACATGGTTTTCATTGACCTAGAGAAGGCGTTTGACCGAGTGCCCAGAGAGCTCATTTGGAGTGCACTGAGGGCACAGGGAGTCCCAGAATATTACATACATGTGGTGAAAGACATGTATCGTGGAGCTAAGACAAAGGTTAGGAGTCCAGCTGGAACCAGTGAGGAGTTTAATGTGGAGGTTGGAGTGCATCAGGGTTCAGCCCTGAGCCCACTCCTCTTCAGCCTTGTGATGAACTACCTCACCAAAGAAACGCAGAATCCACCTCCATGGGACATACTATATGCAGATGACATTGTCCTCATCAGAAAAACGTCAAGAGAGATGCAACAAGCACTTGACCTGTGGCGTGAGAAACTGGAGGGGGCTGGCCTTCGAATCAGTAGAGAAAAGACAGTCTACATGCATTGCAACTTTGGTGGAAATAATGACCAGGCTCACATACACCTTCAAGGTACTCCACTGCCAGTAGTTCAGCATTTCAAATATCTAGGCTCGATTATCAGCAATGATGGAAGCATAGATGCAGATGTTTCGGGTCGGATAAACACTGGGTGGATGAAATGGAGGGAGCTGACTGGTGTACTCTGTGACAAAAGAATGCCTGTGCACATTAAGGGAAAGGTATATAAAGCTGCAGTGCGTCCAGCAATGCTGTATGGAGCCGAGTGCTGGCCGCTCAAAAAACAGCAGGAAAATAAACTCCATGTGGCAGAAATGAGAATGTTGAGATGGGCGGGGGGAGTTAGTAGGCTGGACCACATCAAAAACATTCATGTCCGGGGCAGTCTCAAAGTGACACCAATTTCCGAGAAAATAATTGAGGGGAGACTGCGCTGGTACGGTCATGTTAACAGACGCCCGCCCAACCACATGACGAGAAAGGTGCTCGAGATGGAGCCGCAGCCGAGGGGCAGAGGCAGACCCCGCCTCACATGGATTTCTCTAGTCCATAAGAATATGGAGAAATTGGACCTTGTAAATGAGACGACCCAAGATCGCAGGATCTGGCGACTGCGTGTTAGGAGAGCCGACCCCAAATAATGGGAAGAGGGCAAGGAAGAAGAGAGAGAAACGATTTAATTTGATATGCCTACTATGAAGTACAAATAAAAGGATAATAATATATTTACTTTTTTTCTCAGAAATAGAACTATCTAATAAAAATAGACTATCTAACAACTCAACAACTAGTGTAAGTACGTTGTAAGTTGTAAGCTTGTAAGTAAGTTTGTGTGATTTGAAATTTAATTGTCTATTGGGGATGTTTTGTCTATTGTGTGTTAATATATACGTGAGTAAATATTTTATTTATTCTCAATTAAAATTGACTGCAAGTCGTTAAAATTACCATAAAAAGTTGAGACTAAAACAAATAGTAGTATATTAAAATGCTAACAAATTTCAGCTTTCCCCAATTTTTTACAAGGGCTAATGTTTTGCATTCACTAACTGGGCTAAATGGTCTTCACTAGATAACTTATCAACTTTCCATCCACAGTTGTGGTCTTCCAAAAAATTTCCAGTTATAAAATCAAGCTGACTGGAAAAGACTTGCAAAAGTTTCACTTTCACCCGCGAATAACCTTAATTCGTAACCTTACAACGGCTAACTCATCCCGAAATTTCGCATTGAATGACTAAAACAAATACTTGTAAACTAAAATTATACCAAAATTTAGCTTTCCCCAATTTTTCACAAGGGCTATTTTTTTCATTCATGGACTAGGCTAAGTTGGCATTACTAGAGTACTTAACAACTTTCCTTCCATAGTTGTTGTCTTCCAACAAATTTCCAGTTATGAAACCAAGCAGACTGGAAAAGACTTGCACAAGTTTTACTTTCATCCGTGAATAACCTTAACTCGTTAAATAACCTTACAACGGCTAACTCAATCTGAAATTCCACGAATCTCTCCAAGAATGAAATTCCAGCTTGTGAAGACGAGATCTGATTTGGAAACAATGAAGTAGCACTTCTGCTCTGCCGCTGAAATGAAAATGGATGCGACTTGAATATTTCGTCTTGCTGAATGGAGCATGTCTCACAACTGTAATTTCAATCTTTCCCCATCAACTCTCAAGCTGAAGAGCAGTGTCTGGGGAATCTTTAATCATATTTATGAGCAGCTCCCCCACACAAAAGCGCCATGAATTGCGATGAATGGTTGGAACGAGTGGGTGAGTGATGTAGATATGATAAGAAGATTGAGTCAGCTGTTACAACGTCAATTTCAACTTACTTCCAGTGGGCTTTTCAAGAAATGGTAATAATCAAAATAATCTTGCTATACTTATTAGAGTTTAATATAGATTGATGAGGATGTTGCATTCTTTGATGAGAATAAACCGATACAACGGAGTATCCGAGCACCTGACGAATTCACATAAAATAATAATTATTATCAATAATTGTTCTTATAAGCATATGCACCATTCTCATACCTCTTTCCTAAGCACTGTTGAACCTAATTCCCAAACTAATTTTATTAGAGATTGTATACTTCGTTACCACAAAATCGAAGGTTTTAGTTGATCATTTATTGTTTAACAATAAATTACTTTCTCCAGCTTTGGTACAATGTATTAAACGTAATTATTTTGCTGATGATCATGTTAAAAGTAAAAATGTTTCTAGGGCTTATAGACCTAATCGGGTCGTGAATACAAATTTATGTAGAAAATAACTAGTTATAAACTTGTAGGTTCAAAGACTTTCAATTTATTCAGCCAATCATATGATAGTATTTAACAATATATTGTTCAAAGATGAAAATAAACTGATAAAACGGAGTAGCCTATCCAAGGACCCTACGAATTCACATAAAATTATTATTATTATCAGTTGTGCTTATAGACATATAATAATAATAATAATAATAATAATAATTTATTATTATTATCAGCTGTGCTCATAAGCATATGCACCATTCAACTTTTTTGATTTCTATAATCATTATATGCTTCCGAATTAAAAAAAATGCACATCGGCAGTTCTAGAAAAAGAGTTTCGTTTTGTCCTCTACTTCTTGTTCAACAGATTTGACAATATATCATGAATCAATATTTCAAATTTGTTATTTCAATTTGAAGATTTCAAAAAATTTAGGAAAATGTCTTAACACAATTAAAAATGATAACGCTTGCACTAGTAAGATAAAGTGGATAATTGGGCTAAGCAGTAGCCCAATACATATGGCATTGGTATACATACATACGGTATGTACATATATACATATATTCATTGGTAAACATATGGTATATGGCATTGGCCTCCATAAGAAAACATGTAAGCTGATGCCATTCTCGTGCAATCGCCGATCCACCGATGTTTTCAGATATTTTTGTATTCAAAATGAATCAGCTGTGCAATGTTTTGATTTCCGCTAGCCAAGCCTAATCTAGAGCATATTGTGGCGATATGTTTTATTTGATTATCTTTGGTACTAACGTAGGCTGCAGTCTTGTATTTTCTCCCCAAAACAATCGAATGAAAATTTCTATTAGTGTATCTGTACCAAACCCAAAGCTGAACCTAACGATCCTTTCATATCGAATCTCTTAGTCGATTGTTCCGTGGGAAGATATGGAATTGCAGCTCTTATACATAGATTATACGGAAGAAACTATTCAACAAGCTCAACCTAACCTCGCTAGATCGTGTATTCCTAGATATCGAATTCAATAATGTAATACTTTAACTAACACAAGCAATCATGACAACATTACCATCAACGGGACGTCATGTTCTAGCGATATTAGGTTAATTAAATATTGGGCTTCATAAACATAGTGGGCTTTGTATAATACGTAAGAGCTGCAGTCCCACATCTTCCTCACGAAACAATCTACGAATACAATCGATGATCGATATCAAAGGAACGTCAAGTTTGGGTTTGATACATTTATCGATAATCGAAATTTTCATTCAATTGTTTCACGGGGAAGGTATGGAATCAGTGGCGTAGCCAGGGGGGGGGCCCATGGGGCCCGGCCCCCCCCCCCCCCGAAATTTCAGAAAAAAAAATTCTCAAATAACTAATAGATAAGGTCTTATTAAAGCCTATCTGTTTTGTTGTATTATAACGAACAGATTACAGAAACACTGTTTGTGTAATGGAATATAGCTACAGTTATAGTCAGATTAATGCATTTTTCAAATTTTTCGTCAATAGTTACTCATATAGAAACTTGTTAGGTGCTCAAATGGATAATTTTGATTTAAAATGAGCTACGAAATCGAATAAAACATGTTAGAAAACCGTGACTACCATAATTATTTATTTATTTATTACATTAAATAAAATGCAATTTTCAAGTTTGAAGTGGATTAACTTTGTTAATTATTGATAAATCACCTTTTTGAATAAACTCATCTTGTAGAAAATTTAGTTTTGAAGTTAAAATTCAGTATAACCTAAAGTTCATAAAATCGGGATTTTATAAATGAAAACACAAATAAATGCAAGTTCTATGCAAGCGTGTAAAATCAGTGTGCTATGATAAAAAAAATTCCGATTTCATGGGTTGGGTGCGTTTTAGGTTAATGACATAAATTATATGAAACTTATAATAATTAGTATTAATTTTGAGATTCAGTACATAAGTTAAGTATGATTAGTTCCAATTCAAGGGTTTTGACTCAAAATAGTCACAGATATCGGTATATCAAACTTATCATTTCAAACCTGGCCACCTAGGTTCTTGGGTAGTAATTTTTCAAAACTTTCTTTTGAACTTTAGAGCCTAACAAGTTGTCTAGATTAGCTTTTCACACATTAAAAAATCCGGACCCTCCTATACCCCAGACCCCCCCCCTTGGTGAGCCCCCCCCTTGGTGAGCCCCCCCCCACGAAATTTTATCCTGCCCACACCCCCCCCCTTGGTGAGCCCCCCCCCGAAATCTAATCCTGGCTACGCCACTGTATGGAATTGCACCCTATGTAAGTGCCTTATTTTTCTGGATTTCTTGTTCTTATTAGCCTTATTTTTATATTCGTCCCCCAAACTCCAAAGTCAATAGCGATTTTACTTGGACTATGAGGAAGCTATATACCAAATTTCAAGAGTCAAGCATCTTCCTTTCAAGGGCTAGAGCACAAACGGACGGACAGGCAACGGCACGATTTCAATAAGGCCCTGTCGGGTCCAGAATAATTAAGTAACCAAAACCACAAGAAGGAATGAACATTACCTGCTAAACAGCATTGGAGAAAACATCAAATTGATACGAAGTATCCATTCTTTCGGGCTCGTTCACAGTTTTATCATAGCAAAATTACTATTTCACTTCAACCACTGATTTATTATCACTATCACACTGATTTGTCAAGTATTCAAAACTATTTACCACCAAATAATACGTTTTAAAACGAAACGATTATCAATTTCTACGTAAAAGTAGGGAGCTACCGTACGCGAACACGGGATGGCAAGCAGTAACATGAAAGGGCTGAGGCCGTAGGAGTGGGGGCTGATGAGCAGTTGCGATCGATCACGTGATCAATAGAAATCGGCGGTGAGCGCCGTGACGCGTCCAAGTGCTAGGGAGCCTGAACAACGACGCTCGGCAGTGTCGTTGGCGCGTAGATTTGAAATATTAAGGACATGACAGAGCTCTATTGAAGTCGTGCTGTTGTCCGCCCGTCCGTGCTCTAGCTCTTAAAAGGAGGATTCTAAACTCTTGCTTCAAACTTATATAGCTTCCTAGTAGTCAAAGTGAAACCGGTATTGATTTCGAACGAATATAAAAATAATTATAATATAACATAAAGCGATGGAATATCCAAGGAACGGACAAATTAAATAATTTATTATTATTACTATTAATTGTTCTGATAGGCATATCAACCCAAGTGCATACTAACTAAACTTTCTACTAACCTTGCCATTCAACTGCTTAGGTTTCTGTGAACATCATGATAATATGCTTCCAAATTCACAGAAAATTGGCACAGCACATTGGCAGTTCTTTCAAAAGAGTTTTGTCTTTTTCTTCTTGTTTAACTGTTCTGTATAACATATCATGCATAAATTTTTCTCTGTTTTAAAAATAATTTTAATAAAATAAATAATTAAATAATTTATAAGAAAATTAATAATTTTATTATTTTTTAAATAATCTTATCAGAGAATTTCTCTGATTTAAAATAATTTGAGATTTCAACACAATCAAAATTGAAAACGTCAGCGCTTTCACTGTACAAAAACAATCCCGGTTGCATATAAAAAAAAGCAGTCGTTAAAAAAAACGGCGAGGTGGAACTACCCGTAAGGGTCTCCCCACCACGAAAAGCCATACGAATTTACTAGTTGATAATTTGGCTAAGCATCAGCCCATTTCCAATGTTTTGATTTTCAAATTTAATCAACAGCTGCCAATGTTTTGATTTTCACTAGCCTAAATCAACCTAGATCCTATTGTGAAAATCTGTTTTACATTGTAATTATTTCTATATTCGACCCCAAGCTCAAAAATCAATAAATCGATCTCATTTGGACTATGAAGAAGCTATAAAAAACAACTTTCAAAAGTCTAAAATCTTTCTGTCAAGAGCTATGGCACAGACGGACGGACGGACAACGGCACGATTTCTATGAGATCCTGTCGGGTCCTTGAATGTATTGATCATGCATCGTTTGCTTCTTTCTCCAATTAGAAAAAATCGTCCGGTATAATCATTGATATGCTAGAGCTTCGAGCAGAATTACTGCCATCTTGGCAATCGTGTGTTGGCAGTCTTCATGAGCTGTCATTGAATTTGTATTGATGGCACGTGATATGTTGCAACTACTTGCTGAAAATTATATGGGTCACAATAAAAACCCATAAACCCATCAAAAGCCGGAAAAATCGTAAAATTATTATTGTTTTTCATAAAATGAAAAATCACATTTCATTCCATACAAGAATACAGAACACAGAAAGTATTTCTCAACTTTATAACTTCAACTTCCTATATGAGGACAAGCTCTTCAAGCTTTGCATGTTGTGTGCGTGTATATTTATGGTCATCTTGTTATTTACTATAACTATGTTCGTATTTCATTTTTTGTTTCATGAATAGGAATGAAATAATCAATTTTTTTATTTATTATAGACTAATATATTTTTTTTCTTCTTTAGATCAAAAAATTCCATATTAACCAATAAAGCAGTTCGGCAATGTATGGGTATAATTGTACGTAATTCGAATTTTATTGATTTCATTAGCACAATACATAAAACAGTTTTCATTTTCATTATGAAATCATACTCATAAGACTTCCCGTCCGTTTGTGAGTATGATTATTTCAAATTTCGTGATGGAAAAATAAAACTAATTGTTTTTTTTTTCACTGAATAGAAATACATAGTTATATAAATTAATGACAAATACAAAAGTCAATTATTATAATTCACCTTATGGAGATGACTATAACCAATATTAGTTATTATTTAACAATAAGTTACAAGTTATTCTCACAGCCTATTGAATCACGCTATTAGAATCTCCTTTATCAACTTAATTTATTATTAATTTTTTTTTCAATCTTAATTTTTATTCCAATTTACAATTTTCTTGTTTTTGTATTATCATTATCTCATAGTAGTTAATTACCTCCTCAACTTTGGGAATTTAGTAATAGTCCTTTAAAATAGTCCCTATGATATAATAGTCTATTTTCTGTTATACTTTTATCGATGGCTATAATTATTCAGAGCTGCAAGTTTTTATGTTTTTTCATTTCCTAAATAATAAAAGCCTCTATGAGCTTTGCGTGCGTAATGCCGGCTCCACACATGCGTCATTCGGCGAGCCACGCGTCGAATCGCGAGTACTGTGGATGGGAATTCGTGTACTTGGCTAGTAGCGAGCACTCGTGCTCGTCGTTTCCCGTCTAGTGTCGGTCTTTGACACACTTCAAAGTGGACGAATATTCGGCAAAATGCGAGCACCAGTCCTAATAACATTCGGCTGTCTACTTGCGAAGTAGCGAAGAATCTGTTAATATTTTCAAATCCACGTTAGATTTAATTTAAAACCTTGTTTTTTTTTTAAATTTATAATCTTACATGTTGATTAATTGATTCTGTTTATTTATCTATTGCTACTATTAATCTATTATTATTTTTCCTAGGGACCTCTGGTGAAAGTATTATTACCGGTTTCCACTTTGATTTAATGATACCACCCACCACCTCTTTTTCCTTAGTTTTCCTCTCTTTAACAATAAAACAATAGCCTCCAGCGATTACAACAAAGGCAGTACAAGAAATAAGAATATCATCTTCATCAATGTTTGTTCGCTATTCTACGATTCGGGCTAGTCCCGCAACGCATAGTGCTCTGAAAAACTGTGTAGATGCCTGCTCGTTACTCGGCGAATACCAGCACGAGCAGCTCGCCACTCGGCGAATATTCGGCTTACGTCGATGACACATGTGTGGAGCCGGCTTGAGACGCTATTCTTGTATACTTATTTAAATCGACAGCATACACTATAATGAAATTCAGAGTATTTCCAATTAAATATATTCAATGTTATCAATCATATGTAATATATTCTACGTAAAATATTCAATGCAATAGTCAACGCAATAAGCAGAAAAATATTAAAAAATGGAAGATTTTTATCAGTTAAAAGCCACGATTAACTTAGACAACCTCAAAGGACTGGCCGACTGAAAACAGGCATTGAAAAACGTTCTTTTGTCCTTCTAGTTGTGTGTAATGCGTCCATTGAAGCTTTGTCCTTATGCTCCCATGATTGGGCGACCAGTTTCCCAATTCTATTTCCCGTCCACAGAAGGGAGAATAATGGTGAAAGCAAGTGCATGTATTTTGGTTGTGTTTGAGAGAGCCGGCGGGAATTTTAGGGGGACACAAATTATGCGTGGGAGTTTCTCAATTCTTACTCCCTCACTCTCTCACTCACTCTCTCGGCCCGCATCAACCCTTTATATTTATCCTGGCTGAATGCTCCGCACTAACTTCTATGTCTCCTCCCTTCGAGGATCGCATTGGAAAATTGGATGGTTTTCGCGGAAATGAGGACGCGTGACTACAGATGAAGATCACCCTCAATTCTCTATATATATTCTCATTATCTCCCCTCCAATCTACAGTAGTTGAACATGCAAAACTTCTAGAATGTTGATGATTAGTTTCGGAAATGGCAGAAACATACGAATCACATTCTCTTCTCAAATAATTATCAACTCCATTCACTCTTTTCTGTCTTTCAGTGTATTTCATTTTTTCAAATCACAAAAAATATAACTTTGAGTGAGAAGCAAAAAATTAGCCGCTACTCTTTTGTGGTGATCTAGCAGGCAGGAGTTTAATTTTTTTCAAATCACAAAAATAGAACTCTTATTGAGGAGCGAAACAATTCTCCACTACTCTTTTGTTGTCATCTATATAGGAAGCACGAATCCAGTTCCCTCAATTATTATTAGAAACTATTATTCAACCGAAATGGTTTACTCATGTTTTAGAAGATATGAAAAAATTAGCAGCTATTGAAGATATATAATTGGAAATAGCAGTTACTGAGACAAGTATCAAACAAAGAAGTCGTGAGGTTACAGGCTGTGCGAAGAGAAACTTCTCGACAACATCAAGAACAGTAAAAAAAAGGAATCTACAGCCAGAATGAAGAAATTCAAATAAAATAAATATAATTAAATATTGAGCTAAGAAGAAAGAAAGAGATAGGGCAACCACATCAAATGATCAAATTAATAGTTGGTCTTAAGATGGACAATTTGTGAAAAGAACTTTTATTTAAAGTATTCCTCTAAAATACGTTATTTGAGAGTTCTATGTGGGTGAAGACCTATTTAAACTGACTTTCCCTCTCTTAGGATATAATATTTGCTTATTTGATATCTCGCATCGTCCAAGAAAAATTCAGGATTCGCCCCTGTGATCAAGCAACCAAGAGACTACTGTAATCAGCAAACGGAATTATGACTGTTTTTCTGATTAAAAAATCGTTTGAATTTTCCTATAGTCTGATCATTATGAAATGGAGTACTTTATTTGAACATTATTTATTTAAAAATTTATTAATGGACGTACTTCTGATGTTATGTTTTGGACCATAACATGACCTAATTTTGAAGAATGCTATTTAAAAAATATCTTCTGTTGAAACGGATTACCACGTTTCAATTAATAGTTATTTTTTGACTAAGCATTCTTAGCGGCGAGGTGGAACTACTCGTAATTGAATGAAGGCAACACAGGAAGTTGCGGCCCTGGTAGCGCAGTTGGTTGGAGCGCTTGTCTAAGATAAGATAAGGCTCTGGCAGCCTTGGGTTCAATCCCATTCAGCCATGGATGTTTCTCATCATTCACCCATTCCCCTCATTACCCACGCACAAGTCTCCAGACTCATGTGGGCATCATCCACTATAAAAGAAAGTGACTCAGAGGTGTGCTAGATAGTATACACACTCACTTTTACCCGACTCTGTGTAAAAGTAGGAGTGAACTATTCAGCACAGAGCTTCAGAATTTGTTCCGGTGAGCTTGGTATAGATACAACTCTGTCAGCTCAGTGAGGACAGTAATCGCAACCTACCTCACTCCTCGTTTGCATAGTACTCTCTTTGGACCGTTACATAATGTTGAGGTCTGAAGGGTCACCTACAGTCGAAACCAGCTACGGAGCACTACAGGCCTACATACATGAATAATCTCTTTAATAATCATGAAAAATGCATCACTGTCAAATGCATCATCATATTGTGTGATTATGGCTATGATACTATAGACACATGAATAATCAATTTCATTATTAGGTTTTCATGAATAATTATGAAAAATGCATAATTTTTAAATGCATCCTCATATTGTGTGATTATGTTAAAACTAATTAGCCACCGGCACAGTCAACATATTCCGTGATATACGGTGAGCAAGCATGTTGTATGGATAGGCATTCTGAAGGTGTGATCTCACGCAGCATATTTCGTAGAATAGACCCAAATTTGCATGAATTTATAGTCCTTTCATGCAAGCATAGTACCGTGAATCTGTAAGCAACCATTCACTTTATACCTCTCTATAGAGCTATAACACTCTCCTGATAGTAGAGCTTTCTATCCTTCATAGGCTAAATTGACCATGATCTAAGTGTATGATTAGTTTACCTAGTATGTGGTTGGTTATAAGAGAAGGGGGGGATCAGTTTCCCTTAGTCAGCAATAAACCAGCGGGCAAGTAGTTGCGGAAGAAGTCTTATCACAAAATCAATTTCGTCCCATGAGCAGGACCAAGCCATGATAAATGGGGTTACTGAAGCTTTACGATGCAATGATCTTCAACAAAGAGCTTGTTGCAAAGTGGCGGCCTCAAAGATTCTTACCGAAGTTTTCAAAGTTTGATATCATTTCTGAAAGCACAAAAGTACCCGAACAAAGTCTTTCTAATCCTGTAAGGGTGAATGCGCTCCTTTAATGCTCCCTAATCATCAAAGCGTTTTCGGAGCAGAATATCTGGAATGCTCTTTCAACTGGAATCTCTTTACAACGAGTAGCCCACATCATCTGACAAGAACCACGTGAAAATCGATGTGTCATCTGTCATTTCGAGTTAGGTTGCATTTTGTTTCTTTACTTTTTCTATCTTAAACCCTTTTTTATTATTGATTGCATCATATTGGATTTTTATATGCCCTGAATCATCTACAATTCAACCTTGCTAGTTCTATTTTTGAAGAATAGGCATTTAAAAAAGTGGACCTGCACACAGAACTATTTAGTAGTGATTGTTCCGCTAACAAAAATGCAAGCGAACTGACAAAAAAAACAATTCAATAACTTAATTACTCACAAAAAACCTGTTGACTCGGAGGATTAAAACGTTCATATGTTCAATTACTTACAGCTTCGACACTTCCCAGGTATTTAGGCCTACACTCGTAGAAATATATAATGTAACAGATCATCAGAGTGTAGAGATTTCAAAAAACAACAATTTTATCATTATTTTAACAATATTTAGTAGAGCAATCTGCACCTATAAACTGTGTCTTGGACAGTCTTTTACATGCATCTATTATTTGTCGATTGAATGGTTTTGAGATACTTAGACATAATAAATTGAAGTTGTGAACAAGAACATACCTCAAAGGAGGAGGTCAATTACTTCATCAGGTTCATCCATATCACCCAATCGCTTTATCGGGTTCATCTACCACTGCCTATGATGACAGCTTTATCACATAACGTTTCCAACTTCCTAGAAAAAGTAGATTTTGAATATCAATAAACATATTTTTCCACAAATTACATTCAGTTTTGAATAGTTGATAGAAATAAATAAGAAATTTGAATCTTTCTTTCTTACTTGAGGCATAGCATGTTTTCGGGCTAGAGCCCATAATCATTGAATATATCAAATAAATTTAATAAGAATCAACATTTAATGAATAATAAGACGAAGTTGTCACAACCACATTTATTAAAAATATTGAGAAAATAGCTTCGGTTGTTATACCATTATCAATCTCAGAAAAACCAAGATTAGTGGTATAAAACCAAGGATAATGGTATAACAACCGAAACTAGTTTCTCAATATTTTCAATAGATGTGGTTGTGACAATTTCGTCTTATTATTCGTGATGGATATCTTCCACAATATCACCTTCGCCACTACAAAGAAAACTAACATTTATTTAATAAATTTTATCAGAAATATTCAAATAACTTACTTAAATAGTTCTGCATGTTGCCTTAGTAAAAATATCAACCATACCTCTCGCAGTTGGTCAAAGATCAATATATACTAAGTTTCAATTTGGAAGTTATATTTTCATCCAACATCAAAAGCTGAAAAATTTTTGAAATCTGACAAAAATATTTTGAAACCTAAAATACAACTACGATATCCATTTTTATTCATCTGTATTCACAATATAACAGAGCACAACTCTAATAGAGCAAACCAAAAGCTAGACAGAACTTAAT
Source organism: Conomelus anceps (assembly GCA_948455865.1). NCBI lineage: Eukaryota > Metazoa > Arthropoda > Insecta > Hemiptera > Delphacidae > Conomelus > Conomelus anceps. The sequence continues at coordinate 39,995,156 of OX418225.1, read as the reverse complement.
ATAATTTTTGATCTCCATGTATACTAATTTAATGTGCTGATCAAACAAATATGACACGGTAACCAAAAAATTGTGAATTAGTGGGAAATTCATATTGAATCAGAAGCTGTAACTTTCCGTATCATTTACACACTTTTTTATTAGAATTTGATTTCCTAAGAAGTCTTTTAATGAATCAATAGAATCGTTTGAGCTTAAAAGAGAAGGAATCAAGGGATGTGAAGTCCGTACAATTTTTATGAAAAATGTTAGATTTTGAGTCCAAACACATCGCATTCGATAATATCTTCTTATTTGCATAACTTAAAATTAAAAAATTAAAATTGAGAAACTTCAAATGAACATATTCTTACTATAATATTCACATTTTTTAATTTTAAATTAAACAAAAAGTGCAATGAAAATATAGAAATAGGGGTATGGATTTCAGCTTTTATTAGTGAGAAGATTCTAAGGGACAGTTTCACCTCTATATTTGCGCTATGCTTTGGAAAAAAATGGCGCTTATTATGAACCTAGAATAATTATTTTTGTGGATTACGAACCACCGGGTGAGTGGTAATAAAGCAGACAAAGGATAGTTAAAGCATTGAGAAAACTAAAAAAACTGATAGAAAAATACTCAAGAATTTCTTAAAAAATAATACACGTAAATACGTCACACTCCAACTATTGACAGTGATAGGAAATGCATTGCATGCAATGCAACCTTTTTTTTATTGCAGATGATGCCTACATGAGTCTGGTGACTTGTGCGTGGGTAATAAGGTGAATGGTTGAATGATGAGAAACATCCATGGCTGAATAAGAAAAACATTGTATTGCTGAACTTGTCTACCCTGGAGCAAGGTCAACAGTAGACACATAAGAAAATCTCCCTTTTCTCACGGGGAACACATTGTGTATCTCCCTTCTCCGAACTTCTACAAAAGAGAACCAATAGCGATAAAAAGCGCCACACTTGCCTAGCATTTCAACAAAGGTTGCCAATTTCGGCGCGTTCACACGAACAGAAATTTGACATTGATGAGTTGGCCACGTTGAAGGTCGAGTACACACTGGAAGGTGCATCTGAATTACGAATCGGACTGCAACATAAATCTTGATTCCCACTAATCTTGATACCGGAATTCGCATGTTTGGGAATCGAGTGCCATAATTTAAACAACCCTGACAGTTGTTGGTCCAGTTTCCCCCGTTGTGTCAGCATCCTTCGGCCCTTCACCGGTTTGTCATTACACGAACTTACCTTTCGGTATGAACATTGGAACTGGAAAGTGGGAAGACAACTTATCAGTGCGTTTAGCCGATCATTCATTGATTGAATAATCAGTGATCGGAATATGGAGCGATTGATATGAGGCAGGCAATGAAAAAAAAATAGTTTGTGATTTTGTTTCTCTTTTTCCCTTGCTGATAAAGCCCATATAAGTATGAGACCTGTGCGTGGTAAATGAGGTGAATGATAGTATGCTTTTAATGGTTATTGAAATGTTTTAAAATGAAGTTTAATAAAAGTATGTTTCAGTTTTTAACGTACAGCTATAATTTTGAAATTTATAATGTTTTGCCTAAGTGTTGTTCATTTGACTGAATTGATTTTATGTTTTTACCTATTGCGGTATACTGTCACTTTGTTGTAGACTGTATTAAATTTGACCTAATATTATATTTATTAGTGATTGTACATTGTAATTCACTTTATACTTATTGACTTGGCCGATTCATGTATTGTTTTTATGGCTCAATAAATTGATTTGATTTGATTTGACTCTTAATCTTCGGCTTTTATTCTACAAAATTTAAGAAATTGGTGGATATAGTCAGCTCAGACTGAATAATGGATATTATTATAATGATTTCGAATAGTTAAAGTGCTATAAACTGTCATAATGATTATGGTAATAACGATATAATTTCTCTGATAATGTGCCCACATGAGACCTGTATGCATAAACTTAAATGGGGGGGATGACTATACAGAATATCCATGGATGACCGAGAATCAAATCCGTGACCGCAGGAGTAGCAGACAGAGTCTTATCAGACTCTAACCGATTACAATACCGCTGCTACCAATGATTTAAAACTAAATCTAGAAATATTGTAATTTGCAAATGGCTACTTATTAAATGATTGATTTAATGAAATGAATTGATTATTGATTTTGATTGACGGTATCAATATTTTAAAATTATTGTCCTTCAAATACAATTTTAGACCAATTAGATTCTTTCTATAGACCAAAACATTCTTTTTTAAACATTCTGAGAACTCCTAGTGTCTTACTACAGAGACAATCCGTAATCGCTCATTGGTGCAGCTCAACAATACATTCCTTTCATGACTCGTTATTGTGAAAAACATATTTTTATTTCTAAAAAAAAATTTCTGGTCAATCACAAAACTTATGAAGTCCAACCCCTAGTTGAGACTATAAAAAGTATGAAGTGATTTTTACTGGTTTCCATTGATGAAATATGCCTGTTATGAATCTGGTTCACCCATCATTTTCAATTTTACTTGCGATTGTAATGGGGAAGCTTCAATCAACTTCATTCTATACCAACTGCATTCATCGAGGAATATCAAGGGAAAAGAATTATTGTAATAGGTCAGGGAGGAATTCGACTCGATACTGGTTTGTAACTCACTGCAGTTGAAACCAGGCCAAACGAATAATAGAAGGATGTAAATTGCCTAGTAGAGTTCAATAAAGCAGACAAAAAAAGGGGTAGAAACGGCACACACTGTAAGAGAAAAAAGAGAGGTAAGTGAACAAAGCAGTGTAAATAAGAGGAATGAATAAAATAGGTGGACTTTGATTGCGGTAGTTACTTCAGAATGTGGGAGAGAGTATCAAATTGTGTGAAAAAAGAGAAAAAAGAATATTTTGATAGGGGAAATAGTGTTAGTGAAACTGAAAAGAGAGATTGTTAGGTAGTTGGATACACAGGAAAGATAGATGATCAATTATAAGGTGGATTAGTTCTAAAAAGAAAGGAGAGAAAAAAGAGCACTTGAAAGAGAGAAAGAAATGGAGAGAATGAGAGGGAAAAAGTCAGAAAGAAGAGATGATCTGAAAAAGAGATACAAAAAAGTAGAAGGAAATTGAGTGAGAAAGACGAGCGGAAGGAAAAAATAAGAAGAGGGTGTGTGTGTGTGTGTGTGTGTGTGTGAGAGAGAGAGAGAGAGAGAGAGTGAGCGAGAAGAGGAGGAAAGAGCAAGAAAGATATAAAAAAGAAAAAGATAAGATAAAATTACTTTACGTAAATTTACAAAATTTCAAAGATATATTAGATTACATTACTTCATTCATGATAAATTTACAATATTTTAAATGTGTGCTTACATGCAATATTTTAAGACCACATAGAAAGTAGACGGGTTGATACTTTTTTCACTTTGTTGGAAATATTATTAACAGTGATATCTAATGAGTAGAGCTATTAAAATGAAATTTTGAGTAGTGTATTTATGAAAAGGCGAAGTTTGGGCAAAAATTAGTCCATTGAAGCACATAAGAAAGGGAGAGGATGGGAGAGTGAATGAAGAAGGAGGTATGAGGGGAAAATGTTAGAGTAGAATGAAGGGTATGAGAGCGATAGGCTTAGTAGATTAAGAAGAAAGAGTGGATAATAAGGACGAGAGATTAGGAGGGAAAAATAGAAAGAAAGGGTGAAAAATAGAGGGAAAACGAGTGAAAGAGAGGGTGAGAAAGAGCGATGAAAGAGAGTGTTATAAAAAGAGGAGTGATAGATAAGAGGAAGAAGATTGAAAGAGATGGTTAAAAGAGAGTCAGAGTGAAACGGCATGGAGTGACATGTAAGAGGACGAGTGAATATAAGGAAAGAAAAAGGAAAAAGAGAGTTGCAAGGGCTTTGATAAGGAGGAAAAAGTAGTAGAAAAGAGTGAGATAGTGAATGGCTGATAAATTGAACGGAAAAAAGAGAGATTCCGACTTTTTGTAAGTCCCCGCCGTCACATGCCTCAACAACTGTCACTGAAGCCCGCCAATTCAACGATATCATCCTATAAAATCAAACTAAAGAATTCCCGATAATTAAAGAACGTTTTCGCAGCACTCCGCAGTGCCACAGTATTCATAAACCTCTAGCAGAGCCAGAAAAGCTCAGCTTTAATTGAAATGCCTGACTTCCTCATTAATTATTACCACACTCTGTATAAAAAAGTTTCTATATGAAATGTATACAGAAATAGGCCGTGTAGCAAATACTGAAGCCTTGTTTTTCCTTTTATAACTCACTCATTTTCCTTCGTAACCTCCGTGTTGATTGGAAATTTTACGCAAAGTTTTACATCATCACTTTAAAAAAGAGTTTAAGAACTCCATTTGGAAGTAATTTTCTCAACGTAGGCAATATTCTTCCTAAAGAACGTTGATGAAAATGTGCCGATTTGGGGCCCGTTTCACGAAAGTCACAAGTTACATATTCACCGGTGAATTTCGGTGAACTTGTTACTATTCTGAGTTACAAGTGTTTCACGAACGAAATTCACCAGTCTTTTAGTCACAAGTTAAAATTCACCTATTCACTAGTAAAAAGTCACAAGTTCACTATAGTGAATATTCATGTTTTCACAAGTAACAAGTAAACACTTGTGAATATTAGCCAAAATTTTAACCTATCGTAATACATGGGTAACTTTTTTCACAAGTGCTTTTGTGGTTATGTTATTTGAAAAAATAGTTTTGTCGTCGATGTCATTACCGTTCTTTTGAGGTTATTCGTCATTGAAGTTTTACTAGTTTTGTTATTGATTTAGCCTACAATACCAAAGGTTCCGTATTTGAAAAGGAAATTCTGTGAGCATAATATTTATTAAGGAGAATGAATAAAACAAACAAAATTTCTGAATCAAGTGTGAATTTTAATATTTATTAGTTTAGAAGCAGTAAACTTGTAAAATTTAATTGAAGCCTACTCGAAAGTAATTGACACTGGCCTAAGATTATACGGTGGATCATGGACTATAAAAAATGTTTTATTTTTATTTATGTAAAGCATAAGTGTTTTATAAACAATTATCTGACCGTTTAATTCCAAGAAAAGAGGTCTCTTGTTGAGTACAGTCTAGGTCTCCGTAATGCAGCTTGTACAATATTTTTCTGAATTACAAAAATCTTCCTAAAATGTGAATTCATAGGTCCATCCTAAGCCCTGATCCCATATTGCAAGACTGATTGAGTATAAGCGAAGTAGATCAGCCTGCAAATATTTGTATATTTTAAATATTCATATTTTTTAAAATATAGTTTATGGAATTTGAAAATGAAATAAGTTATTTCAGCCTTTGACACAGTCATGTTATTGTCAAATCTCTGTCTCTTTTTTTGCTTAATGTATCAGAGAAGGCCCCAAACAATATTTCTCTATTTTCTAAAATTGCTTTTAGCACTGTTGTTTTGCCCTCGCGTTTTTTTTTCCGAATAATACTGACCTAACCAAAATTCAGGAATAGACCTAACCTATTATTAAGAATAGATTCCGATTACAAATCGGGGAGAGAAAGAAGAAGAAGAAGATTACAACATTTTCTTGTAACAGATGATCTAAAAAGTAACAAGTAAACGCTTGTACTAGTGAAATTGTTACTTTGTAACTTGTGACTTTTGAGAAACGCCTGTACTTGTGAAATTGTACTTACAAGTGCGATAGTAGGTGAACTTGTTACTTTGTAACTTGTGACTTTCGTGAAACGGGCCCTTGGTATGCTTATTACCTCACAAAGTTCAAGCCTGAAACAGTGTTCACAATATTGCTACAAACTGGACTGCTATTAACAAGTTTCAATGACCTGTTTGATAAAATTTCAAGAATCTGCTTTATTTATCCTTCAAACAAACATTAACATCATTGAATTTTGTTTAATTACGAAGAAAAATATGCATCTCATAGGTATAAGTCATAGTGTTTGACGAAGAAAGCTTTTTGTTTCACTTATTCACCTCATTACCCACGCAAAAGTCTCAAGACTCATATGGGCATCATCCGACTAAAAGAAAAGTTTCAATTTGAAATTTTATTTGCCAACAGTATTTTTTTCGTAGGATGAAATCCACATAGGTCTGAAACCTGTGCGTGGGTAATGAATCTGATGATGGTGATTAATGAGTTGTTACAAAGCATTGACATACCAGTGAATTATAAAAGATATCTCAGATATTGCAATATTGAATCATGTAATGGAATTTAACAAGAAACTTACTTAAGAATTTATTTACAAAAATAATAAAAAAATATTGAATGGAATGTTTCGCGATTTAATCGAAGAAGGGAAGTAATAAGCGAATCCTTCCCCCACTCCACCAATACTACATAACTCCCACACCTTAAGATAATTCAGTATATATTCTCTGTTCGCTGAGGATGGGACTCAGGTCCTGAAACGCGTCCGATACTACTCACAGAAGTTAGCGCAGTTGGTTGGGGCGTAGCAACTTCAGTTTGCTGTCGTTAAAGTGTTCGTGGGTTTGAATCCCGCTCCACCGTCAGGCATTTAAGTGTAATCATTCACCTCATTACCCACGCACAAGTCTCGGACTCATGTGGGCATAATCAGCAATAAAATTTTTTTTTTAAATGCAAGCTTATAATCGTTATTAACATCGTTAGTACCAACAGTTCATGTGATGACCAAAACCACTAAAGAAAATGGTAAGAATAAATAAATAAGTTACTCCATTTATAAAAAGTGAGCTGAAGTTATTTATAGAAGAATTCGAATTATGGATAAAAGTTGAAACTGTTGATAGCTGGATTGAAACCTTAGAAACATCATAAGAGAACCCTCTCTCATAAGAGAACAGTACCCAAACGACAAGATAGCCTCGCCCCCTCACCCAAACTAGACAAACCAAGAACTACAACACATCCAAGACAAGACACCACTGGCATAATAGAAGACAAGCAAACAAACCATTACATTTACCAGACCAGACACAAAAAGACAAAAACCTTCAAAATCTACCATCTAAATATTCAAAGAGGCCTCCAAGGAAAAATAGATAAACTTCAAATCGAGCTTAACAACTACACTCCTGATATAATCATCCTATCTGAACATGGACTTAGACAAGAGGAGCTTCAACTTACAAACATCCCAGGCTATACACTTATAGCATGTTTCTGTCGAACAATATACATGTGGGGCGGTATAGCAATGTACAAAAGAAATGATCTAGTGTCATCCACAGATGAAATACACCTCAAGGAGCCATATCAACCTGTTGAAAAAGCATTTGAGACCATCTTAGTAAAAGTTAAATTGAAATATTTCAACCTAATCATAATGGGCTCATACAGATCACCAGACCTCAGAACTGAAAAGGAATACTTGAAAAATTTAGGCCATATCCTGCAAAATCATGCTGCTAAACATGATAGACTGGTGATACTAGGAGACATAAATATCAACATACTTAATACTGGTAACCAAACTTACAAAGACTTGAGTAATATTTTAACCCAACATGGATGCATCATATACAACATTCCTGCTACAAGGATAACCCAAACATCAACCACAAGCATTGATGGCTGCTATCACAACCTACCACAGGAAATGATAAAATCCTCAGCTTATCCTAACCAAATATCAGACCACCATGCAGTAGTTTGTGAAGTAGACTGTGGGACTGAACAGGAAGCAGTTACATACAGGTATGCCAGGAGCTACTCAATGTCAAACTTGAAGAAATTGAGAACTAAGTTAAGCAGTGTAAATTGGAGTTCAATAACAGAATCTACACAGGCAGAAATCAAATACAATAATTTCATAAAAATAATGCGACAGCTAATAGATGAAATAATGCCAAGACAATCTAAAAAAATAAACTTTAATAAAAACCCTGTTTTCTGGAACAATGACACCATAATATTGAAGAATAGATTACTCGATGCAAATAACAAATGTATGCTCACAGGATCTATGGTAGATAGGGAACACTATAATAATATAAAAAAATTATATGACCAGGATGTGATACATAAAAAAAAGATGCAAATCAAAGGTAAAGTTGAACAGGCTGATAATGCAACAAAAGTGTTGTGGAGGATTATAAATGATGAAAGAAACAAACGAAATACAGGCAAACATGATAACCTTCACTTGACAATAGACAACAGGAATATAGCCAAACCCTACCATGTCAGCAATGCTCTAAATGCATACTTCACTCAACAAACAGAAAAAATAACTACAAATGAAAGAACTATTATCTTGGATGACCAAATCAATGCCCCAGTGCTCTGTGAATTTAAAAGAGTCTCAAAATTAGGATTGGCTCAGCTTCTCAAAAGATTAAAATTTAATAACTCAGCTGGATGTGACGTCATAACAGGCAAAATTCTCAAGTACTGTGGGGAGGAAATAGGAGCTCCACTGTTGGACATACTAAACACATCTATAGATCAAGCAACCTTCCCTCAAAGCCTGAAAATTGCCAAGATCTACCCCAAATTTAAAGGAGGAGACAAGACCAACATGAAAAATTTTAGGCCAATAGCTAATCTACCTATAACTTCTAAAATAATTGAGTGGGCAATCTATGATCAACTAATCAACCACCTGGAAGGCAACAAACTATTTTCTGTGAGACAACATGGATTCAGGAGGGGCCTGGGCACAGCCACAGCAATATCAGAGCTATGCAATGACATAAACCGAATTTGGGAAGAACAAGAAACTGCCACTGGACTCTTCATAGACCTCCAGAAGGCATTTGATACCCTGGATTGGGATACCCTAAAAAATAAACTCCGCAGACTGAGAATCGAGGGTAAGGCACTACAGTGGATTGAAGATTATCTCTCTGATAGAACACAATATGTAGAAATTGATCACCACAGAAAAAACACAATAGTAACATATAAATCTTCACTCCGATCAGTAACCAGAGGTGTCCCTCAAGGATCCATACTAGGGCCGGTACTCTTTCTGGTGTACATAAATGATTTCCCAAAAGAGTTGCACAAAGATAAAAGATGCATACTGTTTGCAGACGACACCACAATTCTAATTCCATCAAAGAAAGATACACCAACCAATTGTATAATAGACTCAGCTCTTGATGAAGCAACCACTATCTGCAATAGACTACATCTTAAAATCAACAAAACGAAGACAGTCCACATAAAATTCACACCCTTAAGCAATAGCCCAGTAGATGAACAAACCAACAGCAACTTAACTACAGCCAACTACACAAGATTTCTAGGCATAATAATAGATAAACACTTAACATGGCAGTACCACATTGATTACCTTAGCAAAAAATTGTCATCTGCAGTCTTTGTCATCCGCAGGATACGCAAAATAACAGACGAAAAAACAGCCTTCATTGCATACCACTCTCTATTTGCCTCACACCTCCGTTATGGTGTTGTTGCTTGGGGGTCAACAGCACAAATATACTTAGAAAGAATACTAAGAATCCAAAAAAGAGCACTAAGAACAATACTAAGAGTGGACAGGATTGAGCACTGCAAAGCACTATTCATATCAAGTAACATTCTCACAGTTGTGTCACTTTTCATTTTGGAATCCATAGTTCAGGTAAAAAAATTTAATCCTATACAAAGATCCAACCAACACATGTACAATCTTCGAAACAACCAAGACCTAGACCTGCCACAACACAGACTGGAGAAATTTAATAAATCACCCTTATACTCTGGGTCCTATCTATATAACCTGTTGCCCACCAGCATAAAGTCTATCCCAGACAAGAGATTGTTCACCAGAACCTTGAAAGTCTACCTCATGACTAGACCCTACTACGCCACAAAGGAGTACATTGAGGAGCACACATTTGTGCACAGAAGATAAAGCTCACCGACGCGCGCCCCCCACCGAAGGGGAAGATATACTGACAACTCCCGCAGCCTTATGACTGTTGGCGAGGACCAAGGAAGTAAAAAAAAAAAAAGTAAGTAAAAAGTATTAATAGATTTTGACTTTTTCGGAACTTCATATACGGAACACAACTTTATGGATCATATGGATTTTGGGGTCCAAATATGTCGATTTCAAAATTGTAGAATAATTCCAGTGAATCAGCATGTGATTCAATTATTATTGTTGCCGCTCAATCTATGGTTTCCTGTGAACATGGCGGACGTTTTCGGCACACAAACTATTTTGTGATTCTGATAATAAGTTGTAAATTTATGCGTTCTACAAGCCTCAGCCGCAAACGGCCGTCAAATTGCGTCGCTGCTTTTCATGTACAGTAATCAGAAGCATAGAACCGATCAATAGATAGTGACATTACGATAGTTATTGATAGCAGTATTTAAGTTATTTAGTACAGTAAACCCTCGTTAATCCGGACTAATTGGGGCTCCAAGTCGTCCGGATTAACGAAAGTCCGGATTAAAACAAATAATCTTAAACGAAGAAAGACAGTGATTTTTGGGTACCCCTTGTATATAATGAAACACCTTTTGCAGATAAACTTAAATAGTATGTATATTCTGAATATAAAAATACTGTACATATTCGGCACACTCACATCGCCGGGCGCAGTCGTACAGTGACAATCGCATGCTACTAATCAGCATTCTGCGCATTGAAACTGCGATCCAATGGCTGTCCGGATTAAGCGAAGTCCGTATTAATGGGGTCCGGATTAACGAGGGTTTACTGTAGTATTTAATAGCAGTAGCAGATTGATATCAGATAGTTACACAGACAGATTGTTACGACCGTTACATCATTTCAGACTCTGAAATATCAAATAAGGTTTTAGGTTATATCAAGTAGTATCAACTTTCTTTGTAATGGCAAAGGTGACATTGTGGAAGGTATTCATAATGAATAATAAGACGAAATTGTCACAACCACATTTATTAAAAATATTGAGAAACTAGTTTCCGTTGTTATACCATTATCAATCTCAATCAAACTAAAACTAAAGTACAGAGTAGCTTGATATATACTGAACATGGAATGATACTATTGGTTAAGCGAGGAAGAGGCTGACCTTCATCAAAGGTTGTGATTGGCTGACAAGTCACGCCCCCTGGTGGGAGGAGTAACAAGCAAAAATACAAGTCAAATCAAGAACTAAAAACCGTGAACATCTAGAAAGTAACAAAGAAGAAAAATACGTAATAAGGCTAGAACTGAATAAAATTATAACTAAAAAATTAGAAGCTCACTGAAATTCAGTCAAGGTCAACTGAGAAATACACGAAAAAACAGTTTTTTAAATATAGGCTTGTTTTCCAGTTATAGATTTGACTTGTATTTTTGATTGTTACTCCTCCCACCAGAGGGCGTGATGTGTCAGCCAATCACAACCCTCAATGAAGTCAGCCTCTTTCTTGTTTAGCCAATAGTATCATTCCATGTTCAGTATATATTAAGCTTCTCTGTACTTCAGATTTATTTTGATTGAGATTGATAATGGTATAACAACCAAACTAGTTTCTGAATATTTTTATATATGTGATTGTGAAAATTTCGTCTTATTATTCAAGTAGTATCAAGTTCTAATACTAAAATAATGCTGGCAACACTAGAGTGAAACTCGAACTCTGTTTACCCAATTAACAGCAGACAGTAATTAGTAATTACCAGTCAAGAGGTCAAACAAATAGAGAAGCGATTGAATAACTTTCAACTAACAAAGAATATTCTAACAAAAAACTTAACACTTTCCAAATCTATTTAATAACTGTTAAATAGGCCGGTCAATAACTCAATGTTAAATGTCCAATAAAGTGTTAAATAACTCAATAATAAACTATGAACTTACTGACACTGGTCCAAAAGAAGTTTGTTTAAAATACATAATAAGACTACCACATTTATTTATTTACTTTTTATTTAAAAAGTAAAAAACTAGTCTTGGTTGTTACACCATTACCAATCTCAAACAAACGAAAAATAAAGTAAAGTTTATCTTAATAGTATAATACTATATACAGAATGATACCATTGGCTGAAGGAGAAAGTGCCTGTATTAGGTTGACCTTTATTAAAGGCCTGTGATTGGATGAAGGCAAAACAAGACAAGCCCACTGGTAGGAGGAGCAGCAAGCAGAATCCTCCCACCAGTAGGCGTGTCTTGCTTTGGCCTTCAGCCCATCACAGACCTTCAATGAAGGCCAGCCTCTCAAAGACACTTTCTCCCTCAGCCAATAGTATCATTCCGTGTTTAGTATATATAAAGCTACTCTGTACTTTAGTTTTAGTTTGATTGAGATTGGTAGAGTTACCAATGCTGGTAGAGTTATAAATTGGAAAGGCTAAAGATAGAAGTTTTTATTTCAAATGAATAACAGAGATATTTTCAAGGATAAACCGCACTTACAGAAAAGTGATTGGGGATTTATGCTCCATCCGAAAGCTTCAAGTAAAGGGTATCATATTTTCAGTTTGGCCAAATTCTATAGCTGTAAGAGTTCAACTTTATGTCTCAAAAGTAACAGTACTTTTGAAAACTGATTTATTCGAAACTTTTATGTCGAACTCAAATTGTGTCACTACTATATTGACAATTAATCAGAGCAAGTGAAGTTTACTTCTTTGATATAGCATGAAACTGTGGCTGGTTTCAAATGATTCATCTGTTATCTTGGACACATTATTATTTTGTGGTTCCACTTATTGGACATACGAGACCAACATTGGAGAAAACACTAAAGACAGAACAAGAAAGTTCCAGATTAAAACACTGGAAGGCGAACGTATAATGAAAGTTTTCCAGCAACTGAATTTCAGCTTGACCAATGCTTGTTTTCTGATACCATATAACTAATATTTCTATCATTGAAAAAACTGCTCCTTTTAAGTTTCTTCCTGTTGATATGGAATGGTTCAATTTTCAAATATTTATGCTCAAATGCTCATACCTCCTTTCTATGTAGTGGCGAAGGTGATATTGTGGAAGGTATCCACAATAAATAATAAGACGAAATTGTCACAACCACATTTATTAACAATATTGAGAAACTAGTTTGTGTTTGTAATACTCTCAATCTCATTCAAACTAAAACTAAAGTACAGAGTAGCTTAATACACTGGACATGGAAAGATACTATTTACTAAGCGACAAAGAGGCTGACCTTCATTGAAGGTTGTGATTGGCAGACAAGTCACGCTCCCTGGTGGGAGAATAACAAGCAAAACACGAGTCAAATCAATAACTAAAAACTGTGAACATCTAGAAAGCAACAAAGAAGAACAATACACAACTAGGCTAGAATTGAATCAATTTAAAATTAAAAAATAGGAGCTCACTGAATTGACCCTGACTGCATTTCAGTGAGCTTTTATTTTTTAATTTTAAATTGATTCAATTCTAGCCTAATTGTGTATTGTTCTTCTTTGTTGTTTTCTAGATGTTCACAGTTCTTAGTTATTGATTTGACTCATATTTTTTCTTGTTACTTCTCCCACCAGGGGGCGTGACGCGTCAGCCAATCAAAACCTTTGATGAAGGTCAGCCTGTTTCTCGCTTAGCCAATTCCATGTTTAGTATATATTATGCTACTCTGTACTTTAGTTTTAGTTTAATTGAGATTGATAATGGCATTACAAACGAAACTAGTTTCTCAATATTTTTAATAAATGTGGTTGTTACAATTTCGTCTTATTAATCATACCTTCTGAATGGGAGAAGATTTTACAATATAATTAGATATTCTTAATTGCTGACAACTTACAAAGAAAATAGGAATTACTATTAGAAAAAACACTCTGTAGTGGAAATAAACACTCACATTTCTATTAGTGACAATAAAGTATTGTTTCACTCCAGAACATGGCATGGCATAGAAGTGATAGCCAAGTTCCGTAGCAGGTATCTATCAGAGATAAGCTACGAAACTCTTGGGCGCTTTTTGTAAGGGTGACCGATTGGATTGGCCAGCAAAATAGACTCTTTTCTCTGCTGTAGAATCACTTCCCGGTGGTTCGGAACCCACTTAAAACTGTAGGTCCAACTCATCAATCACCATCATCCAATTCATTACCCACGCACACTTCTCAGACCTATGTGGGCTTCATCCTCCGAAAAAAAAATAGTGGGAAGAATGATTTCCTAAATATAATTATGTTATATCAAATATGTTATTGTCACCTGACGGCTGATATAAATGCTGAACCAAACCTTGTTAAAATATGTTGTACTGCATATTTTAAAAATAAAATAAATTCATTATTTATTCATTTACTCTGTTGTTAGAACATCATCAGACAGACAATACTGTTACTTTACAGGAAACTCGTATCATCTATCCGAATGTATTTCATTCATTTCAGGGAGGTTTTTGATTACGGTTGATTTGAACGTTTCAATAATAACACGGTATTTATAATATTGATTGAACTTCAGTAATTCATATTATTCCACCCAAGGGTTCATGAGTAACAAAATAATTAAACTCAAACAATCACGTTGCTCTCCCGTTATAAGAAAAGCATCATCAGGCTCAATTGTGGTAATGAGGAAAAAATAATTTCACGAGAAAAAGTAATATCAGAGGAATGATTAATGACCAACTTTGCAGATGTAAAAACTTTCGAAATAAGCTACTCCAATGAGCAGTTGTTCCTATTGCATTCATTTCAGAGAGGTTTTTGATTAGGGTTGATTTGAACATTTCATGAGTTCGAGTTCTACATTCTGTTCCGACAGCAAATATGATAAATGCCGTCTCGACGGGGACGCGGTCATAAATTTCGTCTACAATCTTCATTTCGAAGAATTTTATCTTGCGCTCTGTCTGCCGTTGTGCGTATTTTTAAGAAGAGACACTCCCAAGCTTCTTTTACGAGTGTAATCAAGATAATGATTGGCTGGGAGTAAAACAAGCAAGGCCTTGTTTTACCACCAGAAATAATTCTACCTAAAACATTGTTTCATGTCCTGGAGCTATCGTATGAAGTTGACACTGATCACTTCAGTGCTTGGGGCCATTTCCTTCTAATTTGATCATAGAAAGAATCATTTTATTTCAAAAATGACTGGCAGCCATGACTCCTACTTCTTCGAGAAACTATGGAAAAGAATTTGTATCAGTAATGAGATTTTTCTTGAAAGAGGATGGAAGAAGAAGGTAGATTTCTTTAAATGTGAAGGTGGATTAGATTACTTTATTCATGGTAAATATACAACTTTTTTCAAATGTGTGCTTATATACAATATTTTAACATCATATAGAAAGTAGACCTCGTTGATACTATTTACATTTTGTTGGAAATATTAACAGTGATCTAATGGGTAGAGCTGATGAAATGAAATTCTAAGTGATGCATTTACATGAAAAGGCGAAGTTTGGACAAAAATTTGTCCATTCGAGCACTTAACCTTACAGGTAGAGAGACATGAAGAGTACATGAGTACTAAAGTATGTGGAGAAAAATAATTTTAAAATAAAATAGCCGTACCTGAAAGGCAACTGTATAATAGTGGCACAAAATATATAAAAACCTCATAGGCTTTTCATGTGGTCATGGGCCAAAGTCTATGTATCATCAGCAAAGAGTACTTGATTTCAATTAGTTAATCTAGAAAAATTTGAAATCAAGCAGCCTTTGAAAGTTGCTCAACTTAATCTGATTAGAACTTTTATTTGAAGGAATCCATTGAGAATAAAAAAGCCTATTATGGAAAAATGGTTTAAAAAATCCACTTGCTACTTGCTGCGCCTTCTTCAATGTAAAAAAAAACAGTTTATCAGTTTTATCAATTCCACAATTCAACTCATCATTCATCTGAAATTATCATTTCACATGATATGCCTGTATACCATAAATACACATGTATTCTATTAAATTCATAAATTTTATTTGTAATGGCGAAGGTGATATTGTGGAAGGTATCCATAATAAATAATAAGACGAAATTGTCACAACCACATTTATTAAAAAATATTGAGAAACTAGTTTTGGTTGTTATACCATTATCAATCTCAATCAAACTAAAAATTAAGTACAGAGAAGCTTAATATATACTGAACATGGAATGATACTATTGGCTATAAGCGAGAAAGAGGCTGACCTTCATCGAAGGTTGTGATTGGCTGACAAGACACGCCCCCTGGTGGGAGGAGTAACAAGCAAAAATACGAGTCAAATCAATAACTAAAAACTGTGAACATCTAGAAAGAAACAAAGAAGAAAAATATGTAATACGGCAAGAATTGAATCAAATTAAGAATTGAATCAAATTAAAACTAAAAAATTAGAGCCTCTTTTTCGCTTAGCCAATAGTATCATTCCATGTTCAGTATATATTAAGCTTCTCTGTACTCTAGTTTTAGTTTGATTGAGATTGATAATGGTACAACAACCGAAACTAGTTTCTCAATATTTTTTAATAAATTTGGCTGTGACAATTTCGTCTTATTATTCATTATATTCATAAATAAATAATGAAATTATTATTCCATGGCCCATCATTATTATTTCAGAGACAGAGATGCATCACCTAATTTTCCTTTGAGATTTAAATAATGTTTCCACCTCTGGCTAACTAGCATTAGCAATTTCCCAACTAATGACTTTCTTGTTCTACATAAAATTCGCAAATCAACATTCACAGTGGTAATAAACGGAATGGGATCTACATTGTTGCCACGTTGCCAGGTTTACATGGTCGGATTCAGTTTGCTGGCTCAACAAACACAGGAGAGCTCCTTGGCCTACGCCTACCCTCAGGGATGTATTACATCGCCAGGCCAAGTAGTGAGCTATTCTCAGGTCCAACAAAGTGAACCTCTCTAC
Source organism: Conomelus anceps (assembly GCA_948455865.1). Lineage (NCBI taxonomy): Eukaryota > Metazoa > Arthropoda > Insecta > Hemiptera > Delphacidae > Conomelus > Conomelus anceps. The sequence continues at coordinate 39,978,395 of OX418225.1, read as the reverse complement.
AACTACACGGCCCTCAAACGTTGTAACTCCTCGAGAGATTGAATCAAAACGGATACATCCTTCTGCCAATTTAACTCCTATACCTAATCAACCCGGCAGTCATGAACGCCTACGTTCATGATATATTCCTCCTTTTATTCCTAACCAACAGTGAATCCAGTTTGTAACTTTCTGCTTCAATCGATAATTTCATATATGCTTTGCATTGCTACTCTCAATCCATTAATTAGTACATGAACTTCAGTTACATGTTATAGTACAATAATGACTTTATTGATGAGTACAAATTATGTATGAATAAGTAGAATCTATCAAATCAATCATCACATCACTATTTGGTCTGTGTCGACAGTAGCTAATTTTGCGAAGTGATACATCATAAAAACAATGAAGGTCAGCCTATGAGAGGCACTTTCACCCTCAGCCAATAGTATCATTCTGTTTTTAGTATAATTAAGCTACACTATACTTTAGTTTTAGTTTGTTTGAGATTGATAATGGCGTAACAACCGAAACTAGTTTCTCACAGTTTTCAATAAATGTGGTTGTGATAGCTTCAAGTCTTATGGATATTTTCACAATATCACATTCGCCACTACAAAGAAAGTTTATATACTTCAAATCAGATAAGAACCAGACTATCTAATACAATCAATCCCGATTATAATTGGAAATGATTAGCAACGAGCTGTGTCAGGCATTTGATCAGTCAGATAAGATAACACACGAACGACATTGAAACAGAGAATAGGAGGTACAGTTGGGGTCTGACGAGTTGATCCCTGGCCGATTTTTCCCCTTCTCCTCCAACTCTCTGCTACTGTGCATTGCAATGACATTAGCCCTAGACTCAACTAGGCTAGTTGAAGCTGGCTGAAGCGCAGAAAATCTGTTTGTCTCTGGCCGTAGTTTTCAAATTAGGAGTAAAGCATGAATAGAGCATGCGCAGTTGGCTTCCTACTACTGCCGCCCGCTCCCGCACCGAAAAACCAGGGATCAACTCGTCAGACCATAACTGTAGAACGCTTGGGCTCTTCTAGGAAGGATAATGGCTTTGGTTTAGCCAGAATGAAAGACTTTTCTTTTGTGAAATCACTTTTCGGTGACTCGGAACCCAGCTAAAACTGTAGGTCAAACTCATTAACCATCCAACCCATTACTCACGTAAAGACCTATGTAGGCTTCATCCTCCGAAAGATATAGACTTTTAAGTCAGTCAAAATATTTTATTGAAGAAGCTATTGAGAACATCAATTGCATTGAAAAAGTCGAATAAATTGAATCATAATTATTCGCAAGGTGGTACATTGAATGTACAAGGTGGTAATTTTGAATGCTATTTGGACCATTTCAAGCTTATACAATCAGGCTTATTAGTTTGATACCAGATAAATTAAATTTTTTCAATGAGATATTGGGTGTTGTTAATAAAGTTGAGTATGTTGAGTAAGTTGACTCTGTTGGATGACTGCAGTTGACTGTTGATCTGTTGAGTCGACGGGAGTCCAATCGGAAGGCGTGAGAAACAGCTGTGACTAACTAAATTTTTATTTACGTAAAATTACAAGAATCAAAAGCACCGAGTCGAAAATATGAGATATACAACTTTATTCACACTATTATCTGACATTTTATTATAAAATAATCTATGTTTTCCCGAACAGCAAGCTTCATTTTCTATATTGTACTGTTTGTTTTTATGTATTGTGACTACATTGTGACTTTGCCTATTACTGTTGTAAGTTTATTTGCAATAAAGACATCTTATCTAATCTTCAAATGAGAATAATAAAATCAGATATGAATCTTCATTTTCTCTCACAACATTACAAGGAAATCAATAATTCAAACGATTTAGTATCATTCGTTACTTCCCAAACAAGTACTGAGTATTTTTATAATCAAATCATTCATTTACTCATGTAACACTCAAACATTTCCCACTTAAACGTTAATTTGATGTATGGAAGTAACTTGAAAGTATCAAAAACAAATTGCTATGCAGAAGATAAATAACATATCTCCTTTTCTACCAATTAACTAATTAACAGTTGTATCTCTTCACTGATTGACAATTCAAAGTCAGGATTGATAAGTCAATGAAATCGACAAGCAATGAAGGATCATTGAATTGAAATTGAAATTGCATGAACCACTTCCGCTGTCGACAATAGAATAAACCTTTCGCCCAATCAATTGTCCATTGATTGGCTGGAGATAATAAAATCACAGGGAGATATTGACCAATCAAACGGAGATTGAAAAGGTATTGATTGGAATCCATTGCTGTATATTGAACATTCAAAAGTACTTCAATTTAAAAGTAAATTAAAAATTGATTACAACACAAATCAGCCTTCCCGGTTTATTGCGCTATTTACTTTTAAATATGTTATAAATGGTCTTTGAATTGTAGTTACAAAAGTATCTATTGTAATATTCACTTTGAAATATGTTACAAATAGTCTCTGAATTACATTGCGCTATTCAGTTTGAAATATGGTAAAAATAGTTTTTAAATGATCACTTTGAAATATTTTACAAATAGTTTCCCAATTTTACTGTGCTACGTTACCTATTCAATTTGAAATATGTAACAATTGCTACACTCATATAACAAAAATCTTGTGCTTTCTTTTCTATAGTTCTATTTCTAAATGGTACGAGTGTATACTACTCATGATATATTTGGCGATAGGTCGTTGTAAAACCAAACCCAATTGGGAGAGATTTATCACATGAAACTAACTTTAATTCATGAGTACACCCTCGAGCCATGATTACACTTTTTATCTGTAATGTCCTTTTTATTACAGCATTTGTAGCGCAATCGCTCAGTTTAAAAAACACGTTCGCGCATTTTCCCAGAGTGAGCATTTCCCGCACGTGAGTGGATTACATAACGATGCTGGATTTTCCAAATATGAAAATCTGCGTTTGCTAATTACTGGATTTTGCTTAGGGTTTTTAGTGGAAAGATAAGGACAATGGAGGATAAACGAATGATGTTGAATCAAATTTGATGTTTACATATATACGTATTTAAATATGATGCACGTATATTAGATTACAATATTGAATAAATAAAGTTTTCCATCTTTCTCCTCTACCAATGCTAAAAGGTTACAAAATAAATATGATATTTTCTTCCTTGCGTTTCATAACAATAACGATGACACAATCACTAGATTACATACATCAAAGGCATCAATGAAAAACTGATAAATATTGTCTTTGAAAACCAAATGAATGAAGAATTAAATGAAAATAATGTTTTTTCCAAATAGGAAGCGGTTGCTGAAGAATTGTGAGGAACTTCATTAGACTATATATATTGTAACCTAAATTGAGTTATGATGTTAAAGATCCATCTTGTTTCCACTAGTATATAATAGAAACTTAAAAAAACACTTTCAAGTGGAAATTGTGACTCACGTTATGGCGTGATGGCCGTTTCACTCTGTTGTAAAGAGCATCGTCAGACGACGCACAGTATACCCTAACAGTACAACTGGCCGTCCCGCCATAACGTGAGTAATAATTTCCACTTGAAAGTGTTTTTTATTTAAGTTTATATTTAAGTTTTTATTAAAGTTTTCATTGATTCTAAATTGAGTTTTTGGATTGATTTCCAATATGGGAAGTGATAGCCGCGAGCCGTAGCAGGTATCTGTTCAATCAGATAGAGATAAGCTGCGTTCTCGTAGGACCTGTTTGTAACGGTGACCGATTAGATTGGCCAGCAAAAAAGACACTTTTCTTTGCTGTAAAATCACTTCCCGGTGGTTCTGAACCCACCTAAAACTGTAGGTCCAACTCATCAATCACCATCATCCAACTCATTACCCACGCACAGGTCTCAGACCTATGTGGGCTTCATCCTCAAAAAAATCATTTTTTTCGTAGCCTTTACAACAGAAAACATATTGAAGTCTCACAAAAACAAATTCTATTGGAGGATCACTTCCCAAGGCTAAGTATACACGTGATAAGGGCCTATCATTAAAAAAACAAAGATATTGAAAACACAAAAAACAAACTTCAAGCAACAATTGCTGAGTAATACGTGATATAGGCCTACCATTAAAAAAAACCCAAAGATATTAAAGAGGCACAAAACAAACTCCAAGCAACGAGTAACTCCCCGAAGCTGAATATACAGGTGATATAGGCCTAGCAGAAACAAAAAATGTTCTCCGAATCTCAATACCGTAAACAATGAAAGGGTAGGCGCTTGGCTGCAAGTGGGAAAGCGATTGACATGGATCCCTTCTTGACTTGCAAAGTTCCCACGGAGAGAATCAAATCACAATGGAGAGAAAAGCCAAGACGATGGCTTGAGGATAATCCCCGGGGAGTGGGCTCACGTCAAGGACCCTGAATTCGTAATAGATCTCGCCTGAAAACACATACATTTCTCACCAAATATACAAATTTATTCAAAATAACCAGCCGTATGTTCTTCCATTCCAGGCTCTATTATGCAATGCAAATCATATGTTATTATTTTTCATCACTGGAATAACATACAATATTAGTCATGACAAGATAGAGGTATCATATCATTCCTAGTTAGTAGATAATATTATAATGACAACTATTATACATTCATGAAACTTATTCAAGATGTTGATTGATGAAGATTGATAATAATTGATGTTGATGATTGATGATGACGATTGGTGATAATGGTGGTAATGCTGATGATGATCAAGAATCAAGAATGTTTTATTGTCATACATATTTCAGCATTGACAAAAGTAACTATCACTAATGCATTACATACAACGAAGTATAAGTCAACATTTAAAAAGGCAAAACAAGTTGTTATACTAACATACCAATAAGTTATGGGCCTGACACACAATAAAATTTACTGGATAACATTAACATTGCAGGACAAATCAAAAACAGAATTGATAGAGTGAACACCTCATCATACTAGCATAATCCCATAGTTATGGGCGTGGTACAGGATAAAATTTCACCGACTGAGTAGAATGCAATTTTTTTCAGCCACTTTGAAACAATATTTTTTAATTGTTTACTGTCTTTATCTCTGAATAGGATGAAGAGGGTGATAATTTAGTTCATCTCAAGAATTATATGGGAATTTTGTGTAGTTCATCGATAGATGATTTGCTATCTTGTGAAACCAGGCTACCCAAAACGCCCACAAATCATACATCATAATTTTTCAAATATGTGTATAGTACATATTTGTACGATGAACTACACACAATTCCCATAAGATTCTTGAGAAGAACTAAATTATAACCCTCTTCATTATCTTCAGAGACAAAGCTGTAAACAATTTAAAAATATTGTTTTAAAGTGACTAAAAGAAAGTGTATTCTACTCAGTCGATAAAATGTTATCCTGTACCACCCTCATAACTATGGGATTATGCTAGTATGATAAGGTGTTCACTCTATCAATTCTGTTTTTGATTTGTCCTGCAATGTTAATGTTATCCTGTAAATTTTATAGTACCATAGCCGACTTTGACAGTAGATGACTCTTTAGACCTCAATGTTATGATTTAGTCTTTATGCAATATTGTGAGAGCCTCTATTAAGGAATATTTTTTTTTTGCGGATGATGCCCACATGAGTCTGGAGACTTGCGTGTGGGTAATGAGGTGAATAGTTGAATGATGAGAAACATCCATGGCAGAATGAGATTCGAACCCAAGACTACAGGAAACGAAGCCAGCGAGAGCCTTATCTTATCACAGACAAGGGCTCCAATCAACTGCGCTACCAGAGCCGCCATAATTAATATAATAGTTAGTTATTTAGAGTTTGTGCAACGGCGATAAATAGATAGATATATTTTATTGCTTTAAAGATACAGTAGTCTATAGCAATGGTTGTACAATGAGCAACACTAACGAATAATTTGCAACGGCGAAAGGACACAGATAGATTGGCTAAATTTTTCACGTTTATTGCAAAAACAAAATATATCGTTATAAATTTTTTTTTGTAGATTACGTCTTGGAGACTCCAGTTAAGGAGTATAAGACAAGTCAGATCAACAATATTATACACTAGATACCATAATTACTTCAATTAGTTGAGGTGAGGCTTCATTTTGATGTGAAAGGAACTCTTGTACACTATAAAAAGCTAAACTAAATATTTCTTCAATTGTTTTTTAAATATTTCTATATTTTCAAGACTCTTCAAAAACTGCGGTAGCTTGTTGTAGAATTTCCTATCAATATAACTAGGTTTTTGTTTGAATAAGCTACTATTGTGACTCACCAAGTGATAATCTCCTCGGCGTCTTGTATTATAATCATGTACATCAAGATTTTGGTTAATATCATTCGTTTTTACATATAGAGTAGCTTCATACACATATAAGCAGGGTACAGTTAGGAGACCAAGTCTCTTGAACAACGGCCTACATGAATCTAATCTTATTTACTCTTTCTATACACCTAACCGCTTTCTTTTGGATCTTAAACACTCAAATTTGTACGTTTGGTAATTGATTCATTGTACAAAAGGTAATGTGGTGAAACTATGGCTCAAAAATATGCCAGATGTAGCTGAGAATCGAGTTCTAAAGCAGACAGATATTGATTAGTTTACTCATCATTTTATCTCAATTAGTGGTTTATCGTTTTTAATTGGTTTATTCAAAATTATATAATTGGTTTGTCGTTATTGTAATAATAATTAGTACTGTAATTACTGGTCTATCGTGATTGGTAATTAAGTAATTGGCTTATCATTTGTAGTTAAATCTTCTCACTCTCATGGAATTTGAAGTTTTGCGAAGTAACGGGTGTTTCATTAAGGACGCAACCCAAAGTTAAGGACACAATTTATTACACTATTGCATTTACGATTTTTGTTTCACAAAATACAAATCAATTATTGAATTGACAATGAATTTTACCTTTAATAAATTTAACCTTACAGTTGATGTTGGAAGTGATTTCCTGCAACTTGAATACAGATTCGCACTATTTTAATTACATTTGTGGCTACTCTTCTCAATGTTTAAAATCTTGGTTTAAATATTAGCTTTTAATTCATGAGTATGAGGGTTTTTCTGTAAACTACGCTTTTTAAATAACCCCATAGGAAAAAGTCAGCTGGGGATCTTGGAGGCCACAAATCTTTCGATACTGAACGATGACCAATATATTAGCCTAATAAGGTCAATTTTTTGAGAGCTGTCAACATTATTCTCCCATAAAGGTATAATAGTTGGAACTTCTGAAACTACATAGTGAACGAAAACTTTTCTGCAAGAATCCCGCAACTAATTAACACAATCATTAGTAATGGTTTCAAATCTGATTGAAAGTAGAATAGAACGTGTTTTATCTGTTGAACTAGTTCAATAACATTTTAACCCCTGATGAAAGAAGTTGTGAACAATGGTTGATTGTGAATGATATCTTTCTCGAGGAAGCTGCTCCATAAAAGAATAAAGTATGGAGACTCTTTTCAGAAGTGATGAGAACTTTTAACGAGATCTATTATCTCGGAAAAGAAAGACAAAGTTTCGTGCTCGATAACACAAGATGGCTCCCATCCTTATTTATTTTAGCAGACATGATTTTTATCTTTTCCATTAGCGTGATACTACGTACCAATCCGTATCAGATGATACACAATGATAATTCCTTCAACGGATCCAGCCAAGAAATGGATATCATATTCCTTCCTTTCAAGCTACCAACACAAAAGAGAATAATATCTCCGGATTCGATTATACCAGGAAAAAGAGTTTTCTCTTTGTGCTCCCGTTTTCGTTTAGTGGTTGGTTAGCCCAGTCTGGTCAGAATGTAACCAGAATGATCTTTCTATGATGAGAGCATACAGCAACACAAAATACGGTAACTTGTTACTGAAGGTAATATTTTACCTCGTAGCTTCTCGATATTTTGATTATTTGGGATGGGATCGCTCGATTTTTATATCATGCTTACACTTTAGTGTGCAATAATAGCATTCAATGTTATTTTTTTCTGAAGGTTTTTTTCAAGAATCTTCGGAAGAAGAGACATATTCAACTTTTTTGAAGCTGAATCTGAGAAAATTTCATTTTATTTTTATGTAGTGAAGTTTTTTAGTGAATATAAATTTTTAGTGTAAATTAACCTCAATGTTTTTGAAAATATAGCATAGTCAAAATTTGTGAAGAGGGTAGTATGTTCACTATGTCTGTTGCAATTTATATTCATTTTTATTCTAATAATAAGTAAATAAATAAAATTTCATGACTCTCCTTTGACCAGACCCCATAATTTTACCTTCCTTCATGATCATCAATCATTGATCAAGAATAGCAAAGTCGTTAGGCCTACAGGAATCCAGACTTCATAGGAATATTTCATAGACAGATATTCAGTAGTTACATGTCTAGACTATGATGATAAGAAGAATGATACTCCATTTTCAGCTATCTTCATCATTATCAATCAATTATCTGATTTTATTTCAACAACTACGATACTCAATTAACAAAATGTGACAATAGTCCAGGAATTACTCCAGTAGACCCCTAAAATTATTATTTTGCCTTAATTCAAAAATAAAAGCATTAGAATAAGTTCTTCTAGATAATCTTCATGAGTTTGGAGTCAAAATAAAAAATATATGAGCGCAATCTTTTTGTAGATTACGTCTTGGAGACTCCAGAAGGAGTATAAGACAATACAGATTAACAATTATGCAATCTTATACACTAGTTACCATAATGAATTATGGTAACTAGTGTATACGATTTTATAATTGTCTTAGATTTTAAGATTTAAAGATTCTAAGATTTTATAACTTGTCTTGTAACTGTAACTTGTAACTTAACTGGAGTCTACAAAACGTAATCTACAAAAAAAAATCAATTATACCCTTCAGTCTTTTCCAGTCTGTTAAATACAAGTGAAATTTTCATACTGTTCAAAAACTGTGTAGAATGGCTTGACTGGTGCTGTTTTTAACCGACTTCCAAAACAGAAAGAGGCTCCCAATACGAACTGTTTTTTTTTTGCATGAAAAGAAGCGTCTATATCTATAGATACTGAATTCACTCATAACTCAAAATGGCCAAAAATGTGACTTATGTTGTTTCCGAAACAAACCTTTCAAATGTACCCTGTGTAATGCTAAATCTATCTAATCATTGCTAAACTATCTGATAATATGCTGAAACTATCTAATGCAATTGATTTCGAGACTCCTTTTAATGTTAATGCTCAAATACATGTCAATATCTAATCAACATTGTGATCCCAAATTGATGTATAAGCACATGTCAATGCTATTGGTGTATCATCATTGATGTACAAGTTATGATGACTTCAGCTATCATACAATTTTTGTTTATTTATTGTTAAACAGTAATATTGAAATAAATGAGGATAGACTTGGAGACTTCTTGACATCCAAGATGCACTCATTTTTTATAAAATAAAAAATCCATCCACATTTTGAAAGTTTTTTTGAGTCACATCGATAATGGAGTCACTCGAACGTCCAAGAAACTTGGTTTGTATCGATCGATCCCCTAATTCTATTAAGCCTTTTCTTCCAAGATTCGAAGTCTCGTCTATCCTCCAAATCGGGGGTTACTCTTCTTTTCTCCTGCTTGATACTCGAAAAGGCTTTCAAGCTGATAACTAAGTCGCCAGTAATGCAGCTAAGATCTAATTACCTTTTCTCGAACAGGAAAATTCTCAATACAGTTCGCAACCACTAGGAAAAATATCGAGTTTCTATCAATGACTTGCAGTAGGAAAAGTGCTTTCAAGGAAAAGAGATTCCAATTTATTTTGTCTGTCACTGCCACTGGCGACTTCATTAATTTGTGGCAGCTGAGACAATATATTTCACAGACCATTGCTACATCAGACTTATGGAGAAATTTATTCCAGGCGAAATATATTTAACAGACTGTAGGCTATAATTGATTTTGTGGAATTCAGATAAATTTTTAATTTCAGTGGTCAGAGAAATAGCTACTCTTCTCAAACATACAAATTCAACTTTTATCCCCACTACACAACAATGCAATAACATTTAATAATATTTAGCTCCAAAGGTTACAAAACCTGTTCAATTGGGAAATGAATACTAAAGAATGTAAATTAAAAAAAAAAAAACATGTAGAAATGATACTATGCTATTATTGAATCCCTTGTTTCTGATGTTCTGTTTTTATTGAAGAGATTGTAACGTTGCATAGCCTGTAAAGGCTCCAACCAATAACCATCAAAAACTGTGTAGAATAGCTTGACTAGTGTTGTTTTCACATGATAAGACGCGTCTGTATCAATAGATACTGAATCTACTCATAACTCAAAATGGCCAAAAATGTGACTTATGTTGTTTCTGAAACAAATTATTCATTTGTTTTTCAATTGAATGTAAGGAAAATGCTCTTGAAACCCCTTCTATATTTAGTTCAGGAATTTTTTGAGTTATCTCCCAGTATAATTAACATTATTTTCAATTTCATGATACTGGCTATTATCTTATTTTAGTATTTTAGTATGTTTAGTACTTGGAATTTAGTGTTTTTAGACTCTGTATCATATAACGCTAAGGTATGAAGAGTCACCTACAGTCGTATCGGCTATGGTACTATATACATACATACATCATAATATACTTTTAGGACAAGACCTAATGTCATCCTCAAAAAAAAAAAAATGACTGTATTTGATGGTCGATGAAATATTTTTATTTCTATTACAGCATACCGTCCCGCTATTTTTCATTAAACATTCAATTAACAATTTTTACCACTCTATACCTTCGCTTGCTCTTAATATATTAAACACGCATGCGCAGAACTGACCTGATCAAGAAAATAATAAATGGAAATACAACAAAATTTTGCTGAATTTCTCTATTGAACATTAAAAACGAGAACACTGCCATCGCGGTTAGTATTTGTTCATCAAAGGTTCACCTTTGCATCACGTCATTGGTAGCAGGTGGGGCCTACTACTATAATCATGATTCTTCTGAAACGAATCTATGCATACAATAATTTAAATGTCAGAATCGATTTTCAATTAATATTTTTCAGTGCTACAAGTTGGTTCGATTTCTAATGAATGTGTCATTTGATTATTTCACAGGTATTGAGACATCCAACCGGAGCTACTTCAACTAATATGGACTTGACGAAATTTTGAGCTACAACTAGCATTGAATAAACTTCAAATGATAAATTCCGCAATCAGTCCTCGCGGTCATTAGTGATGATAAATAATGATACGGTACATACTAGAGTGTGTGGAGTCCAACTCATATTTCAGTTTCGGGGACAATAAAATTCAAAATAAATCAGAACCGATCGTAATGCCCAATTTGGAAATGTTCCAATTTCTACCGTGACCTTTGCTGATAACTGTGATAATTTTTCCCAAGGTGAACCTAGCATACATTTTTTTAATCACATGCGACGGAAATGTGTTTGAAATTGGAGGAAACGTTTGTGTGTTTCTGTGATTAGTTATCTCTTTCTGATAAACGTGATGCATATGGCAAATATCTTTCTGTGGATAGCCACCTTCTATGGAGTGTTCTACTGCCGGTGTGTACTGTGCGCCACTTATCTAGGTGAGTACCAGAAAACAAAATGTTTTAGCATGTCAATTAGCATATTTTACAATAAACATGCTGCAATGGACAGAAAAAATAAAAAATTTGAAGCCAAGCCGGATTCATACCTGATGTTTGAGAGACGATGATCCTGAGTTTTATTTTGATGTAATTTCTTAGGAATTACTTTTCCCATCATTTATCGACTGTCATATTGGTAATTAACAGATGCAACGAAGTACTCGAATGAACCCGATTCTGAAATGAAACAGTTAATATCAATTATGCTGTGGCAACTTACACAATAACTGTTTTCATCTTTTTACATATTTCTTAAAATGAGCCGTTTTCAATTTGAGACAGATTAAAATTTAAAAAAAATTTACAACACCAAACAAAAATATCAACGATTAAACTTGCAATGTTTAGGTGAATAATTAGAATAATTAAAAATATTGTGGTGATTTTAAATGGTTGTTTGTATTAGAAATGAACTAACTAGTAACGCTATGAATTAGTCAGATTTATTCAGCTATATAGACAATCCGTGCAAACCTTAGCTTGCAGCATCACGCTTATAAAGTGCTGCCAAAATGCACAGTAGCCATGAAAGCGAGGTCACGGTTTCATACAACACCTTATAATTGATAGTATTAAATAATTGATAGTATTATATAATTGATAGTAACAAATACTAACAAATGTAACCAAAAATGGCAACATATCGCCCCTTTTCCCATAAAGGACACTACTGCAAGCCAATGTTTGCAAGGGCTATAGCTGCTACATCGTGTCGATATAATTTTCATTACAATCATTTTTCTATTTGATCACCATAATACGAAATCAATAGGTATCCTACTCTAACTAGAAGGAAGCTATATACCAAGTTTCAAGAGTCTAGAATCTTTCTTTCAAAGCTTATCGCATGGACGGACAATGACTACAATAAGGCCCTGTCAAGGTCTTAACAATAACCCTCATATAATTTAATAATTTCACCATAGAGATTGATTTCAATACAAATTTGTGCATTTCATGACAAGACGATATTTGTTGCTAAACGTTTTCATTACAATGACAGTAGAAGTCAAATTATTTAAGCTTAATCAATAAGTACCCACCCTACTATTAGTGGAAGTAGACTAATAAGTTAGTTTGAAGTGACTGACAATTGAATAAACTGACAAATATACATAAACAGAATTTAATAATTTCGAATTCCGCCATTGCGGAAGTCTTCAGTATAAAGTAATAGCAATTAAAGGAATTCGAAATTATTAAATTCTGACTAATAAGTAATAATTTTGTGAAGATTAAAATAATTAGTTTATTAGTTTTTAATAAATAAATTAATTAGTGAAAACTTATTAAATAAATATATTCTGTATATCTCTGCTTTCAATTGTTGATTGAATAGGTTGAAATGATATTATCACTAAGTGATTTTATGAAAAGAAATTTCTGCTTGTTCGTGATTTAAATTCATCATTACTGGTAGAGAACAATCTCTTTGATGCATCATATTACATAGAAAATGATACGGAAATTGCTTTGACAATTTCCTCTCTAGAAAACTAAAACACTAAATTTCAATTATTTTTGTGGAGGGAAAGATAAAGCTGATTTCAATCTATGTATTTTGATGGAATGACAAAACAATTGATTTTCCGATCAGCCTTTGATTTTTCAATAAGGAAATATCATTGATGAATCGTGTTCATAGATGATTTACCCAGAATAGAATAGAAATTTATATATAAATTGAACTGTCAGAAGCTCTCAGAATCAAACAATCGAGGTAGAAACAATCTGATTGAGTATCGGTTTCAATTATTATAAGCTAAGTCACCATTTCATTCACTACCGACAGTAGACTGGAAATTCTCCGCTTGCTATCGTGTAAAGGTTTCAATATGGTTCAATTCTCAATATATTATTCTCCGATATTGTATAACGTATAATTTAATTCCGATATTTATACAAATTCCGATGGGAATTTCCATTTGGTTTCACATATTCATGCTACATACTCAATTATAATGATGGACCTCATTATTTTATATAGAGTAATAAGATATAATAATAAGAGAATAATTCATACATAATAATAGAAAAAGAGTAAATAGTAGATTCGTATGGCTTTTCGTGGTGGGAAGACCCTTACGGGTAGTTCCACCTCGCGGTTGTTTTTCAACGACTGCTTTTTTTTATATGCAACCGGGACCGACGGCTTAACGTGTCCTCCGAAACACGGGAGTGGCTCGAGAAAAATATCTTGTACTCAACTGGGATCGAACCCAGGACCTTTGGCTTATCAGACCAGCGATAAACCAACTCGGCTACGCCGACTCCTAGAAAAAGAGTGAACATCATGGATTCCATATGGAATGTTACCTCAACTATTCTATTTACCATATAACATGCAACTATGTCACTATGCTAATTATCATGTTAACTACTTATAACTAGTATGTTACATTAACTTTACAATTTTAATTCTAAATTTGTTTCTCATGATGTTTGGAATGATACAAAATAATAATCAATAATAATACAATATAATGGAAAATGAGTGAATCACAGTTCAATACTCAATTCTAATTTTGTTCTTCATGATGTATAGAATGATAGAAAATAATAATTAGTAATAAAAGAATAATGAAATTTATACAAAATAATGGAGAATGAGTAAACCATGGTACCAAGAAATTTTACATTAACTGTGGTTAATTTTGTGTTGGGAATTTTGGATGAGAACTAAGCGGAAATCTAACACCTAACATCATACACATAGTTTAATGACTACAGTAGTCTTTATAAACCGCGGTGATTGGGACTCATGGAACCATTTCAATGATCGCAGAGTCAGTCACTTCGTGACTAATCTTGGCGTTTGACTACAGAATAGAGTTAATATTTTGTATTTTGAGGTTAATGTTTATTTTTTCAGGCACCTCGGATTGCACGGAAACTCGGACTAGCGAGGCTCTTTTCAGCGCGACTCCACTGTATTAAGATTAGAAAGGAACAAACCAATGCACTTTAATAATACAGGACTACTTCAACCTTCAACGATTATTATTATACATAAACTACAGGACTAGACTTTATAATGATATTGAACAGACATTGGAGTTCCACCATAGTACTTTTCATATTCAAATTGTTGTGAAAATTTAGAATTCACATAAGTTTACCAGGAATAATTTAAATTCTGAATAAGTGAGAGCATGTCTGTGCTGGATGGAGGTTTCCAATTCAAAAGGCTGTGAATGCTTTATATCGCGCTCGCAAGTTTGCACAAGAAGCAGGGCTTCAAAGATCTCGAGAACTCACGCCGAACAGTTTATTCACATTTTAGACGTGAAAAGCGTGTTTAAACGACGTCATGGCGGAGGGAATATGTAGACGAATCTTTCTGAATGAAGATATTCGAGGTTAGACGTCTTCGTTTATAAGCGGGACTAAATCGGGTTGGAGATTCGCCTTGAAGGAGCACACTGTCAATGTACCGCACTTTCACACAGCGATATTGGAAAATCCCCACTTCAAGATGAGAGAGAGGGAGTGAGAAAGATAGGAAATAAAGGGATTATGTGAGTAAGAGAGATAGAATGAAGGGAAAGCTACAAGTGACAGAGAACCCCCAAAACTTGAAGGCTCATAACCGGAAATCTTATTTTGCTGCTAAAGCTTATTGTAGTCCAGCCCGCCTCTTCAATGATAAGAGCGGAAACTAGCCAAGTCGTTGGGCGATTCCAATATCCGATGTCCATTCAAATATCCTCTCTTATCGTATTAAGATCATTCCACGGAACATTCCCATCAAAAGACAATCTACGCTAACGTCAGATTGGTCCGGGATATTGAGTCATCTGCAATGTTTCGTAAATAAGCTCCAGAAATGGTGGATGGTAAGATCCTGTACTAATATGTATTGAGCAGTACAAAATAATGGATTATGGTGGAAAGTGGAGGAATGTAGTAGTAAGTGGTGAGCGGTTGTGCTAATGTGCATTGAGGAATGTAAAATAGTAAGATGTAGAGGAATATAGTGAAATATGGTACAAAATTTTACTTTTTATCTATTCAACTAACATTTTTTTTACAATCAATGTGAATTGACTACAGGCTATTGCCCAAAACTGCTTCTCACAAAATTTCAATTTAGAATCGAAATCTTAGGTTAGGTCAGTTTCACTAAAAATTTCACCATATTGTGGAAAATGAAGGTATGTAGTGGATTACTGGTAAATGAGCGTTGCCAAGGGTGGTCCCCAGGTCTCCCCCCAATGGCAATGACTCATGTGCTAGAAAGAATTATCTTTGACCTATAATGTACGTTAAAATGGGATTTATGCCCAGAAACGCTCAAAGCACGGTTTAAAAAGGTTATTTTTAAATCTCTCTCCTGGGGGGGGGGGGGGGGGGACCCCGTACCGCCTTTTTGTACTGGAGATTCATAATTCAAATAAAATATAATAATATCTTCTTGTGACCTGGGTGGCTCAGGTCTGGTGTCAGAGTTATCAGGTCGCACCTGAATAAGTTCAGGGCCTCTGTCGTGACTTAACAACTGTTTTTAGGCAGCCGGGACAGACAGACTTAGCATGTTCTCCAAAGCACAGGAGTGACCAGAGGTAAAATCTTTCTGTCAGAACTGTGATCGAGCCCGGGACCTTTGGGTTAGCAAACCCACTCGGCTACAGCCACTGATATTATATTATCATTATTGTCAGACGTCACATTCTAAAAATATTTTAAGGTATGAGGTTATATACTAGTTGAAGTTTGAGTTTGAAGTGAAGGAGTCGTTGAGAAATTTGTGACTATGCCTACGGGTAAGATATTTAAGAGTGTAAATTAGTGAAATTTTTAGTGGAATATGGAGTAATGTAGTAAGCTAATGGTGGATGGTAAGATGTGCTAATATGTATTGAGTTTTAAATAGTGTAATATAATGGAATAAAGTGGAATATGGTGGGAATAGTGAAAAATGGAGACACGTAATGGAGTAAGAAGCTTCCAAGTAAGTAGTGGCTTACCTGAAAGTTGTCTGCCAACTTTGAGAACCCATTACAGCCACGGTGCCAGGACTAGGTACAAAAAGAAGCTATACTCCCAAAGAAAAAGTGAAGTTAAAGTTGTTCCTTTGTTCACACAGTTCACAGACGGAGGAAAGTTCTCATGTGCTCATTGGATGGACCTGCGCAAAGAGACATTAATTCAAATATTTGATATTTCGTTAATTAATAATTGAGATAATAATGCTTTCAATTATTTGGACAAGACATAGAAGCTGCCATAGAATTGAAAAATTGTGTTGATCTCTATCATGGTGCCTTCATGGGATTTGTTTTTTAAATTAACTTGATAATATCATTTTTATTGTCACTATTATTTATTTATTTTATTTTGTGATATTTATAATGACGATGCAGATATTTGTTGCAATGTGATCTTGTATACAGATGAATATGCAAATAAAGAATTTGAATTCAATAATTTAGAAATAAAAAATGTTGAAATAAAGATGCTCTGGAATTGAACCCTCCAGGAGCGAACTACATCAGTTGTAGTACTAAGATTTTTCCAACAATGAATTTTACAGATTCAAACTATTAACTATAATAGAGTAACTGCGCATATTGTTTTAAATAATTATAATTACTGAAAAATTGAGCGAAGCTTGCGTTATCCACACATGTTCAAGGCTGTACTCAGGGTCTTTGGTAATAATTGTTTTGGCTAATAATGTTTAATACTGTGTGCAGGGTTTTTGATAAAATTTTTTTGGCATAATAATGTTTAAGGCTATGCGCAGGGTTTTTGGTACGGTAATATTTTTTTTTCAAAGTTTCTTGTATTGAATATTATTAGGGCTTTAGAATGTTATCTATTGTTGTGAGGAAAACGTTTATTCTTCAATTACTTTGTGAAATATGGGGGTTCACAGTTGAAAATTTTCGGTGTTTGGGGACGATTGATCGCACCTAGGAGTGATTTTAAACTTTTGATTAATTTTCTATAACTAAAAGACAGTTTGAGGAGTAAAACGACTTATTTTTTACTAGCAGTTCACCCGTGCGTTGCAACGGTATTTTAGTTATAATAGTGCTACCTGGCGAATTCCCAAGAGCCTAGCACAAACCGCACCTTCCTAAAATGTTAATTTTTGTTTGAATAAATTGAAATTAGATATATTTTTTTTCACCAAAGAAATAATGGATGAAACATAAGCTAAGCTTTGATTCACCAGTCATATGTTTTCTACATCACTGCAATGCTCCAACTACACAAGTCTGCAGACAGCGTAAATAACGCCGCTAAGGGCCCACCATATGATTAAAAACTGTTGATTTCTATCAGCTGTTCCTTTAATATTTCTCCTTTTTGTGTCCTTCAGCGAGGACTTTTGAACTCCCAACCTTCACAGGAGCCATCTCGGGACTATTCTACATTATGCCTGAAAATGTTATAAAAAACGGTTCAGCAGTTTTGGCATTGAAACATACATACATTCTTATGTGGTAATAAAACTTAGAAGAAATGTATCCAAAATCGCACAATACTTGGTTTTTAAACGTTTATTATTCTGTTAAAAAAAAGTTAATTTAGTTTTTTATAGCTAAAGACATTGTCAATAAAGTTTTCAATACTGTTCAATAGCTAAAATCCCGATCGATGCTCTCGTTTTTCAGGAGAAGGCCGCGTAAAACGCCTTTGGGGCCGTGACATACAGACAGACAGACAGACAGAAATTGAGATAAGACTTGTTTCAGCTTCTTTAATGTATAAAACGTAGAAATAACCAAAAATATATAATTCTGATAAATGTACAGACAAAACTCTAGTTTTATTTATATAGATAGATTTCAGTCCAACAAATAATAGTATTTCAAAATAATTTTTGAAAAATTGAATTTTTTTAGATTTAAAAGAATGTGCAGTATTTAAAAAAAAAACTAATTTCTTGATCAGAGTAAAAAATATGTTATATTATACCTCAATTAGTTACAGATAATTTATCAAAAGTTTTAAATCACTTGTAAATCACATCAAACCAAAACATTTCAACTTCGTACCCCCATAACCCCCATATTTCCCACATAATAATTAATGAGGAGAAAAGCTTTTTCCCACATCAATAGATAATATTTCAAAGTCCTAATAATGTCCTTAAAATAAAATAAAATTTGAAATAAAATAAAATTAATTAAAATTGAAAATAAAATTTGAGAAAAAATTATGAACAAAAGCCCTGCTCACAGCCTTAATCACTCCTGAGCATTCTCGTGTCACGCATGAAGAGTGAGCGGAATTAAAGATGAAGAAGAATAACGAATGGGAAAAGTATTGGAACGTTATGCTAAAACTCATCAATAGCTGGGTCCTCACACTAAAAAGGTCCCTGTAGTCCGCCTTTCAGGCTCTAATAATATTTTGTTTCTGAGACAAGACGTAATTATTTGTTTTGCAGTAATTGTCAATTTATACAACACAAAATTTTTTATATTCTCATTATGTGTGGCCTTCATGATTCATTATTAAAAGTGAATAAATGTTTCTATCTGTAATTATACCGTACTTGATTTGTTTCATAGTAATCATCAAATTTAACATCACAACATCCCATATATTCTCATTCTACGACTTCCATGCTTTATTATTACAACGTGAATCAATATTTGTTTATTGTAATCAGACATTGTTCCGTAATAATCATCAATTCCCACAACACAACATTTCCCACATTCTATTTTTTTAGAAGAATAATAATTAAAGTTCACTAAAAAGCTCTCTATTTTTTCTGTTGTATTTGGGTGAAGAGACTAGCAATTAAGAAAGATATTTGAATACTGAATATATAATGCACATGAGAAACTGCAAGACCAACGTCATACTTTGAAATGATTTATACAAACATTTTTTCTAGCCAGGGTTCACATGTTGATGATTCCAGCAAACATGAATTCCATAATTGAAATCCTAATGCTTTGCAGAGGGGTAACTCTGTCTCCCTCACGTACACACACTCAGACACTCACTCAAAAACAGTCCCTCTCTCTCTCTCTCTCTCTCTCTCTTACACTCAGCAGAGAGAGCTCTTGAATTCTGTACAGAGCCTCATCTCGGTCAAGCATTACTTAACGTTCTGTGAGTAAGCCGTCCCTCCCTACCTTCACCACTAATTTTCTTTCAACAGTTTGTTTTTAAGAGGAAATGATCATTTCGCCACTATAGTGGCCTCTCATCTTCTCGAGCTTATGAATTATTTTCCTTCTAATGAATGTTTGGATGCCTTTCTCTAATAATAACCTACTAGCCTAGTGAGTCAGGTCTATGCATATGATAGTACTTTATATTATAGGCTTCTTAGAGGCCACATATATTAGACTATATACATGCACACACACACATACTTTATAAAAGACTACTTTAATAAGTCTTGTGCCCGGTTTCTCAGTCGTTCAATAAATATTTTATCGGTTCGATAACTCTATTGAATCCATAAACATGATAATTGCGTTTCTTGAACAGTCAATAAACTTATCAAATCGATAACTCTCTTGATAAACTATAGTGCCAAAATCCTGCCTATAAATATTTATCGAATCGTTAAATGAACAGCTGAAGGTTATGATTGAAAAATTTGCATTCCATGTTTTGTGAAGAGTGATGAAAGAGTTTGACCAAATTCAAATAGGAGACCAAAATCAATTTACTGTTCAAGACAGTGTGATCATTACAATTTTTAGAAAGTAATATCCGTTTTGAAATTTTCACATTCTACATTCTGTTGGTCAAAAATTTATTTTGAAAACACAAAATTTGATTGAAACAAAACTATGTCATTGTATTCCCTAAGCGCACCTTTAGTTTCAATAAAATTATCAATAAATAAAATTAATGGAAGAAATAACGATTAAAAGATAATGATTAATAGAACTTGGTTAAGATCCTTAATCGAGTAGAACCATAGAATAACAAAAACAAAACTGTAGGGAACCTATAGCATAACCTGAAAACAAACAGCATGTGATGTGAAGTTTGTTTACTTATGCAGCCATTTTGCAACTTTACGATGTTGCCAGATTGGTTGGACCAATAAATCGTTCCTTAGCTATTGATTCGATAAATATGTTTAAAAAACGCAGATAAATTTATTGAATAGATCAATTTATTGAATCGATAGCTATAGAGCTGTTTATTGAACGACTGAGAAACCGGGCACAGATCAACTTTTTCTACCCATTTAATTTCTATAAGAAAATGTCATTGTTTGTAGATAATTGAAATAATAAAATTCATTCCTTCATAATCACAATAATTTTCAAAATAAAATGCAGGAATTCTTTTGGCCACATTTTCCTGTATTTGTGGCACAAAAATAAATAATATAATTAACAAATAAGAGTAAACTTTATCTGAGTCCAAACTCACTTCACATAATCAACTCGCACTCTATGGCGTCTACGAATATTCTTTAAATTATTAAATAGTTACACCTTAAAAATCATAACTAATTACTTTAAAACTAGGCTTAATTGATTTTAAACCAATTAGATTAAAACTAATTACAAGAAGAAAACAATATTGCAAATGAGAGAAACCATAACATAATAATAAGGTCAATACAAAAGTGACAAATTAGCACAAGTGGCGTCAAAATTTTGAAACGTTTTTGGGAGGGAGACATTTTTGTTAAAAATACACATTTTAAGCTCGTATTCATGAACCAAAGCTTCATTGACTCAAGGAAGGCTTGAAAAGCCGTTTGGGTGAATGCTTCTCAAGGCTCTCTCAAGTTGAGGAACCAATAATGAGGAAGTCAAAAGCCTCATGAATACGGTCCTCAGTATTTCAAGGCAACCTTGGCTATTAATTGACCTCTTTATAGGTCTGATCAAGTAGTTGATTCTTATAGCTAAGTTGTTGTTTCATTGACAATGAATGACTAAAAATGTTTTTAATTCGATATTCAAATGCATCGAAAATAAAGTTTCAGTACTTGAATTTAGAGGCAACGGAAACCTGAAAATGAATTAACTTTCTATTATGCGATTTAAACTCAATTCTTCTCATTTTCAGTTAATATTAATGAATACACTCAATTATGTAGATTAGTTAGAAAAGAGAAATAATAATTTAGTGGAAAATAATCGTTATTCAAAGCCAAATTCCCAGAGTCCACTATTATCACTCATCCAATATCTTGTTTGGGGATTCAAATTGGAAACAAACAAAAATAGTCTCATTCCAATCATAGATTCTATATCACTTACGGGATTGAATAATTCAAAAAGTAGCAGATACCATGGGAAAACTTCAAATCATGCAAAATTTACATACAGTTGTTGACATTGAAAACAAGGCAGACCACTGAACTAGCAACCCAAATATTTTCATGATTTTAGGTCACGATCCGCATTATCGATGCTCCTATCTGCTTCCGTACTTGTTACGGTACATTATTAATGTTTGCGAGCCATCTTATCTGTTAAATTTTTAATCTGTGTTAACCTCAATGTTTTGGAATATGTAAAATATTCAAAATTTGCGAAGAGAGTTTTTGACTTCAGTCTGTTGCTCCTTCAAATTCATTGTAATTTTGTCACAATAAATTAATAATGAATTTTAATAATCATTTTTCTAGGTCTACGGACACATTTATTAATGTTTAGTTTATAGCATGGGAGTTCAGCAGGGTTCTCAACTTGGGCCATTTCTCAGTTATCAACAAAACTAGCAGGTTGCCCGATTCATTTGTAACGCGATATACAGAAAACGACAACACATTTCAATAGTGTTTTTCCTTAATTTTTCTTCTCCTTCTCCATCATCCACTGCACTTATTTTCTTTTTCTTCTCCTTCTTGCCTTCTTCTTTTTCCTTCTTCTCCTGCTTTTTCCTCTGCAATCTTTTGTTCTTCCTCTCCATCTTCTCCTGCTTCTTCTTTTCTATCCTCTTCTTTTTCTTCTTCTTCCTTTCTTCTTCTTCTCCTCATGCTTTTTCTTTTCAATTTTTCTCCTTTTTCTTCTCTTATTCTACTGTTTCACCTTTTTATTTCCTTATTTCTACTTCTTCTCCTTTTTCTTCTCTTTTTCTACTTCTTCTCATTCCCCTTCCTCTTTTCCTTCTACTGTTCCTTCTTCCACCTCTTATTCATTGGTGTTAATAGCATTTATTCATTAGATAAGTATGAGATAAAAATAAACATTTAAATCAGTACAGTATCAGTCCTCAACTAAATTGGATCTTTTTTCACGAGACACCAAGTATAAAAGTTTCATCGACAGATAACAGCTAGTAGCTGTTTATTATATAGAAATTCCAGAGTCTACTCTGAGTAAATTTTCTTGATGGACGCGATACTGATCATCTAATTTTCTTCCACTGCCCTCCCCCAACAAAATTGAACAGAATGATCAAAACAAATAAAAAAATGTCTTAATGTGATTGGAGCTTTTGAAGCAGCGATGTATTCGTGTTTAATTGAGAATGTATTTTCACAAGACATTCTTGGAAGATCCAAGAATTTTGTGTACGTTCACCTGGGCTCGACCGCTGAAATCACCTCTGATTTTTCACACTCACCACTACTATTTTTTCACACGTTCTCTTACTCGCTCAACTTACAAGCTTTGCTTTTCAAGGCTCTGCCGCTTTTCACGGTTCTCAACATGCTTTTTACATGCATTTTGCATGCTGATCTCTTAGGCGAACCAAACACTTTATTTTCTTCTCCGCTGAATGGACCTACATAAATATGTGTATGTGTATTTTATTAGTTTTTGCCGAATGCCATTCCTGACCCTAACAGTCGTCAGACTGAAAGGGGGAAATGCCCAATTCCCAAGATTGAAGTAGGAAAACATCCTATTTCAGGAGTACTGCTATACTGCTATAAAGTGAGAAAAGGCTGAAATTGAAAAAAAACTCCATATTAAAGAGAACGTTATTTCTTTCAGTGTCCTCTTTACTTTAAAAATTAACTTTACTTCCTGTTTATATAATAAATTTTATATAGAAAATAATGATGAATAGTAAATAGTGATTTATTGATTCATACCAAAGGAATATCCAGATAATTTTTATTAAGGCTGTGCGCAGGGTTTATGGTGATAATTTTTTTCAAAGTTTCTTGTTTTAGATGTTATTGGGGCTATGAAATGTTAACTATTGCTGTGAAGAAATTTCTTTGTGAAATATGAGGATTCAAACTTGAATTTTATTCGGTTTTTGGGGGCAATTGGGGGTTTTTGGGAGCCACCTACGAGTTATTTTTTAAATTCTTGATAAATCTTCTATAACTAAAAGACACCTTAAGGAATAGAATGGCATACGTTTTATTCCAATCTAACAAATATTTTTCAAAACAATCTTTTTGAAAACTAAAATGTTTTACACATCAAAAAAATTATATTGACAGAACTAATTGATTGGTTAGAGTAAAAATTATGCTATTTTATTTCTCAATGTGTCTTTTACCTATAGAAGATTTATCAAAAGTTAAAATTAATTGAAGGTGAGATCAATTGCCCCCAAAACTGAAAAAATTCAACTTTCAACCATCTTATTTCACAAAATAATCGGAGAAAACTTTTTTCATCACAGCATAGATAACAAAGCCCCAATAACATCCAATTCAATAAACTTCGAAAAAAATGACGAACAAAGCCCCTGTGCACAGCCTCAAATATATCAAATCTCTCGTGTAGTGCTATCAATACTTCTTGCGCATGATACTGTACTCACCCAAATAATGAAAACCGTTCGTATAAATGATTTGTATATAACAGAATTACAGATGGCAGAAGATTGCTGTTTCAATCTATTCATTCATAAATTGTGTACCTTCATTTAGAGCTTGTAAATTCAACGGGTTTCATACGAAAAGAGCTGAAAAACAGAAAATAACATGTCAGAAGTCTGAAAATTCAGTATTTTTTATATATTTAACAAAAATGCAGAAACAGCCAGAAAAGCTCAAACTACAATATAATTTATATTTGGAATATTTTAAAATTGATTAAGTTAATTGATAGTCTAAGGATAACTGCCGTCTCCAGTTCTGTAAAAAAATCATTTTAAGATCTATTTTTGCAGGATTTTTTTAGTATTATGGTAAGTACAACAAGCCCACAAAG
Source organism: Conomelus anceps (assembly GCA_948455865.1). NCBI lineage: Eukaryota > Metazoa > Arthropoda > Insecta > Hemiptera > Delphacidae > Conomelus > Conomelus anceps. Next base: position 39,953,665 of record OX418225.1, on the reverse strand, counting down.
TATTTGTAACACTGTACCAAGCACGCTGCATATGACAATACAAACAACTTTTAATAAATGTTATGTTTATGTTATTTTTATATTTATAGATAAATTTATTTTATAAATGTTTTCTATGTTGTTGTTCATGTTTTTGTCTATCTACAAAAAGGATAGGATGAACTGCAGTTAATTAAGAAGCAAAGCGCGTTTTACTGAACTGGGGGTTAGAGAATGACTTCTCTACATGTAGAGCTTTTACTGATAGATCAATTGATTGGTCCACCTCTAATGTTGTTGTTGTTGGCCCCAGTGCGAGACAACAAAGACAATCCATTACGAAAAGTAGAAGAGCTTGATCAAAGAACAGCATTTAATTGGATACCTGGAGTTTGATGTACGTTGTGAAATAGATGATAATCTATGACATCCTATTTGTACCAAATAATGACGGTAAAGCAGCTCTAATTTTATTTTAGGCTTGAAAATATGCAGCCAAGTCAAATTAGACAAGAAGGCCATCGAGATAAATGGTTTTTTCAATCGATTTCTTTGACCCTGAATAATAATAATAATTGAATAATCTTTATTTGACTTTCTTATTTGACATACAGTATATATATAGTTTGAAAATAATAAATTTTTTACAGCTATGGCCTAGTTGACCCTAACTAATATAGACATATTGACATAATTGGGACATATCAAAGGGTGGGGGTGAGTTCGACGAGGGAGGGATGTGGAAAGGAGCCATTTTTTAGTTTTATGCCCATAAATCAGAAACGGCGATTCAAATATATTTTTGTGCTTCCATCAATGTAACAGATTACAAAGTTTTCTATAAGGAAAACCCTTTGCAATTCTTTCCTATCTCTAACCCAAAGCGAGCTACAAGTACTTAAAGATGATATTTTTTTTAATTTCACCCACTGGAACTTCTGCAAGCGTTTTTCATTATGCTCAGTATCAAATTACGCAAAACTATACACTAGAGTAGAATAAATAATGATATTTTATTGATTTCTAGCTGTTGAAATGTCAATTGCTTACAGTTATTAGTAGTACGGGCGTCATTGGCCATAACCGAGTATTAAAGCACATACTATCATTGAGATTCTGTTCAACAACAATCGTATTTATTCACTCTTCAACTCAAATTATACGTTTTATTTGTTTATTATTATTTTTTATTTATTATTTAATTATTGTGACAAATTTACAACGAGTGTGAAGGTGCAACAGACTTAAGTCCAAAACTGCTCCCTTCACAAATTTTGATATGTTACATTGTCCAAAACATTGAGGTTAACACAGAATAAAAATTTAAGATATGCTGAAAACCTTCACTCGAAAAATAATTAAATGAATTTTCTCACTTGACCATACATTTTTGACCATTTTTGTTTTATAAATAAACTAGAATTACTTTTGAACAGAGCTGATGAAGTTGAGAGGTGGGGGAAGAGATCCAGATAGTCAGCACTTTTTTGGAAACATATCCAGTTGTAGCAGCCTATATTTGGAGTGGCAGTAGCTGAGTGCTAGTTTGCTAACCCAGAAGCCCCGGGTTCAATCCCAGTTCTAACCGAAAGATTTTACCTCAGGCCACTCCCGTGTTTTGGAGGACACGTTAAGCCTGTCGTTCCCGGTTGCCTAAAAACAGTCATTAAGTCACGAATAAGTTCAGAGGCCCTGAACATATTCAGGTGCGACCTGATAACTATGACACCAGACCTGAGCCAGCCATGTCACATGACATAATTATTATTATTATTAGCCTATATCTGAATATAACATAAAATTCATTTCATTTAAATTCTACTCTATCAGAAATTATTTTTGTATAAAGTAGAATGTTTTTTTGCTTGAATTTAATGGAACTGTCCACTTTCCTGTCTTGGAAAAATTCTAAAACGCTTTGCAAGACTAACTGTACCCAAACTTAGTTTTCATAAGTATTTTTAAAAAAAAATTTCATTGAAGAGGAGGCTTAAGACCGGAACAGGCACTTATGCCTAGGACGTGGATGGAAGAAGAAAAAGAAAGAGAAGAAAAATTACAAAAAATAAGGATGTGAATACATCTTTAAAACTAATATAAATAATATAAACTAATATACATATTATGATCAGCTAATCAGCAAATTTATTGATAACCATACATATGGACCATTCTGCATATCCTTTGCTTGTGCAAAGACAACACATTTGTTCTCCATATAGGTTACCTGAATTAACATTATACTTCTTTTAGTGAGCAGTTTGCCAACTGTGAATACTAGTGTTAGAACAGTCGACTCGGCCGGTGCCACAAATCATAAATTGGAATGGTGATGGTTCCGACTCGGCCACAGGCATAATTCAACCAATCAGAGTCCTCGCAGCTCAGTCGATGTGAACCACTGGCTGTGGCTAGCCGTTAACTAACCACCGGCTAACGTATTGGATGCACCACACCAACATTGTCGGGGTACATGAGGTTGCGACTCCATGCCCAATTCGTAGGAACAACATTCCACCATTGCCGTTACTATTGTCTCGAAAATTAATTAGCCCTGTAATTATTCATCTCCATGATTTATTTGATACTCGTGATGCAACAGTGAACCGTTCAGTACAACTGATATCACTCAGGTCCGAATTCATGAACGTAAAAATTCAATTTAAAGATACTTGAGACTTTAAATTTAAGTTTCTTACCCAAGGGAGACTTTCTTCTATAGTGAATACTTTTCAAGTCGCCCTCTAGTTTCTTTGACAAAAAGTGAAATATAATAGCTAATATGGTTCGTAACCCACCTAAAACTGTAGGACCAACTCATCAATCACCATCATCCAATTCATTACCCACGCACAGGTTTCACACCTATGTGGGCTTCATCCTCCAAAAACAAAAAAAAATAGCATGTTAGATGTTACGCATTCAGTAGAAAGATTTCCTCCCCGATTTTCTTCAATCATTGCCTACCATTGTCACAATCTTATCAATTTAAAATAAATTCATTTCAATGTAACGATCTTCAAAATAATTCAGTAATTGATGAAAATGAGTTAAAATGATCAATTATGAATATTTAGAGAGTTGTATGATCTCTCTTGAAGAAACAATCCAGTACAGCTCTACGTGTCTGTTTTAAAATTATAAAAATCACGAACATTTTTTCTCAAACATTTCGTACTTGAAACTTGATAAAGGCTATACCACCATTACAAAGAGTTGGTATTAAATTCAAAGTGAATATTCATTAATTACTGGGACAAAATCACAATGAATGCAGAGCTGCAACAAACCAGGAGATCAAACCTGCTTTCTTTGAAAATTTCGACTTGGCTACATAATCCAAAACTTTGAGTTTAGTTCACAGAGAGAAATTTAAATTTACTGGAAAATTCAGTTGAATAAAATGATATGCCTCATTTTGAATATGATTATCTTACCTTAATATTGAGTTAAGGTTGGTATATATCGTCAGCATTGTTTCAGTACTTCATCTGAAGAAAGAAAAATTGAGTGAAAGCTCCAAGTAGTTCTTGTCTCTGCAAAAATTATAAAAAGATAATAAATTATGTATTTTTTACGATTATGAGTATGATCTGCAGTAAATGAATTGTTTTAAGAAGGTGGAACATTTTCAAAATCTTTTCAATGCCATTTTATTCTGCAGTACAGTCTTATGCTTTTTTTGAAGGATGAAGCCCACATGGGTTTGAGACCTGTGCATGGGTAATGAGTTGGATGATGGTGATATGAGTAGGACCTACAGTTTTAGGTGGGTTCCGAACTACCGGGAAGTGACTTAAAAGTCTCTTAATTTCCCCATAAATAAATCATACTTTTCAAATCATAGGGATTCGCTAAATTCATTCTCAGAATTTACGCTTTTCAATCCCCTCCCAATCCATTCCCTTTCCTATTTAGATCGCTATGAATATTATTTTTTCTATCTATTTAGAAATAGACACACATGAGTAATCTCAATTTCTGAAGCTTTAGAAAACAAGCATTGAGTGCTTCCTGGAAACGTTACTCAGTGAGCTCGCAAACTCTATAAATTTCCAAGAGAAAACTATATTCTCTAATCCATTTTTGAAAATTTCAAGAAATTGGCATTATTCACTTGGGTGAACATTTCCAGTCTTCTAAGATTGGAATCTTTATACCACCAGTTGAGGAAGTTTTCTAGAGCATTGCTTGTTCACTTCTATGACTTAATGTAAGCTTCTTGGAAAATTCAAAGCCTCGATATCTTCTGAACTTTGAATTCACAGTGATGGCTCTTGAAGAAAATAAATGCCACGGCGCTTTTAAAATGTTCAAATTCAGTATCATTTCAACAACCATGTGGAAAGCTTATAATTTTCAGAGAGGAAATTGTAAGTATTGAGTATATATCACAAAGGATTCTACATCATTGCCAAGTCAAGTGGAGAGAAATGGTAAGACGTTCCTTGGAATCTGTCAGACAGTAATATTCTTTTTTAAATATGATGCAATAGGAAACGATGATTGCAAATTTCAATATAATTTCAAAACAATTCAATATACTAAAACCATGTGATTGAGCTGCAGAGGAAAGGTTGTGTAGGAGTAAGGAGTAAAAGAGGAGACGGAGGAGGAAGTAAAGGAGAAAAAGAAGGTGGTTGAGTAAGAGGAGGAGGAAAACAAGAAGAGGAGCAGGAGGAGGATGATGATAAGGTGGTGGTGGAGAAGGTGGTAGAGTAGGAGGATGAGGATGAGGAGGAGAATTATGGTGAGGAGGAGGAGTGGCAGAGAAGGACGAGGACGAAAAGATGGTGAAAGAGGAGGAGAAGGAGTAGGTCGAGAAGGGAGAACAAATAATCCAGTAATAAACTTTCCAACACTATTGAAAATGATTCACTGGAAGGCTTTGATTTGATTTCTTCCTGGTCTTTGGCCGTTCTTTGGTCGTTCAACCTTCTCTTTCCGTTTTAGGTTTTTTTTTACATATGTTGATGACGATTATTATCCATACATGTTAATGACATCTATGTTATCAACTTCCATTTACAACCAGACTTACAATTTTATTCTATGTAGAATAGTATGCATTTTCCCATCCTCAGCAAACAGAGAATACATATTGAACTATTTTGAACGAGTTGCAACTGTAATTATTATTCTTTTACTTTCTGCCTTGTGGCAACACCTTTGAAAGATACATATATCAAGAGATACAGATATTGAGAGATACAGATATCAAGAAATACAGATATTGAGATACACAGATATCTAGAGATGCAGAAGATATTGAGAGATACAGATATTGAGAGATACAGAAATCAAGAGATACTGATATCAAGAGATACAGATACTGAGAGATACAGATATCGAGAGAAACAGAAATCAAGAGATACAGATATCAAAAAGATACAGATACTGAGAGATACAGATATCAAGAGATACAGATATTGAGAGATACAGAAATCGAGAGATACAGATATTGAGAGATACAGATATCAAGACGCACAGATATCGAGAGATGCAGGTATCTCTCAAAGGTGTTGGTTGAGATCGGGAGCGACTACTCCACTGATCGGGAGCGCTTTACTGAAGTTACCTCACCATTGTACTCCAATACCATTATTCCATATATTTGTCCCAGCATCCTTCCTCATAAATTCTACGAAGACTAATGAAATTTTCATGGACAAGGGAACTTTGCACTCTCTATCAACCTGCGATAGCATTCTGAGAACTTTTGATATCCTATGAGGATCAAAGCCGAATTGGGATAGTGGAGAGAGCGGAAAATCCATTAGGTACTAGTGGTTCCTTAACAATCTTATCGGCAACATAGCTTCCTAGAGGGTTGACATTCCACTGATCTCATAGCTGAAGCCCCATGAATTGTACAAGCCTATTATTCAATAGGATTGGCAACCAATTTGATAGAATTACTGACATGAGATTAGGCTGTTGAAGTGTTGAAAGTGTTATGTGGTTCTTCAACTAAAATAATGCTGGCAACACTTAAAAGTAACATTCAAACTTTATTTACACAAATTACTTACAACACGCACCAAGCAAGCTTAGCACAAGATTATGATAGGAATTTCATGAAATTTCTGTGGTAAATTATTTTGTTTTTCACATTAAAGTGAAGTTTAATCACTTAAGGTTGTGCGCAGGGGTTTTGATAACTTTTATTTTAATTTTCACGTATTGGATGCTAAAGTATTGAAATGCTATCTATTGCCATGAGAAATAAAAATATTAAAGTATTAATTGCCATGAGAAATGTATTTAATCAGTTAATTTGTGAAATATGGGAGCTCAAAGTTAGAATTTTTCTGTTTTTGGGGCAATTAATCTTTCCCACAAATAATTTTAAATAAAATTCTTGGTGAATTTTTGATAAGTGGAAGATACTTTGGCAAATAGAATGGCATACTTTTAATTTCAATCAAACATCTAGTTTATTTTTTAGAATAAATTTTTGAAATCTTAATAAATTTCGAATTTTTCCAGTTTATTTCGAAAAAACTAAAAATGTTTTATTAAAATTAAATTATGTCATTTTCTATTTCTCCAGGTGTCCTTGAGGTATAAAAAAATAATAAGTTTCAAATGACTTGTAGTGAAGATCAATTATTATCCTTAAAAACCAAGAAAATCCAACTTTGAACCCCCATGTTTCACAAAATAATTGATGAAAAACAATTCTCATGGGAATACATAAAATTTCAATACCTTTAATAATTTTAATAATAATAATTTCAATATCCTATACACGAAACTTCAAACAATAATTATGATCAGAACCCCTAAGCACAACCTGAAGTGAATAAACTCCTAATATTCACTTTAAAATGAAAAATCGAAATAGTTTGACATAGAAATTTTATGAAATCTCTATCATGAACTATTGAATTCTTGATAGCAGCATTTAAAAAAAATGAGAAAAAATCACACAGATTAAGTTAAAAAACTTCGAAGACTTCAAATTCTGCTTATCTGGCCACCGTTTTATTTGGTCTCCTTTTTGTAAAATCAAAGTACAGTAAGAAAATGTTGTAGAAATTTTCATTAGTGTTGGAATTTTTCTTTACTCTCTCCTTATTCACCTGAATCACTAGTTATTATAATCCTCATATAAAAACCACTATTTTTATTGATATTTTGAATCATTGCCTTCAAAACAGTTATAACCAAAACTTGTTTATGAAAATAATAATTTTCCAAAAACATATTGAATCATTGGCTTCATAATACCGTTCTGCAAAACTCTGTTGGGGAGAGTTTTTGTAATCGAGATTTGATTCCAATAGAAACATAAGTTCAAGAAGACAGTCAACATGTGAGGAAGTCACTGGAAAATGTTCAATAGCTCACGAATTTCTACCAGCGCTTCACGTTCATCACATTCAACACTGTCAAGCCTGATCTCTCTGAAGCATTTTATTCTTTGCTCCAGCCAGGCGTGAAAAAGCTATAAAGCCAGGAAGAGCACCGAAGACAAGTGTAGCCTACCATCCTCGCAGTGGGTATTATTCGTATTCCGTTGCCGTTTAGAAACGACTTGGCAAAAATTGTGGAGTATAATAAAGATTCAAAAGCTACAAGTAGTTCGTGAAGATGAACGGCGGACTTTCTAGATCTTTTAGATGTTATCTTATATATTTTTTCCAAACTTTCCAACATTGGTGATATTTTATTAAATTTTTTCTGATATACCTCTCAAATATTCTACATTTCACCATATTATATTTTCTCTTCTTCTGTATTTTTTGTAAGTTATAAATTTATAATATATATTTTTGTATTTAAGGCTTTTCAACTTTCTATTTCTTTCAATCAACATTCTCAATCGACGTTCTCATCAATCATCTTTATAAATATTATCTATTTAATTACTTTCATTTTGATATACTTCTTAAATTTTTTATTCTATTAACTTCTTTGAATAAGCATAATTTTTTTGACGCTTTTCAACTTTCTATCAACATCGTTCTCATCAATCATCTTCATAAATATTATATCTATTTTGATATACTTCTGTTTGTTTTTCTCTGTTCCTGTGATAATTTTTCATGCGCACCTTTTCAAAATATGGGGTTATGAGAGCCCTCATAACCCCATATTTTTATTTATTTATTTTTATTATTCTATAATAATTTCTCAAAACTCTTTTCAAAAGCCTTTTGGATCAGAGTTTGCAAAATAATTTTATTAGACATTAGACAAGGATTAGGAGAAGGATTATGAAGATTGAGAAGGAAGATAAAAGGAGAGGAAATTACTGAAAAATCACTGGCATTGTAATCGCGTTTTGAGTACAAATTGATGAAGAAGATATTAGATATCCAATTTTAATAATATTCATATTATGAGATGTGTAGGTTCAAAAACGTTCAATATTTTATCCAGTCACTCCTATGATGATATTTACTAATATATTGTTCGAAGGAGAAAATAATTGATTTATTCTCACAAAAATGAGCTATGATAAATCACGGAACAGAGGTCAAATGTTAGTCACATTATATTTATGTTGTAAACAATATGGATTATTGTGATTAAATGGTAATACGAATTACATCAACAACAAAAAGGCTGTAATGAACAACGGACCAGAGTTAGCCTTCAAAGAAAATCAAATTATTATACCAACATGCTTTGATTGATTAGAACATTTTCTGCTCTCTAAAGGTGCAACCCCTCCAAATATATAGGCACATCCATGTAGTTTTCAAGCCAGAAACTTTTGGATTTTTCCGCCCAAGTTCAACAAGATTGAGAACATCTGTTACCATACTACCACTCTGACAAAAGTTCAACTTTTTAACTGCTTCCAGTTTGACTGCACGAGGCCAAAAGAAGCTCAGTTTAGTACGTGAGCGAAACTTCTTTGAAAGTGATAAAAATATTGCAACACATTATTTTCCAGTGAAGCATTCACCTCATGTAGCAAGATCATTTGGAGTGTATCTGATGGAAATTAGAAATTTAACCCAACAATCAGCTTTCCTTTATTGGAAGGGATTAATCAGACAAAAATCAGTAATGTCAGCATCACCTTTCAGATCAAAATTGAGCCTCATTTCAACTAATTTAAATTGTAATTGTGGTGACTAGTGAATAAAAAAAAAGATTGTGAATAATTGCTGATCTAACTTCCTGTCTTACTCCATTACTGGAGGCTTCAAAGCGTAATCATCAAAAAAATAAAAATATAGTATATATGCATAAATGACAAAGGTACTAGTAGTTTACGATGTAGGAATGATTGACAGTATTATCCTAAATATCTCGTATATTAAGTTATCATATAGAAAATAAAATAATGGAGTAGCTATATTACTGAAGTCAATCAAATAAAATATGTAAAGCATTGATAAAATACGAAATTATATAAAATATTTAAAAATATGTATATATACGAAATAAAAAAAAATTAAAATAAAGGCAATAAATATGTAGAACAAATAAAAGTTCATCAGTGTGTTTGAAAATAGAATGATGAAACGATACAAAGAACAGGGAATGATGAAACGGTATTAAAAACAGAGAACAAGAGAAGGATAGGAATGTTAATAAAATGAAGAAAGCAAAGAGAAATAAATAAGGAGATGAGAGAAATGCATGGGAGAAGGCATAAATCCTCCCACATTATTTTAACTCATATATATATATATCTGTATTAGCCGACCCAAAAAGCCCAGTCAAATTAATAATTATACAATCTTATACATTGGTTACCATAATTACTATATCAATTAGTTGAGTGAGGCTTAATTTTTATGTGAAAGGAACTCTTGTACACTATAAAAAGATTCATCAACTAAATATTTTTTCATTTGTTTTATATATTTCTATATTTTCAAGGCTCTTTAAAAACTGCGGTAGCTTGTTCTAGAGATTCCTACCAATATAACTAGGTTTTTGTTTGAATAAGCTACTATTGTGACTCACTAAGTGATAATCTCCACGGTTTCTTGTATTATAACTCTGCATGAAGGAGTCTATACAAATCGCTAAATATGAAGCAATCGTACAAGGTTTATGATTGTATAATAAACAATACAAGGATTAAGGTGCTAGGTCCTAGGGTTAAGCATGATACTCAAATAATATACAATATCATTGCGGACGTTGTTAGTGCCAACTGAACGGCAAGAAAGTCACGAAATTTGAGACAAGTTTGTCTCCAATAATTGAAGTCGACATGAATAGCAAGCAGCGTATCACATAACAAGTTTCCACTTCCATTGTCTCATTGGTTTCACTAAACCGTGTCAAAACTGTTGTCAACTAACTTCGGATTCTGTTTTGAACTTGACTCGGAAATGTATCATGTATCACGATTTTACATTCATCGCTTGTATTATCAAGGAATATAATGGATTATATGGAACATAATAATATTATATTATTATGAATGAGTTTTCTTATAATCCTTAGCCGGAATGTATGCGAGTTTATACAAGTCGATACGATTACAAAATTATTTCTTACCAAATATTAAAAATTTTCCTGCTTCAAGTAAAGGAGGGAAACTTTGCGATCGTGTAAGCTGTCAAATTAAGCTTATTTCGAGGTTGAGAAATGAGGAAGCCGTGAAGTAAGCATCATTAAGCGTCTGAAAGGCTCTTGTCGAAAATGATGGGCTCATCATATTTATGCATCTTTTTGAGAGCTACAGTGGGCCACAGTGCATAAATGATGCGGAAAGCATTTGCAGAAGTGCGCGCCCACTACAAATTCAACCACAAAGCAACGACAAAGATTGATTGTTGACAAAAACTCTCTTCCATTTCTCTTCCTTGCCTATGTGTAAAGTATACATTCCTTTCCTGTATCTCCATCATTCGTTTTCTCACTCTATTGACGAGTTCTTCTTGTTTAATGTACTATAAATTAGCTATTTGTGTAACTAGAGTGCAAAGTGGGGGTTTTCGGCACCGAGAGAAACAGTTTTTTTCACGAGCCGAAGGCGAGTAAAAAAAGTTTTCTGAGTGCAGAAATAATACTTTGCGCTCGAATTACACATTAAATTTTTGTGATGTTGAAGATCCATCTTGTTTCCACTAATATGTATTATAAACTTAAAAAACACTTTTGAATGGAAATTGACTCACGTTATGGCGTGACGGCCGTTTCGCTCTGTTGTGTACTGTAGGTCGTCTGATGATGCTCTAGACAACAGAGCGAAACGGCCGTCACGCCATAACGTGAGTCAATTTCCATTCAAAAGTGTTTTTTAAGTTTATAATAATTAAATTTTTCCTACAGTGACGTATAAAGTAATTTAAACAGGACATACATAACCTGACAATTCTTCACATAACCTATCTTTGAATCAAATCTATTTCAACAGCAACTACAGCTGACAATATCTCGTAGCTGAAGCAGAGTAGCCAACCTATTTTTGAATGCAGAATAGGGAACCTGCGTACTACATGCTCACTATATTGTGGTGTTAGGTTGCAAATCTAGAGTGCGGTAAATTACTTTCGCGCACTGAAAGTCACCAATCCTCGTACTTTGTCTCCACGACCGGTTTCGACACTGGAAATCGTCAGTCTGAGTTGACTGTCGTCATATTAACTACTAGCACACGCAACACACACACCCGGAAAACATCGTAAAATAATTAAAATTTCTTGAACGATAAACAAAAAAAAATTGAAAATAAAATCTCCCGGCCGGGCCCAGTAACAACTCGCAACATATTTACTTGATTAATTTCAAATTTCCTTTCAATTCCACGAAATATGCTGAGGCCCTCTACTACTGTAGGCATTGACAACCGCATTAAAAAGCTTATATAAATCAATAAAAGCCTTTGCAGTAAAGTACTAAGCAGGGCCAAAAATTGAACTACAGATATCCTATACTTATTGCCAGTTAGGTGTACTAGCTACGAGACTACATTGACAAATTCACTCCAGATAACGTTTTGTAGGTGATAACTGTTTAGGATATAAAATACTTACAGGTTATGATCAATTTCAACTAAAATAATCATGTGTATAGCTTTTATTGGTGGGGAGACCCTTACGGGTAATTCCACACTGCCGTTTGAGTCATGGAGAACATGGTGGACCTACAATTTCAACTATCGACTTTGAATAGATGCTACTTTCAAGACTTGGCATTCAAATAAATCAATCAATCTGAATAAATATCCATATCATGTTAATTTGGAAGATCGTAGAACTTATTTGATTTGCTGAATGATCACAGTATTCACTGAATAGATAAATGTTATCAACGGGACAGACGTTATGACCTTCAAAGAATGTATTTTAAGGCAAGAAATGTCACTGATTCCTATAGTATATTCCAATAGAATTGAGAGAAAAGAAAAGAGCGTGAAGAAGAAGATGAATAAGAAGCTAATTCTAGAAAATTGGAACATAAGATTTCTTTGGATCATGCAATAACTGTGTGAACCTCAATCTATCTTGAAACAGGAACAAGATACACAATGTTAATGTGACTTGTCTTTATACTTCTTAACTGGAGTCTCCCAGACGTAATCTACAAAAGAAAACAAACAGGACTAGACATTATTCAACAAGATATCTTCATTTATCCTCAAACTTCCAACAAGAAACCCCGACCAGTACAAAACAAAATGGAGGACATATAAGTGACCAGAGATCAAGTGATCAAACTGCCTTGCTCAATAGAGAGACTTTATGCATCCATCAATGATACAGTAGTAATAATAGCCCAATCTGGCGAGGAAACCTTTACATTACACGATTACAGAGTCGAATAGGTCGATATTATTACAGTGTCGATAGTATTATCTATTATCGAACAGAAGGGGGAGTGAAGTTTCAGTGGACTTGAAGTTTGTCCTGAAATCTGAAGATTTAGAAGATGACGTGGGATATAATATGAGTTTGAAGGAGAGCTGTGCAGGAGACCAAGGCTCACATCTGCTTTGTAAAGGGTGGTGATTTATGAGCTTTTTGATGCAATATTGGACCAACCTTTGACTGGACATTCTTTCACCGTTGATGCTGACGTGTACTTGAGATGTGATACTTTTTAGAGGCTGGGTGTCCAAAGTTATTGATATAGAAAATTTCACTTGATAACTTTTGTCCCAATGATCACAATGAAAATCCCATACAAATACAAACAGGTTGATAATGAATAATAAGATGAAGTTGTCGCAACCACATTTATTAAAAATACTGAGATACTAGTTTCTGATCTTACTCCATTATCAAACTAAAACTCAAGTACAGAGTAGCTTCATAGAATTATATTAAACACGGAATGATACTATTGGCTAAGATATAGGCTGACCTTCATTGACGTTTTTTGATTGGCCGAAGGTCATAACAAGTCACGCCCTCTGGTGGGAGGAGCAAAAAGCAAAAATAAGAATCAAATCAAGAACTAAAAATCGTGAACATCTAGTTTTAGTTCTTGATTTGATTCTTATTTTTACTTGCTGCTCCTCCCACCAGAGGGCTTGCTTTGTTATGGCCTTCAGCCAATCACAAACCGTCAATGAAGGTCAGCCTATCCCTTCGCCAATAGTATCATTCCGTGTTTAGTATATATTAAGATACACTGTACTTTAGATCTAGTTTGTTTGAGATTGATAATGACGTAACAGCCGAAACTAGTTTCTCACGGTTTTAAATAAATGTGGCTGTGACAACTTCGTCTTATTAAACAGAATTTATTAATTTCGAATTCCTTCAATTGCTATTACTTTATACTGAAGACTTCCGCAATGGCGGATATTGACAACAGCATTGAACAGCTGATGGGAATCGATGAATGCTACTGTACAAAAATATCAGTCACCACCGGGAATCGAACCACGGACCTCTCAATTGCCGGTTGAGCGCCTTTAACCACTAGACCATGGAGACCTTTAAAGGTCACACATAGTTCCTAATAGTATTGTATATTGATTGTTAAGAGGAAAAGAGACAAATCTCAGTCACTGTAGACAACACTTTATTAAAATGGACAACGAATGGCGAATTGTACCACGTGACCGAATTATCCAATCAGAAGCAAGGCTTCCATTGTCTACAGTCTATACTAGTAGTTCTGTGAACAGTAGACCTCACGCACAAGGATAAGGGTGCTTGCTCGATGTTCTCAATAATAATAATAATAATAATAAGCGTATGACTTTTAATGGTGGGGAGACCCTACGGGTAGTTCCACCTCGCCGTTTGTGCCATGTTACGGGGAACATGGTGGACCTACTATTTTAGGTGGGTTCCGAACCACCGGGTAAGTAATAATAAAGCTTGTAACATCAAGTCATTGAAGCACGGTCACCCATCCAAGCGCAGTCTGATGTTCTCAATGATAATCACCATCACAAAATTAAACACAGTCAACAAAACTAACCCTTGTGTAGTCTATTTCGTGTTTGTTTTCCACAAAAAGTCACTCTGTATCACATCACCAAGGCTATGTTTCCATTTTCCAGACAGCTGCTTGTTTAAATCAGATTATTTATTATTTTATTTATTGCTGATGATGCCCACATGAGTCGGAGACGGACATAAATGCCTGACGGTGAAGTGGGATTCGAACCCACAACCGCTTAAACGACAGCAAGCTGAAGTTGCGACGCCCCAACCAACTGTGCTAAGCGGCTCAGTGATTTCACATGTATGTATGATGAATGAATTTAGGCAGCAGTATTAATTGAATTTGTTTAATTATCATTTACTTAGTAATCACTTGTTATTATACTTTATTGAAATATTAGAAATTTCATAATGATTTGTTTCTTTCAAACAAATATTATATTTTTATGAATGATAAGTTAATCCATATGAAGGCTCAACCAGATGATAGATAAAAAAGATAAGATAGATAAAATAGATAATATAGATGAGATAGATAAGATATGAGAGAGAAGCTCATTTTAAAAATAATTTATGTTCCCTGCCTAAGTGCCTTTGTTTTTACCCTTTCAAATATATTTTAAATATAAATAAATTTCAAAACTCTTTGCACATACATCGCTGAGCGTTCCCTAAAGGAAGATCCATGCAAAATTTCATGAAATTTGGTCCACGCGTTCAGCCGTAAATGCGTTACAAACAGAGAGATATACAGACAAATACAAAACGGTCAACTTGAAACAGAGACCTCACTTCGTTCAGTCAATAAAGTCACTGTACTTATTACTGTATGTTACTCTTATGTATTATGATGTCTATTGTATACCTATAGCGGGCAAACAATTGCCTCGTTCAATGAAGAAAACTAAGACAAATAAATGTGCTGAGTGTACTGTGGGTCGTCTGACGATGCTCTGGACAACGGAGTGAAACGGCTGTCACGCCATAACTTGAGTTAATTTCCACTTAAAAGTGTTTTTTAAGTTTTTATTATATATTAGTGGAAACAAGATGGATCTTCAACATCACAAATAAATGTATTTTTGTTTCCCAAGCCATGTGTTCATATAAGAAGGTATCTAAGAAAA
The DNA here is from genome assembly GCA_948455865.1 of Conomelus anceps. Classification (NCBI taxonomy): domain Eukaryota; kingdom Metazoa; phylum Arthropoda; class Insecta; order Hemiptera; family Delphacidae; genus Conomelus; species Conomelus anceps. The sequence goes on along the minus strand of OX418225.1, from coordinate 39,938,235 downwards.
TGTATGTTAAATCCTGTTATCTTTGCAGAAAAAAAGCCAAAAAATTTCCTTTGTTTAAAGGGATACACACACTAAAAAAGACCCTAAAATAGGAACATCAAAAAGCGTTTGTGGTTTTCTTGTCGCAATCTGATTCGCTTCTACAACAAACGAACTACTCGAACTCTGTTACCAACAAAGTGACTCAGTGGAGGTGTCAGATTGCGGCATTCCGTAGCCGCGAGTAGTTTGGAATCGCTCCGCCATTTTTCGCCTTAAAATGAATCACTCCCTCGACACTACTTAGCGGAGAACAAGGTTTAGAACTCGACACGAAAAACGCTCCGCTCAAGGCATCCATCGTGGCGCTGACGCTCACTCTCCCAAGTGAATTATCAATTTCCGTTTCCGGTTCTAATCCAACTTCATAAATGTTCCGATTTGACACCAGCTCACTGGCAAAGATTTACCAATGCGGAATACAATGTAAAGTTGGTAAAACGTTGTTCCCTAGAAATCATAGCAGAAGTCTACAACCTGCATGAAGGCAATGAAATTTAAATTTATATTTGAAATAATCTTTCATAATTTCAATTTCTGTATTAAATCGTTATTAAGTCCAATGTTATATCTATTGTTTTTCTACATGAACTCAATCTGTACTCAATTGTAATCATACTCTGTATGGAAGCAGTAAATAAATAAGTTCTGGAGAGATAACCTCAGAAAATACAGTAATATTCATTTAGCATTCTGGCATCAAGTGATTAAATTTATTCCCCTTAATTCTAACGATGATAGGCTGAGAAGCTTAGTAGTGCGACAATGAACTCCATCATTAAAACTAGACAAAAGACATTCAGAAAATAGCATAGAAAACCCCATAAATCAAAGTTGGGCCACATAGTAGATTTGACAAGTTGTGTTGAAAGTACGAATGAGAAAGAAATATAAAATCATGGTATAAGAGCAAGAAAAGAGACGAATTTGATTAGGAGTTTTAGAAACTGAATGGAAATTAGAGGAAAAGAGTGGATAAGGTAAATTAAAAAATGAAATAGAAGATATTGAGAATATTATTGAAGAGAAGTGGAAGAAGAAAAGGAGGTAGTTGAGGAGAAGGGAGAGGAGGATGAAGATGACGAGGAGGAGGACTAGAAGGAGAATGATGAGGAGAAGGAGTAGGAGGATGAGGAGGAGAAGGAGGAGGAGGTGGATGAGGAGGAGGAGGAGCAGGAGGAGGAGGAGGAGGAGGAGGAGGAGGATGAGGAGGAGGAGGAGGATGAGGAAGATGTGGAGGAGAAGGAGCAGGAGGACAAGGAGGAGGAGGAGGAGGGGGAGAAAGATTAGGAGAAGAAGGAGAAGAATAATAAAAAGAAGTGGCAATTATAAGACCTCTAGGATTGACGAGACTATAATAGATGTTTTTTAAGCATTTGACCGTGATTTTGAAGAACTGTTAGCAATTGCTGATAGAGAATGAACGCAGGTCTGATCTTTGGGATATTTCAAAGGAATTTCAAGGTAATCATAGAATATGAAAGACCTATTTTTTCTTGAAAAAGTCATTAGCCTACAAGAGCTTTCACATGGCCTAGCCTATTTCTATGAATGATATTGCAACACATAAAAACTAATAAGACACACAAACTGATTGTGACAAATAAAACTGATGATATAAGAAAATTTCCATGAAAAAAATATCCAAAAACAATCAATAATGATTGTTCAAGCAATGAATGGAACGATCGATGATTTTTAAAACTCTGCCTGACTGTGAACTAACCTAACCTGACTTGTCGCCAAATGACAGCACATCCGAGCTCCTCTCAAAAAGACACCAGTTGGGTTGTTCTTCCAGCCTATTCTATAATTTCTAAGAAAATCAAGACTTGCCTGAAGCCTTCCACGCGTAATAGGAGCGACTTCTGCCTTTTGTTCTTTGAATAAGGTGTCAGATGCGAACTGTGAACGCAAGGAAACGGAAAAGTGTTTTCCTGTTGAAACACGCCTTTCTCACCCCGTCGCGTCTAACCCTGCGTCTTCTACGCCCAATTGCTCAAAGACGAATTGCTTCCTCTGCATAAGTTTCTACCCCATAACTTTTTGCTTGCATTTCTTGGCACACAGACTTTGAACGAGCAATACGTGAATCATATCCGAAACCCGCCTCCTTGATTTAATACATGCTTTGCAAATTGAGCCCTTGTTACAATATTCAGCACGTACCTTATTCCACCATTCCAAATGTAATGGATTCGTTTTATTTGACTGGAAAAAACTATATTTTTTTAGTTCTAGATTATTTATAAACGAATTATCCTGTTTCTAGGCTCTACGTTTTCTGGTTCCAGGCTCTTGAATTACAAAAATTCTGATTATATGTTTTGGAGTTTTTTCCAATGTAATCTTCTATACAATTATTTTCTCATATAAATCAAATGATTGAAAAAAAAGTATTAGAAAAAACGATTTAAAAAAATAAAAAACTAATACTAGGTTTACTTTGGGCTTATATATTCTTATTCTAGATTTTTGAATTTTGAAAGTTTAGTTCATAGGCTTTGAGGTTTTTAACAACTTTTGCCCTATTATTATCTTATTGCAATAAACGCTATGAAAAAACTAGAAATGACGATTCATAGAAACTTCTCTCTTTTCAATAAATGTATTGAGTTTCGAGATCTAAAAAACCCCTTACTAATGAAATATTGTGAAAGAAAATGTTTGGACTCAGAAAACTTCATGTCTAACAACTCTGATATTTAGTAAAAACTTGTAAACTGCTGATTATGTTTCTCTGTTAAAGCCTTGCCTCTGTTTCTCTGGAAGGACAGAGTACTGGAAGCACAATTAATAATTTATTATCAATATCAATCTCAGATTAATATGATTTAGATTAATATTAATTTCAGATTAATATCAATTTTAGAATAATATGGAGGTCTGCGTCACCTACACCTTCACTAGAAATAGTCATGATTTCTTGCATGCATATTGAACTTTAAAAATAGTTCATCTTTTTATCTTTTACCATAGTTAAAAATAACTATGGGTATTTACTTTCTCGTTCATAAAAATACTAGTCACCAACCGTGTCAGGTATTTGTTCAGTCATATAAGATGAGGCACGAGAGCTTGGAACCCACGCTTAATAAGAGGGCCCGAGGGTTATTTTTAAATCTGATTCCAAATGCACATGTTGGAGAAGCTTATTTTAAAAATTATATGTTTCCTGTAGAAGAAGGTCTAAGCGCTTTTTTTTAAATATCCTTTAAACGCAAGCGAATTTTAAAAATCCTTACACAAACATCGCTGGGCATTACTTAAAGGAAGATCCATGCAAAATTTCATTGAAATTGGTCCACGCGTTCAGACGTGAATGCGTTACAAACAGACAGACAGACAAATGCAAAACGGTTGACTCGAAACAGAGACCTTTCTTCGTTCGGTCAAATATAAATATTATTATTATTATTCATTATTGCCCTCAGGACAGAGTTTAACTTGAATACATCAAATGATCATCCATTATCCCTCCTCTTCTTCTCCTCCCAAAATCTAATCATTCTTTGGCTGTGTCTCTTGCATTTATTATCTCGTTATTCACACCTGCTTGATTCAAGTCTTCTAAAAAAAATTATATATATTTAGTAAATTATAATAACTGTACGACTTTTATTGGTGGGAAGACCCTGCTGACGGGCAGTTAGCATCATGTTATGAGTAACATGTTGGACCTACTATTCAAGGTGGGATCCGAACCATCAGTAAATGAACAGGTGTGATGCCAATGAGACACTAGCTGAATTAAATTACTACGAATCTGACAAAATGACAATCACAAGCGATTTCAACAGACAAGACAAGAAATCTCTTTAGAGGTTGCATTGCATGATCACAGTTTATAAGCTGAACAGTTCGCGAAAGTTCTACTAAACATAACTATTTTAGGTGAGTTCCAAACGGCCAGTATATGAAAGTCATCAGGTGCGATGCCAATGAAGCAGTAGCTGAACTGAATTACCGCAAATCTGACAAAATGACAATCATGAGCGCTTTCAACAGACAAGACAATAAATCTCTTTTGAGGTTGCATTGCATATCACATTTCAGAAGCCGAACAGTTAGCAAGAGTTCTTCTAAAAATGAATTTCCAATCGGAATTACGAATCCAGAGCGTAATTCGTGCGGAAAGTAAACGAGAATCGAACCAGTGTCGTTTCTATTCTCTTTTCAGATAAGTTCGACGGACAAACTGTAATCAATCATTCCGACCAACAGTCAGAGCAGGACAGGCGAGAAAGATATATAACACCAGCCACAGCCACTCTGCCAGCGCCAACTTTTTGTATTCGCTGTTGCTTTTCGAAATTTTCCATCAACTTTTCAAAGAAACATGTCTGTGGGTGGCGATGACATAGTTACTACAACACTCCGAAAACAAGTTTCAATCAATTTTTTTCAAGAATAAATTGCAGCCGCAAAACTTCCGTGATTGATCAACAGAACAAAACAAAATTTGCAAAATAGAAGCTCACTTCAAAAAACGTTTGAAAGTGAAGTGGGAAATCGATAAATTCCACTCAAAACAAACCTCTATTTAAACATATGGGCTTTCTTGAAAGAACGAGAGAACTGGGCTTGTGATGAATGTCTGAAGTGAATAAGTAAATAAATAAATAAATAGCCCTTGTTACATTTACACCAAAGAGCTTTCTTTTGGATCCAGTTATGGGTAACATGTTGAACCTACTGTTCAAGTTGGGATCCGAACCACCAGTAAATGATTTTGATGCTCAAACGGCGATGGTGAAACCGTTACTTTTGATTTTATATGTGATTTTATAATGTACATAATTTTATATAATTCCCTTTTATCGGACTTGAAAAAAGAAACGATGGGCAGTTAAATTCAACAACGAAAATCGATGAATACATATAATTTTGTATAGAACTGTGAATAATTGTAATTCCACTAAAAAAATCACATTTTGAACGAAAGAACTAGGCTTGTGATGAATTTCAACAAACGTTTGGGGCATGGTTGAATGTTCATAATTTTATATGCAATAAATAGTAGCCTACATAATTACATCTACACAATTGTATATAATTCGCTTTTATCGGACTTTAGAAAGAGAAAATGGAATTTGTTTTTAGTTGTAGATAATTGTACATAATCAATAAGACTGTTCATATAGAATTGGAGAACACTTTGAAAATAGCCCCTTGCTTTATATTTATCTAAAATTTGGATTTTCCATTATTGTTTTGAAAATTTGTGAAGAAAACAGCTGTGGGAAACTGCATATAATAACAGTGATAAGTAATAAATAATAAATGAATTGATAAATGAATGAAGTCCAAACATTTTGGTTGAAGACCCCTACAATCACCGTTTATGAGAGGATTATAACTTTCAAGTGTTGAATAGCAATTAATTCCTAGTTATTGATTTTTAAACACGAATCAATGGCTCTAAACGTGTTTATTCACAATGAATTACGAACAATCATTATCAATCCAATTGACATTACCGTTATTGTAATAATAATGTGCATATATAGACCTATAAATTGATTATTTGAATGGAATTATTTTGTCCAGCTATCGCATTATCATTACTCTTCAGTTATATTTTTGATAATTATTGTGAAAACTTCACAAATGTTTAAAATTAACTTCTGCTTTACACTCAATGACTTGGTGAACTTCATTTTGGTAGTTTTTAGAGTTGTTCCTTTTTATTGATATTGTTAGAGTCCCAGCTATTAAATTACGAGTATGTTTAATGTTACTTTTCCCATTGTTTGTGTTCTTTTCCATTTTCAGATCTAACAAGATAGAAGAATATTAAGTTGATTAAATTATAGTTGAGAGTTGAGTTATTAAATTGATTATTAAGTTAAATTATTAATAGTTGATTGCATTAAGTTATTTTTTGTTCGAAATTTCCGGCTGGAGGTCTAGGACCAAGCCGTAGAAGAGTGTGTTTTTGTTTCTTTTGTTTTTATTTATCCATGTAATAACAATTATTATTGAATAAAGCACAATTAGGCTATACGATATCTACATCTATTTTGCCCACAATGAGTATTGTTCAATTCAGTTTATCGACTCAATCCGAATTATTGACACCACGATGATGGGGAATTATTGACGTTGAGATGGGTGAACTTAAGTAACTGTCTGTCTAAGTACGTACGGTATTAGTAATGAACTTCAACGATGAAAGTTTGCCTACAAAATTGAACTTCCTTCACAGCCGCATTTCTGTTCAGTGGGATTGGCATGATCGGCCCTTCCTATTCCAATTGTATTGGAAGAGTAAACCACTCGACTCTTATGATATAGAGATGAGAATCGAGTTTTATTAAAAAAACTTTTTCAATACCAAGTCCCCGTATCAAACCCTACTAGTTTATCGTGATAATCGACTATCATTCGAGTTTGAAAGCTTCCGAGATCGATACTTAGGGTTTAGTGGCTGTTGGAACGGGTACTTGACCCTGATTGAAACATTTCGAGTTATAGCATCTATGGTTGTTGTTTCCAAGATGGGCGATAACATGAGAAAACTTGATATGAGGGTATTCTCACCACCTGATGGCTTCAGCAGCGAGAATTCCCTGCATTGCGGGCAACATGAAATGCTGGCTCCTATGACGCAGAAAGGTCGGCTCATCTAACAGAATATCTGTAATCCAAAAAATAATAATGTTCCTCATTACATGAGCGCAGCATTACACATAATGTCATAAGTTCCATAATACACTCATATCATAGAACAATAAATAACATAGATCACTGAAAAATCACTAAAATTACTGAAAATTCATTGTTGATTTTACTACAAATCAAATCAAGTTTTTTTCAGTGACTCATTGCTTACAACATATGTACATATAATACAAAGAATTCAAAGCCTATAACTAAGTCACTGAATACTTCTTGCTGAAGAAACTCTTATTCTTGTCTGCAAGCAGGAACATAACATTATAAACTCGAAAATTGATATAATTCAAATCTAAAAGTTAATTTCAAACTACCATACACACACACATACCCACACATCTATATTATGTTATATAGAAAGAGAACTACCAATAAATTAACGTATTGGTTGAAAAAAGTAGTTGAAGTAGAAAGTATTAGTAGAAAAGAATGGAAAGATATCATTAATAGAATTTGGCTTCTACTGAAGATAATCTCAAACTAAAATCAATCAAATTACGAGATGTATTAATTGCCTAATTTCTCAAGTTATAAAAGTCAATTACAATGTAGATTGAGATGACTTGAGAATCGGATTGCAAAATTTAATAAATAATATTATGTTTAACATACATTCAAGTTATCAACTTCGAGTTTCCTTCAGTTTATTTATTCATTGATACAGTCAAAATATAGCTTATTGTAATGAAACAACAGGCTTTTAGCCCAAAACTGTCTATTACTAAATTTTTTCAAAAGTAAAATATTTATAAGCATAGGTTATGTGTACGTTTTGATTAAAATATAACTACAATCTTTAGGAAAACACAATAACCAAGTTCAATTTAAACGACGAAGCACTTTAATTGATCCTATTCAATACTCTCAGGATATTTTCAATTTTTGTTTTAATTGAATCACTGAAATTTAGACTACGTTAGAAAAAGCTGATTCAATTCCAATGCTAAACATTCTAATCAAAGAATTGATTATATTTTCAAGTATATTGAGGACGATTTTAAAATTTGTTAACATTAAAAATGATTTGACAGTTGAAACAATAATTTAAGTGTGTTAATAATTTAAGTGAACAACGACGGCTAAATGGCTATTAGAGTAGCCTACTTGGAAATGGTTAGCTTCTGTCTTTATCTGTTTTTTGTCACTATGCCTTTTATCTTTTGTCAATATATTGTCACTACAGTGGCGGTCCCAGGGGGGGGGGGGATGGGAGGGATATATCCCCCCCCGAAATATCAGGATGGATCCCCCCCTAAAAAAGAATTTATTCATAATTATGTGTGTATAGTTTTTGCGAGAAATAAATTTAATCTGTGTCATTGTTACTTGTTAGCTTGTCAAATAAACACCCAACCAATGTGTAAAATTGTAAAATTCTTGTACGAATAAAATTATTGTTTTACTACAAGTTACACATACTATAGTTGGGTCCTATTCCACCCAGGTATACAATAAACTTTAAATGAAAAACTATTTTATTAGCTAACAAAAATACTATCAGCTTGAGCATATTTTGGTGGTCATCCCCCCCCCCCCCCCCCCCGAAATGAAATCCTGGGACCGCCACTGTGTCACTATGTGACATAATAGAATGATATCACCACCTTATCACCATCACTAATGCCAAGAAGATTTGTCATCCGTGACAGACTGCGCTTTTCACAAGTAGTTTTGAATAGAAAAATTGTTTCAATGGTAGATTTTGGAAACACAATTGAATAACTTGCGCAACAGCGATCTTTCAAAAACCAGTTACAATATTTTGATTTTAGATGGGTCTCATAGCAAACTGCGCTTTTAATTAGTAATTGGGAAGTGATAGCCGCGAGCCGTAGCAGGTATCTGTTCAATCAGATAGAGAAGCTGCGTTCTCGTAGGAGAGCGATTAGATTGTAGGTATTAGATTGGCCAGCAAAAAAGACACTGTTCTCTGCTGTAAGATCACTTCCCGGTGGTTCGGAACCCACCTAAAACTGTAGGTCCAACTCATCAATCACCATCATCCATTCATTACCCACGCACAGGTCTAAGACCTATGTGGGCTTCATCCTCAGAAAAAAAATTGTTATTGAAGAAATTCACTAATAGTTTTGATAAGAAAATTGTTTAATGGTGGATATTGATAACATCATTGAGTAGCTTCCACAACAGTGATATTTCAAAATCCAGCTTCAATAGACTATTTTGATTTCAGATGGGTGTCAAGTAGAGATGTGACCAGAATGAGCGAGTCGTTCAAAGTAACTGACTCTTTAAAATGAACTACGAACTAGTAGTTCAAATTCAGAAAGTAGTTAGTTCATTTTTGAGCTGCGTTTGTGTTTTCATCCAGTGAGCGCTCTTTGAATTAGCAGAGCAGTGCAGCGGCCTGCTGGACAAGAGCACTCACCTCCCCACTCCACGAGCATTTTGAACTGTGAAGTGAACTAACTACAACAACAGCTTGCTCACTACCTCTCACCTCTCTCAGCTCCATAACCTGGCTGACTACTTCTGAAAAATAGAATACGCTCTGTGCTCTGGAATAATAAACTGATGACTCAGATTCTGAGAATTGTTTATATTGAGGCGCCAGACATAAGACAACGTTGTTTATTGTTGTGTGTGTATGAGTGCTCAGTGACTGCTGAGCGTCTGAACAAGCTATGGTAGTAAAGAGCACGAGCATTGCTGATGACTAATTTTTGAACTCGTTGAAATGAACGACTCACTTATAAGAGTGAGGGCGATTGAACGACTCATTGAAAAGAGTCATCATCGCCAAGCCTAGTTTCAAGTTAGTATAAGCACTACTTACAGACCCAGAATAAATTTAAACGATTATTTTGTATCTCATCGACTTCCAAGCATTCAAGCAATAGACTACTTGTTACGACTGAGCTCTCAGTAGATCACAACGTTAACGATCAAATACAGACACCACTTCAGCAATCACTTGAAAATACTGTTGGAAGCTGTTAGCTCCGAACGCCGGCAAGTTGTAAATGAATGATATATATATATATATATTGCATAATGTACACATATACAAGCAATATAATGGAGATGTTTCCTCAACTTGCTTATGCGCGTAATGGATGCATCGAGCACTTCAGAGCTATTATCTCCTAAATAATTTAGACTGCCATTCATGATTTTCAGAATGAATTCACTAGCAAAGTGTAAACTGAGCTATTACGTTGGCCAAGTTTTTTAAATAAATATAAGGGAAGCGACTCGAGCAAATCATTGGAAAAAAGCTTTTTGAAAATGGATTTGAGGTTATTGACTCAGGTGAACGTTATGAGTTGCGCAAAAAAAATATGTAGCTAATCGTATTCTGTTGGAAATATTTTGTATTTTCGCAATAACATGAGTTATAATTTCCACTTAAATGTGTTTTTTAAGTTTTTATTATATTTCTCAAAGATAAATATAATCAAATCTATTAAAATATCACACCAAAAAGTTTGTGTTGAGAATTATTTTTATAATCATTAGTGCTAGGTTATCAATACTTTACATTTATGATCTAGAAGTAAACTACATGTTTACACATAAAATGATGTTAACTTTTTATTGTGAATTTAACTGTAGTCGATTTTTAATTGTGAATAAATAATAATTTTACTCACTCTTGGCCGAACGTTTTCAAGTTATTGAAACTCATCTTCAAGGCCAATAGGTTGCCTTAAAGATGAGTTCCATAACTCGAAAACGGTCGGCCAAGAGTGAGTACAATTATTCATTCACAATTAAAACTTGACTGTAGGTCGTTAAAGTTACAATAAAAAGTTAATATTAACAACGCAGATCGTTATGAAACAAGAAATACAAGAATATAAAATAATGATTGAATTCAGGGGTTGAACGAAAGAAGGATAAAAAAATATACGTATTTCAATATTTCAAGTAGCAATCTAACTAACTACAGTGTCACTTCTAGGAGATTTAATGCATAAGTGTATCCCACTAGGAAAATCTTCTTTGTTCATCCCTGTACAAATCATTACAATGTAATCAATGGTTGGGTTCATGGGAGCCTTACCGTTTACCGGTAAATGGAATTATGACGTAAACTAAGGCATTTGATTTGTCTGTACAAATTTTTATACGTCCATGAATTTCAATAGACCTATCAAACGCCTTGCTTTTCGGTAGAACTCCATTTATTGGTAAACGCCGTGAACTCAACCTGCGTCGTCTCATGGAGATCCATTAAAAGACTCTTTCCTGGCTCTCTTGATTGAAAGAAATTGTGTGCAAGACTTTAAAGCCGACAAGGACACTTGATTTCTTTTAAAGTTTTTGTTCATTACACGCTGCTAAGCAGTGGAGTTGATAAATTAAGAACGAAACCAGGGGCGTGGAAGACATTCAACCGCTGAATGTTGCTACGTTCGTGTGATTTGTGTTGGACCACTAAAGACAGACATAAAGCACAAGAAAAGCAAGCACTGAAAAGACTTAACGAAATTGTCGCAGTTTCCAGTGGAACTACTAGCCTCAAGATAGGAAAAGAAATTGCTTTTGTTCCATCAGTTTGTAGTTGCAAGACTTCTAAGAGAAAAAGGTCAGATGAATGATGAGCTTGTCCCTTAAACAATATCTACCGAGAATGAGTATATTTAGTTTTTTTAAATTTATAATTAAGGAGTTCACTTCAACATCTTAATTATCCCATTCTTGTTTTCTTTTTTGAGGATGAAGCCCACATAGGTCTGCTACCTGTGCGTGGGTAATGTGTTGGATGATGGTGATTGATGAGTTTTAAGATTCTACTGCCAAGATAATTTGAACAGTATGACATGAGAGCTCCATGTACCAATGGTATCTGAATTTTGAGAAAGATCATTCAAATCTGGATAAAAAGCATCTAAGAAAAATATCACAGTAAGAAAATATTATGCGAACTGTAAAATGAGAGATTTTTACTCCCTATGATCCTCCTGGAACGATCTCATCCTGAATTCCATTATGAGAAAATGAGAAGCATGTTTTCCTCATTGATAAAACGGTTTTTTGTTGTGGATGAAGCCCACATGAGTCTGGAGACTTGTGCGTGGGTATTGAGGTGAATCGGTGAATGATGAGAAACATCCATGGCTGGATGAGATTTGAACTCAAGGCTGCAGGAAATGAAGCCTGCCAGAACCTTATCTTATCATAGACAAGCGCTCCAATCAATTGCACTGCTAGAGAGCCGCCACATTTGATTGTTGAAAATGAATCGTCACGATTCTAAAACCTTTTTAGCCTGCGTGAGTGAATATTTATTATTTATTCTCATTTAGAATTGACTGCAAGTCGTTAAATTTACCGTAAAAAGTTAATATTAAGAACGCAGATCGTTATGGATCAAGAAATTTAAGAATAAAATTTATATTATGATGCAATATTGATGAAAAGTTGCTGTCATTGCAGTGAACACCGTGGATTATTACAGTTTTTCTAATTCAGGCCAACGATAATTAGATGTGAGAAGTGAAAATTGCGGGGTCTCTCTGGAGAAAAAAATGACAATTACTTTATACTGCCGCCGGTATTTAGTACCCAAATAAGGCAATCAAATCTTATACATATAGACTAATGCAACAAATGATATTGAATGAGTAATCAATATTAGTATTTGCTGAAGATGATTTTTCAACAGAAATGAATTCTTTGGAATTCATGTTTTAATATTTTCTACTACTGTTGTATTGATTAAATTATTGATCAATTCTAGCCAGATAAGTCGATTTGCTGCCCGTCATGAATCCAGACTTCACCACCATGAATGAGGTGAATGGGTGACAAGCAATTTGCTACCCTGAGGTAGCTCAGCTGCTTGATAATCAAGAAATTACCAGAAGCCTGAAGAGGACAAAGCCCTTTGAATTAGTGATTAGAGATTGGAAAATTTAATGTGCCATAATATATGGTGCTCTCTAGAACTGCTTTAGTCATCAATGGGTGAACTGAAGCTGATTCAATAATTTAAATTTAAGAAGTGAATGGAAAGTTAATGGTTCGTCTTCAAGACTAGTTTTAATGACATTTATCAAAAAAAAAAAAAAAAAAATGGTTTTGGTAAGGTTAGCGTTATAAGAAATCATACACAATGATCATGCTGCCAGTGAGAGCAAGTATACCCAAGAACCTGTTAATGTTTGTCTCACAGTAAAACAACAAGAGCATAAAGAGTTCGCGATATTTGTGAAACACTTCATAAAGAGACAGTGAAATATGAATTCTTTGCGGCGTTAGTGATGCCACTCAGTTGAAAAACTTGGCAACACTTGAAACTGCCAACTTTCAATTCACAGCGCTCCGTTGAAACATGGAGGACAATCATGGGAAGGACCGGGCGTTAAATATTACAAAACTTTTCCTCTGTCCCTCAACAGTTTCATCTTTCTCTTACTACCCCTCTTGCTTGTCACTCACTCACTCTCTCCATCATTCTCTTTCACTCTCTCACCCTCAAACTGTGTCTCTTATCTCTCTTTCTATCTCCCTTGTCACACCTTCTCATCCCGTCTGCATTCTTCAGTTTACTTGAGCGGGAGTTCAGGTAAAAAAATAATAATAATAAAGGAGTGAGATTTATCGAGGCGATAATAGGCTGCCGGAAGCGCCCTCGCCTCAACACACAAGAAGTTATGGAGCTATTTGTCTTGCTGCCAGCCGTTACTAAGTACGTGCTCTATATTCATCGAAGATGGCCGCTGGATCACGATAATAATTTCGCCGCACTTTGTCAACTAATTCTAACCTAAGTTTAAGAAGGCTACCGCCACCGCTCAGTGCCCTCAAAACAAGAATGTGAACGACGTAAGTGCTTTTCAATTAAGAATAGACATAGATTGGACAGGTTTCTCAATTTTAAACATATCAAAGACATTGTAGATGATTAAAATCCTTTGATCAATTAATGATCGCAATGCATTATCGTGTGTGACTCCTCAAGGTTTTTTGGTCACAATTTTCGAAGTTTCTTGTATCAATATTATTAGTGCTTTGAAATTCTATCTATTGCTGTGAGGAAAAATTTGTTTCTTCAATTATTTTTTGACATAAGTGGGTTCAAAATTGAAATTTGTTGGTTTTTGGGGGCAATTTATCGCACCTATGAATGATTTTATACTTCTGATAAATTTTAACTGAAAGCACCTTGAGGATGAAAGGAGAAATGATGATTGGAGAAAGACACCTCCAATCAAGCAATTAGTTATTTTCAAAATACATTTTTTTAAATCTGTAGGAAATTTCAATTTTTTAAAATACTATTTTGAAAAATCTATTAGATTGAAATGAAAAATATGTTATTTTATTCCTCAATGTTTCTTTTAGCTATGAAAAGTTTAGAATCACTCATAGGTGAGATCATTTGCCCCCAAAAACCGAAAAATGTCAACTTTGTACCCCCATATTTCACAAAATAATTGAAGAAACAAATTTGTTCCTCACTGCAGTAGATAAAATTTCAAAGCCCTGATAATATTCAATACAAGAAACTTCGAAAAAAATTATGACCAAAAACCCTGCGCGCACAGTCTTAATGGTGGGGATTGTTAGAGCAATATAACTGATTTATCTCCAGGTAACATTGTAATAAACCATGCTCATAGATAACAGGTATCTTCTGTTGCTCCAACCAGAAGCCCAGTCAAAAAAGCTCAACTTTGGAATGGTGTAGTAGGTTTCAATTTATAATGTCATCTGGACACATTGAGATTCAAATTCACAACAATCCTTAGTCTGTGCATACTTTTTGTGGATCGAAACCCCTTCATTTTTAAACATTTATTACGACTTTATTCCTCAAAGTGAGCCTTTTTTCAGAAATGTCACTATCATGAACTTCACTAATATCCTCTCAACATTCACTCAACAAAGACACTGTTCTCCGCTGTAAAATCACTTCCCGGTGGTTCGGAACCCACCTAAAACTGTAGGTCCAACTCATCAATCACCATCATCCAACTCATTACCCACGCACAGGTCTCAGACCTATGTGGGCTTCATCCTCAAAAAAAAATTCTTCATTTTTATTTCGAAAGTTTTAAATCCAGACATTGTACTTTACAATATTCGTTTCTTACAGTCTCTTTTTAGCGCAACTTGAACGGAATAATGCATATTCTGCCGGGAATGCCTAATTATTATTTATCATTGGAATGTGAAAGTAACTAAATTATTCGAATTCTCTATTAATACAGCATAATAATATAGCTTAGCGTCGATAATCCGAACTAATTGGGACAATAGGTGAGTTTCCAATTAATTTTATGCATTTCAGGAGAGTAGAACAGGTTGATTAAAATGTTGGAACAATTATTATTAGTAAGCAATCTATTTTGCAATGTTCTGAATTAGCATATCTATCTGGTTGTAAGTAAAACTGTACACTTCTATAATAAACACTTCTATAATAAATAATATAATGAACACTTCTATAATAAATAATATAATGAACACTTCTATAATAAATAATATAATGAACACTTCTATAATAAATCATATAATAAACACCTCTATAATAAATAATATAATGAACACTTCTATAATAAATAATAATACGAAGTTGTCACAACCACATTTATTAAAAATAGTGAGATACTAGTTGCGATTGCTATAACATTATCAAATAAATTAAAACTAAAGTACAGAGCAGCTCAATTTATATACTAAACACGGAATGATACTATTGGCTAAGGGATAGCCTGACCTTCATTGACAGTTTGTGATTGGCTGAAGGCCATAACAAGTCACGCCCACTGGTGGGAGGAGCAGCAAGCAAAGATAAGAATCAAATCAAAAACTAAAAACCGTGAACATCTAGAAAGTAAAAAAGGAAAACAATGCACAAGTAGGCTTCAATTGAATAATTTTTTAATTAAAAAATTGAAGCTCACTGAAATGCAATCAAGGTCAACCGAGAAAGACATGAGAGTGCCGTTATTAAAATTTGGGTCAGAATTATGATAAAACCAAGTTAAATGCATTGAATTGTCTAAAATAAATTTGATGATTTAAACTAGTATTGTAATCGTTTTTAACCAACCTAGTTATCTCAAAAGCTTCTAAAATTTTCAATTGTCTGCCTTTGCCAATCAAATGCAGAAATTCAAAATTTTATTCGGCCTTGAACCTGTGTCCATCTGGACAATAGGAATATTGACAGTTGACACTCTACCACAATAGCTTTTGATAAGCACAGCATACTACTTTTAGAAC
Source organism: Conomelus anceps (assembly GCA_948455865.1). Classification (NCBI taxonomy): domain Eukaryota; kingdom Metazoa; phylum Arthropoda; class Insecta; order Hemiptera; family Delphacidae; genus Conomelus; species Conomelus anceps. The sequence continues at coordinate 39,922,317 of OX418225.1, read as the reverse complement.
TAAATTTCTATGATTTTCAAGTTCCAAGCCCAACGGAGCAGAATGCTTTAAAGAAGTGATAGCCGCGAGCCGTAGCAGGTATCTGTTCAATCAGAGAGATAACCTGCGTTCTCGTAGGTCCTGTTCGTAACGGTGACCGATTAGATTGGCCAGCAAAAAAGACACTGTTCTCTGCTGTAAAATCACTTCCCGGTGGTTAGGAATCCACCTAAAACTGTAGGTCCAACTCATCAATCACCATCATCCAACTCATTACCCACGCACAGGTCTCAGACCTATGTGGGCTTCATCCTCCAAAAAAAAAAGAAAAAGAATAATAGGAGAGGAAACATCCAATCGAAGCTTTGAACCTGGGTTTGTCAAGCCAGGAGTTTTCTTCACCCAGCGCCACATAATGAGCTACTTGAAAAGCGAAATTTAATTAAAAGCAAGAGTACAAAGCTTAACGGTGTGATTGGGTCCTGAGAGCGTGGGAGCTGTAGCCGTCGGGCACTCTATCTCAGTTTAATTTTCAATTTTGTTCAGCCCCCACTATTGTTTACGAGATATAATTAAATATGAACGATTTATTGGATTTCTCTAGTGAATTATGCATCTAGCTACTGGATAAGAGTGAAGTTTTTGTTTTTATTCAAAAGTTTGACAGTATTGCAATAAGATATCTCATTTCAGTACTTGAAAGAACTAATAATTGAGATACAAAAAATGATGTCATTGTCAGTGATTATACGATTTTTCTTGATGAGAATCAAATAATTATTATCACTTCAAATTCCTTCTTTCTCTGCTATTTTTTCAAATTCCTCCAAGTTATCTCAATTTTATTTCCAATCTTGCTCAACTCTCTCTATTGTTGAGGACGTATTAATTTAAGAAATATTCCTATTATTGAAAGATTCATTGAATCTCTGAAATGAGATTAAGATAGATAGATTTTTTATTGACAATAATTTTCGCTAGACTGAAGCCTATTGCAACAAAAATTTCATTACAACAGAATCGTTGGTTCTAAGTACGCCTTTCTACAAAAGCATAATTTACCATTTGGTTGTTTAAATCCTAGAAGCATTGTATCATTTTTCTTTCAATGCTCCCTATGCGTCTTGAATGCTTATTTTTTATTCGGTGATTTTTATTATATAATATTATAGAATTCAGTTGTTTGTGAATGGATGTTGTGGTACTTTTCCATGATGAATAATAAGACTTGGATATTGTCAAACCACTTTATTTTGAATACATTATTGAAAAATTACAGTACCATGGTTTCGTGGCTGAGGATGTGGCAGGTTAAGCCACGAAACCGTGGTACTGTAATTTTTCAATAATTTATTCAAAATAAAGTGGTTTGATAACATCCAAGTCTTATTATTCATTATAATATTACAATCATGAATAGGGATTTCGTTATTTTGCAAAGTCAAAAATTTGGAAAATTTCCTTCTTTTCAGAATTGAATTGCCACATTAGTTGTGGATGTATTCGACAGGTAAGACAATGTAGGTGAGGAGATAAAGTAAGAATAAGTAGATATAAGTTAGAAGAAAATATAAGAAGATATAAGTAGAACGTAAGCAGTAGAATATATAACCTATTTCTATATCATTTTCTAAATTTTAAAAATCTTTCCTATTTGAATTTTTTTATTCAATTATGTAACACAGATATTGGGGATAACTTATATGATGAGAATATCACTTTCAGAGAAAACCTATCTTTCAATTGTATATTTTTCTGAACATTTTTCTGGTACTAAGGGGAGTTTATTTCTATTAATTATACAAAAATACAATTCATAAATCGTAGGAAAATACTCTTATCTGATAAAAATGTGTGTATTGGAGTGGGGAATCGTTAAATATTAAAAACTAAATTCTGATGAAATCAATAAATAATAAGCATATGGCTTTTGTTGGTGGGGAGACGTTTACGGGTAGCAACACCTCGCAGTATTGGAAACATGGAGAACCTACTATTTTAGGTGGGTTCCGAACAATAGGGTAAGTGATGGAAAACAATATTTACTAAGAGATCCTGCATTCTGAAGTCAATACTACTATAATAATTCTCATAATCAATACTACAATGATAATTGTGCTTTTGAGCTTTATTTTCCATTTGACCATGCCCGTTCTATGACTGAGGTCAACACTGTTACTGATACAGCTCCAAACAACTTCAAATGATATTCTCAAATGAACGTTTAATCGACAATCCAATGGAGCGAACGTTACATGCATGGGCTCAGTTCATCAGCTCACCTATACTTGCCCTAACAATGTAACGTTTTGAGTGCGAGGGGACACGGCGCACACAATGATATCTCTCTCCTCTTCCCCTTCCACATACTCTAACAAAAGCAGCTTCAATTAAATTTGCATGATAACATTCTTGTTTATAATGTTAATGGCCACTGGTACGTGTGATCTCCAGAGTGTACATGTGCACGGCATAATAAGGCATATGGGAGTGTTGCCAAAAACAGCCCCAAAGCCGCCATGTCAATTAATGTTATTGACAACATGCGAGAGGTGCCCAAGTCAACAGAAAGGACAATGTGTAGGTAGCAAGGTGAAAGTCAAAGTTACAGTTTCGTGCAACAAATCTTATTCGAATTTATTTTTAGCTAACCGTAAAACGCCTCGAAACTCAACCATAAAGGAACTATTTTCTTTCACTGAAATAAAAATTATCGACTTGTATATTTAATCTATTTATCTACGACCATATCATAATGTATACATTACAGTTTCACAATTGATGCCAAAACAGCTGTCTTTTCGAAATGCTTTTTGAAACCCGTTGCATAATGAGCTAATTATAGTACAGGTTCTACATTATAACACGGGTTCTGGACCAATCAGAAGCATTTTTGATGGAATCAATATCGTAATTGAATATTGTGAAACTATCAGCTGATTTGATCAAACTGCTACACCAGCTGCTTTAACCTAACAATCTACTATAACTTCTCGTATTTGAGACGAGAGGTTAGGTATCTCTGACAGTCACAGGTAAAATGAAATTGTTTTAATTAAATGTATACTAGTGGTTGTAGATAAAATAGTGTATGCAACGATTTTATTTGGCCATTAAAGCACTAGTAAGATATTTATAACACTCGCATTCGCTCGTGTTATAACTTACATCTAACTCGTGCCTTAATAAGGGTCAAAATAAAATCGTTGCATAAACTACTATTATATTCATTTACTTCCATCTTATAGATAGATTTGAAATATAATGTTCTATTCGGTATAATGTGAATATTTCTAACTTATAGATGGATTAAAATAAAGTCAGATCGCAGTTTTATGCAACAAATTTTATACTGATTTATTTTAAACTGACCATACAAAAGCTCAAAAATAAAACTCATCATTGAAGAAGGGGCTTTTTAGGGGGTCTATTATCTCCGGCTAGAATAGAAACTATTGACTAGTATATTTTATCTTAGCTGTTCATACTTTTCTATTTATGTATATTTTTAACCTATGAATGGATTTGAAATATAATTTGTTTTTTTATCATTTTTGTTAACTCACCATGAAAAGCTTCAAAAATAAAATTCAACAATTAAAGAGCCCCCACCCCCAATTATCTTTGGCTAAACTAAAAATTATTGAGTGATATGTTTCATCTATTTATATTCATTTATATTTTTTATGAATATTTCTGAAATATAGATGTATTTTGAAAACTATTTGTAATGAATTTATTATGATTTGTTTCTTCGCCAGATTGTTTATTTTTTTGTTTAGTATTTATTTCCCAACCAAACAGATTTTGTAACCTTTGGAGCTATTACAATATTATGTAGTAGAAATAAAATTCTAATTTGTATATTTCTATCTTATAGATTATTGAAATATATTCTGATATGTTCACATTATACTACTGAATTACGCATATTTTTCATTAAATAGAAGGCTGAGACATAGGCAAATCAACATCCAATATTTCAATTGAATCCAAACTGTAAAATCCGTCTTCCTTCACTCGCAAGCAAACTCAGCGCAATCCCAGATTCACTTAGGTATTTAATACCGTACTCTATCACACATTTTGTAAGCTTTACAATATTGTTCATATTTTTGCTTCACTTAATTCAACAACAACGCAAACACGTAATCCGCACGCAAGACTTATTATTGGCCCGCTCTGCAACATATAGATTACCAGCATCTCAAACTTACACACCCTTAGCGGCGGTTTTTTTCAGGCTATATTTCAAGACCTTGCTATCAGATAATGTTTCAGCTAGGGAACCGAAGAATATATTTCACTTCCGGGACTAGTAATGCGATCGTCAGCTTTGGGGAATTTAGCTTGGGGGGAGAAAGGAGGGGGGATATTAAGGGGAAAGGGTGGAGTCTTCTCAATGAACGGTGCGAGGAAAAACTCCTCAGGTCATTTTCCGTTGAGGTTCGCATAAAAAAGACTCGCCTGTGAATTTCCCACAGCGTCACCTCATACCAACTCTTTAATCATTCAAAGATCAAACGACAGGTCCTTATTTATTATTCAGCGCTTCCACAACCCAAAGAGAATTATACGAATTCTGCGTGATCATTTCATTTACGTATTCGCTCTCTCGTCCTGCACCATATTTTCTCTCATTCTATTATTTGAGCTCAACCACCGTTGTCCAGCTAATGTCGTGGTAATGCCCCTGGCTAGCACACGATTGCCCCGGGTAAAGGAAGGTCACCCTTTCTGTGGTAGCCCTTTATTAATTTATTATCAAGCTATTTTGAAAAATGATTGAAAAAGGATCAAAAATGTTATCAATGTGCAATCTCCCCATTATATTTGTAAAATTTTCTTTGTAGTGGTGAAGGTAATAATTATTGTAGAAGATATTCATAATGAATTATAAGACATAAAGTTGTCACAACTAAATTTATTGAAAATAGTGAGACACTAGTTTCGGTTGTTACACCATTATCAGTCTCAAATAAACTAAAACTAAATTACTGAGTAGCTTAATATTATACTAGACAGGATACAACACTATTGGTTGAGGGAGAAAGTGCCTCAAATAGACTGACCTTCAATGAAGGCCTGTGGTTGGCTGAAGACCAAAACAAGACCCGCCCACTGCTGGGAGGAGTAACAAGCAAAAATAAGAGCGCTTTTTCATTGTTACTCCTCCCACCGCGGGTCTTGTTTTGGCCTTCAGTCAATCACAGTCCATCAATGAAGGTCAGCCTATTAAAAGCACTTCCTCCCTCAGCCAATAGTGTCGTTCCCTGTTTAGTATATACATTTAGTATATACAGTATTGAGATACTCTGTACTTCAGTTTTAGTTTTTTTGAGATTGATAATGGTATAAAAACCGAGACTAGTATCTCACTATTTTCAATGAAAGTGGTTGTGACAATTTCATGCCTTATTAATCATTAAATTTGTCAAAGATGACATTTTCCTGAAAAAGCCCCAAATACTATCAAGAAAAGATTGATGCCTTACATGTGATCCATTCCTATTCTTTGATCAAGTATTTGTTTCTCAAATTTCAATCAATTTGATTCCCCTAAATAGGCCAATAATTTAAAATTCAACTGTGCAGTGAGAACTTTTTGCATGTGGACGCTATAAGTGGATTTGAATTCAATGAACTTCTATGAGATGAAAATAAAACAGATCTTTTGATTGATCTTCTAAACATTAATAAAATACATTCGCAATAAATTATGCAAATTATGAGATTTTTCAAAAATGATTCAAAATTCTTCAAGTTGAAGGATTAAGTCTGGGACATTTCTTGAAGTTTTGCAGGTAATATAGTATAGATATTTCGACTTTGGACAAAAATATTCTGAGATTTAAAAGCTGTAAACATACGATAAAGCGGACCTTCCGTGACTCAACATGGAGTATACTATTATAAGAAGCAAGTGGTATATTTGAATCTCATACAAAATTCTAGTTGCAAGTAGCAACAACTTTATATACTTAAACAAACTGCAACCATGATTAATAATAAGACTTGGATGTTGTCAAACCACTTTAAATAAGTTGAGAGATCCATCCAAGCCCAGTCGTGACTATCTGTGACTGAACATGAAGTATCCTATGGCCCGCATTACACCATAAAATGTTTTATAAAAGATCTTTCATAAAAGACGTTGACCATATTTTATAAAAGATTTGAAGACTGATTCTTTTATAAAACATTTTGGACTAGTATTACACTGACAAGAGATCTATGTCAATGAAGGTTACCTATCTCTACATTTTCAATTGTTATCAATAGGTTATCAACTTTACATGTCAATTGTTGTAATAGCAAAACAATGGATGATGAAGAATTCTATTCTTGTGCAAGTATAATTAGTGCTGTCATATTATTATCACTTATCCTGAAAAAAAGACAACGTCGTCGTAATCATCGTGTTTGGGTTAGGTTAGACCATGGATCGCAAGACGTAATGATAGAGGAATTCATCAAAACCTAATAAAGGAACTGCTGAGTGAAGACCAGAAAAGCTACATAAATTATTTGAGGATGGAAGATAATACTTTTGCTTATGTTGTATCAAAGTAACCCCTTTTTATAAACTTCCTGTCTTTTGATTCTATTTTTGTATTCAGGGTATTTTGGATTGTAGAGACTTTCATAATTTTCATACTCTGAAATTTTCGTTGCTTCCACACACCAAGTGTACTTTGTGTTGCAGACATTTCTTCAAAGTTAGACATAACCTTGAATTCAGTACCTCAGCTTTTATAAATATAATGCCAACCTATTATCTTTGATAAAAGAAATTTTATAAAAGAAATATTTTATAAAAGATGGCCTATTAGATTATCAAAGATCTTTTATAAAACATTTTATAGTGTAATGCGGGCCTAAAAGGCAGTATACAGTCAAGAAGTATAATAAATTTCGGTGGATAGAGCAAATCATGATGATAAGTAACAAGGAATGTACTGAATCTTCAGTTTTGGGAGGGGTTTGAACCACCAAGTGTTAAACTGATAGCATCTTAGTCATAGCAGCTCGGTCACCCATCCAAGCGCAGAATTGAGCATCCGTGACTGAACTTCAAGCGTTCTATAATAAGCAAGTGGTATATGGTCAAGAAGCAATATTAATTTTTGTTGATAGAGCGTATAATGGTTATAAGTTACAAGGAATGTACCGGTACTGAACCTTCAGTTTTGAGAGGGTTTCGAACCATCAAGTAAGTGTTAAGCATCGTCATAGCAGCTCAGTCACCCTTCCAAACGCAGTCTTGACCATCAGTGACTGAACTTCAAGCGTTCTATAATACGCAAGTGGTATATGGCCAAGAAGTAATATTAATTTCTGTTGATAGAGCGCATAATGGTTAAAAGTTAAAGGAATGTCCTGAATCTACAGTTTAGGGAGCGTTTCGACCACCAAGTAAGTGATTCTACTGATAGCATTAAGTCATAGAAGCTCGGTCACCCATCCAAATGCAGTCTTGACCATCAGTGACTGAACTTCAAGCGTTCTATAATACGCAAGTGGTATACGGCCAAGAAGTAATATTAATTTCTGTTGATAGAGCGTATAATGGTTAAAAGTTAAAGGAATGTCCTGAATCTACAGTTTAGGGAGCGTTTCGACCACCAAGTAAGTGATTCTACTGATAGCATTAAGTCATAGAAGCTCGGTCACCCATACAAATGCAGTCTTGACCATCAGTGACTGAACTTCAAGCGTTCTATAATAAGCAAGTGGTATATGGCCAAGAAGCAATATTAATTTCTGTTGATAGAGCGTATAATGGTTAAAAGTTAAAGGAATGTCCTGAATCTACAGTTTAGGGAGCGTTTCGACCACCAAGTAAGTGATTCTACTGATAGCATTAAGTCATAGAAGCTCGGTCACCCATCCAAATGCAGTCTTGACCATCAGTGACTGAACTTCAAGCGTTCTATAATACGCAAGTGGTATACGGCCAAGAAGTAATATTAATTTCTGTTGATAGAGCGCATAATGGTTAAAAGTTAAAGGAATGTCCTGAATCTACAGTTTAGGGAGCGTTTCGACCAACAAGTAAGTGATTCTACTGATAGCATTAAGTCATAGAAGCTCGGTCACCCATCCAAATGCAGTCTTGACCATCAGTGACTGAACTTCAAGCGTTCTACAATACGCAAGTGGTATACGGCCAAGAAGTAATATTAATTTCTGTTGATAGAGCGTATAATGGTTAAAAGTTAAAGGAATGTCCTGAATCTACAGTTTAGGGAGCGTTTCGACCAACAAGTAAGTGATTCTACTGATAGCATTAAGTCATAGAAGCTCGGTCACCCATACAAATGCAGTCTTGACCATCAGTGACTGAACTTCAAGCGTTCTACAATACGCAAGTGGTATACGGCCAAGAAGTAATATTAATTTCTGTTGATAGAGCGTATAATGGTTAAAAGTTAAAGGAATGTCCTGAATCTACAGTTTAGGGAGCGTTTCGACCAACAAGTAAGTGATTCTACTGATAGCATTAAGTCATAGAAGCTCGGTCACCCATACAAATGCAGTCTTGACCATCAGTGACTGAACTTCAAGCGTTCTATAATAAGCAAGTAGTATACGGTCGAGAAGCAAGATTAATTTCAGTTGATGGACCGAATCATGATTATAAATTAAATACGGGATGTGGAGTACCATCCATGTATTTGTATAGTGGATGATCCAGCTGAACATTCGGGGCAAAACTTGAGCAAGCCCCACTTCGCCTTTGTGGCCTGACAATAATTCCCACTAGCATGCAAACGACGGTCTGGCCACTCATATCTAGAGCACACAGGCTAGACTGGCCTTTGCTAATTCTGCCTCACTTTGCCGCGCGAAATTGGGCTCCGGAAAACCGTGCAGTTGACGCTCACGCTCCTCTGTTGGGAAAAAGGACAATGGCATGGACAGAGAATTGCCGCCTCTATTTTGCTGGCGTTAAAATTGTATAGAGTTCACACAATCTGCTGCTCTATTGTAGCGTGCGAAAAAGCCATGTTGAAATCAGTAGACGGGCTATCACTATCGAACCAGGTCTAACACCAAACATTCTCGCACATGCTCTCAACCGATTTCACACCAAACTTCAAAAAAAGAAGTAATTTCCGTTTCTACCCATGTGTTTGCTGTTTCACGCCTCCATTATAAATAGCGGTAGAAAGCGACAAACGAGTCATTGGATTAGTTCAGAAGAATTCCATTATTTACCATGGAAATGTTTTTTCATTTCATGTTTAATAGGCATGTAGCTTCATCAACCATTCTAACCAGCTCAAATACACAGCTACTCAATGTTCTTCTCAATATTGATGAAAATTCACGGTATTTTTTTTTAGAAGGAAGCCCACATAGGTGTGAGACCTTTGCGTGGGTGATGAGTTGGATGACGGTGATTGATGAGTTGGGCCTACAGTTTTAGGTGGGTTCCGAACCACCGGGAAGTGTTTATAGGCCTACAGCAGAGAACAAAAGCTTTTTTTTGTTGGTTAATCAGTATAGTGGAGCATTCTCTCGAACTACAATTATAATTATATTATCTAGCTGTACTACTCTTTCATTAACTGACCTTAAATCAAGGCGAGTATTTATTCTACTCGCCTTGACCTTAAATTACCAACTTGAATTTGTCTTTTTCTTATCGTTATTCATACCGGTTCATTCTATATTGGCATTGTATTGCCAATACAATACCTTCTTTTATTAAATTATTTGATCGATTTTCAATTGTACATAAATGAACTCGCAAACAAACCTTAGGTTCATGTGAGTGTTGTTTCAAAATTTTGATGTTATATGGTTTTTTCTTTGTATGCTTTGTATTGCTTTATACATTTGTATACTCACGTGTTGTACCAGAAGCAAATAACAAAATTCAAAATTCAAATAACTAATCTGTCATGTATGTGTTACAAATGCAGTTCCTGAACAAATAATACAAAATACAATGGATGATAATTACAGCCAGTTTCACCAGTAATGAATACTTAATCAGTCTTGTACGGAAGTTGGTAATGCATAAGATACCAATGTAAATCTTGTACAAAGAACATACAGCTTCAAAACTCAATCTAAACACTATTTATTAGAGTGCTTGCCAAGTTTTTATCTAGAGGTTCTGAAGGATTACCGAACAGGTTTCAAACTTCATCCAAACACATCAAAGATTCAAAATAAGGGGTTTCATACCCCACCAATGTTCCAGAGCTGATTTTAAAATTAAAATCTGTATTTGAATAGTAGGTATTTGTCATATATTCCACACAGTTTTATACTGTATTTGTATTTATTGAAAAAACAATTTTTTTCATCTCAAAATGTTAAATAAATAGTAACTCATACTCACGAACGAACGAGAAGTCTTGTGAGTATGATTTCATAATATGTAAATAATGAAAAATGTTTTATGTATTGTTCAAATGAAATCAATAGAGAATTTGAATTTGAAAAAAATTTGAATCCCATCTACGATAGATAGGTAAGTATCATATGATTTTCATACCACTCCAATATTCCAGACCCAATTTCAACATTTAAATCTGTATAGTATTTATGACAGATTCCACACAGTTTTTCATCTCATCTACGATAGTTGAGTTACGTGACTCGTTATGCAGTATCCCACTGAGATGCATAATATATATTCACTAAAAATATATAAATGTATATTTATACATAGTTAGCAGGTGCATGACTATAGCGGCTCTAGTATGTTATTACGTTTGGTTTTGTTTAGAAAAACAAGAGATCAACTCAGCAGCGCCACGAGCATGGCTCTCTCTCCCGCGGGACACTGAACTGTGTCTTTTGTTTTGTACAATTAATGAGTCGAGATTAAAATTCACGCTGAGCGCAGCTGCGCTCGTTATTCAGAAGGCAGTGGTGAAATTTGCGAGCGAGCGCCAAACACGAAATCACACACCGTATAGTTTCCCGCCAATTCCGCATCCGTCATTGCGTTCATTCGCTCTGCCATTTCTAAATTATTGTCGCTTCAAGGACGGATAATTCTGATAAAAATAATTTTGAAATACAAAAGTAAAGTTGTATGTTTTTTAAAGCAAAATAGTAGTTAAGTCAATTGTAAAGACCACATGAAGAAGCTCTCTTGAAGACCATAGCTGGGCTAGAGCAGCTGGGACCAGGAAGCTAATAATAGCTTCATTATTTATTATTTTTTTTAATTAATATTATCCATCGGTTTTATTTATTAATGTACGAACAATGGAATTAACTTTATTCATGTATATCCTAAAATTATATAATAAAATCAAAGATCTATCAATAAAATATTTAAAAAAAATTTCATGAGGGGCCCACACACACACACACACACACACACACACACACACACACACACAAACTTGTGTTCTGAATCATTGAATTCGCTTGAGCCCTTTAAAAATAACAATATTCTTTGAACCCGGTGTCATTCAAAATTTGAATTTGTTTAAAATCATCTACTAGTCTCTACTAAAACAAGAAATGCCAGACTTTGTTCTTATTGGTCTTGGCCCCCCAAAAAATTAATCTATATTCACCACTTGCTGGGAGACTAAACTGGAGCCCTCTTACAACGATTGTATTATGACTGCCGTTAAGCAACATGTGAAATGTAAGTTAGATATACTAAACATCCTACGAGTTACTTAAGGCAAAATACAATCTTTGCATACAATATTCTATCTCCAGATACCAATAAATTTAGTTTAATTCAACTTGCTAATGAACCCAATACCTAATAACTTGCCCAAAATATGACATAACCAAAAATTCATGATTTTTTACTACAGTTAGTTCCAATTTGAAAAAATGGTTACATTTCAAAATGTTTAAATCAGCTGATGTGACTATTTCATAATATTTATTTCGTCACTGATTTGAAGAAATCCTGAGATCTGATTGGTCTAGACTCCTGTACTGAAAAGTGACACAAGTGCTAAAACAGCTCCATTATGACACTAGTTTGATAAGACTGAGGCAAGAAAAAAGTGGAAAGACTAAATTAAAAGGAAAAGTAAGTAGCATTGACATCACTTTCCGAACTTTTATACCTACTTTACAACGTACCTGTAGACGAAAGGTTATAGACTTCAAAAGAAGGGTACCCCCGAATCTTACTTACTGCCCAGGGTCCCCAGAGACCTATCTAAGGACCTGGCTGGAGCAGGGATGAATGGAAGTGACTGCTCTTAGGAATTGAATTCCTTTGCGTTTCAGAAACGGATAAAATTAGCATACCGTACAAAGAAGGTAGCTTCAACGGACTAGAGAAGTAGTACAGTACTTGGTATAGTATTCAGTATATTCAAATATATTGCAAACCTACATGCTCAATTTATAGTTTGTGATGCAAAGAAGATAAATATATTTTTATAGTAGATATCATCTTGCATTTGAACTATATCTCATTGTACTATACGAATATAAAAACCTAGTTTGATAAGACCATTGTCAGAATGTAAGAACCTTTGTTGTCCGGAGATGTAGGAATAAGTGAAAAATAACATGAGATGAAGATAGAATTATAGTGAAAAGGAGAAAAGAAGGAGCGATCAAAAATCTAAGAATAAGTGTGCAAGCATAACACGTAACAGAAATAATTTTCAATTTCACACATGAGAGGAGAAAGAGTTCCATGGATGAAAAATCTAGCTACACCAGATTAATTCAGTGAGGATTCTACATTGAAGCTACTGTTGGCTACGATGACTAGTTGAAAAACTCTGTCCACCAAGGTACATGCAAAACAAATGTTTCAAGAACTTGGGATTTTTTTTTTAATTTCCAGTGAACAGTTACACAGTTGATCGGCTGTTGAAAAGTTAACAACGGCATTGAATTTCATCAATAAGATAGAGGGGGTAATATTTTTCAACAGAATTGGATCAATCAATTTTTCGGAATGCAGAAAAAGAGGAAAACATAGGTTTTGTAACTCAGAAACATTATTCCTTTCAAATATGCCATGTCCAAAGCTCACACAAGTTTCAAAAGCAACAGTATTTTAGAAAAAAACGGTGAAAAATTGTGTAACTGTGAGAAAACAGTATTTTAGAATAAAAACATTGTGAAAATGTAAAAAATTGTGAAATTGAGAAATCGGGATGTTAATTTCTTTTATTTTTAGTGTACATTTCACACACATAAAAGAGTGTTTTAAAGTTGATGAAGGCATTTCATTAATAAGACACAGGGAGAACCTTTTTCCATTTGATTTAACCAATAAATTTTCCGGGAAGCAAAAACGATCAATCCTTCAACTGAGCCCCTTTTTTCTTTTGTATGTCATGACATGTTCACATACGTTTTAGTAGAAATATTTTTTTATTTGAAAAATGTGAAGTTATTTCTCTTTGTCATGTCAAAGATAATTTGATTTACACACTGGTTGTAACTTCACAGTGACACGAGAAGTTAATCATTCCTGAAAGTTGAAAGTATAGAGAACTCAATATTTTCCAAGAGAACATGTTCATATTCATTGTGCTTGACAGACGACATGCTGAGAGTGACATCTCTTCAGAGTGATTTTACTTTTGTCAGATTTTATTCAGGAATTACTGGAGTTGAATGAAACAGGGAAGTTTTTGAATACCCACCCTTACCGGGGAATGCATCATTAAGGTCTGAATAGGAGAGTGTGGAAGCATATTAGAAAGTTATGGAAACACTAACTTTACTAACTCTACACTCAGTCAAGACGAAAATGCTATGCTGAGAATAGCTCGCTTCATTCCAACAAACTATTGAGGTATAGAATAGGACGAAATGGGGTAAATTTAATGGTTTCTGAGGCAAGAAAACATATCAAAATGCATAGAATGCAAATCGAAATACATAAAATGCATATAGAAATGCATAAAATACAAATTTTACACACAATAAATTCACTTTCAAGATCCACAAAATGATATCTCAGTCGAGAGTAGAAATGACATTTATAGGCTATGTAAAATGTCTTATAGTCTGAAGAAATATTTTAGATCATATATTTGTTAGAGATAATTCAAGAATTAGGAAAGATTTATATGTGTCACGTCAGATATGTATGTGAGTGAACACATACAGGATATAACTCCACACAGACACAAGAGATCCATCACTTTTGATAGTTGATTTTGGAATGAATTCAATATTATTTTTTCAAGTTAGTGAAGGACATACTGAAGGTGAAACAATAAAAGTTGGTGTCCACAATTTCAGAAAAAAAATGTTTTTAAACCAGAGAAGAAAAGTCCCTTATTTACTCAAGAACTGCCAATCAAGCTAGAAATGTTTTAAACAGGAAATATGATATTGATTTGCTCATAGAGTTTGTTTGAGATTGACAATGCTATAACAACCGAAACTAGTATCTCACTATTTTCAATAAATTAATGTGGTTGTGGCAACTCCATGTCTTATTATTCATTGTTGATATCGTCCAAAATATTGTGTCTGCCACTTCTAAGAAAGTATTTCGGAGTGCATGGGTAACCACAGTAGAAAGGTTTTTGAACTTCTTACCCCACCTGGACCATTCCGACCATTCTGTGGAAGTATTTCAAATTTTCTATCTATTCATGTGTTATATAGATTATTTTCTAATGTGTGTGTAACCATAGCAGGAAGGTTTTCAACTAATCATCCTACCACGACCATTCTCTTGAAATTTTGTTGTAATTTATCTTTTTTCATGTTTTTTTATTTGTGTGTGAGATGTTTATTACAATAATAAAGGCTGATGATCACTGTATAAAAGATAATAATTTACAGGAATTCCAAAATAATTTCACCAAGATATCATAGAATGTAACAGAAACATAGTGGATATCAAGAGTTTAATGATAAAATCTACTCATTTGGAAATTTCCGTGGAATGAAATATTATTTTTGTTATCACCAGAGAAAAGTAATTGATTCTTCAAAATTGCTATAACTAAATATTGAGAGATAGAACTGATATCATTTGGAAAATTCGATATAATTTGTTGTGGGAAACACATCCCACCTAAGATTTCGATTATAATTTTAAATTCTGTGAAAAGCACATTTGGCCAATAGCCTGTCATATTCACATTGATTGTATGTTAGTTAAATGAATAAACACCTACAAAATAGCGAAATAGCTATCGGTATAATAAGTAAATATAAAATTCACCAGATCACCAGAAAGTATTTACAACAATTGAGGCCCTGACTTTGAAAAAGAGGTAGGTGCCAAAATTGACAAAAATGCGATTTTTGTATGAAATGGTAGTAAATGCCAATGCCAACAGCATTGAAAAGGAGGTTAGTCCGAATATTGTATCTGATAGTTGTAAGAATTGTCAAAAGATAGCGCAAGTGGCATCTCGATCTAGATTTTCTTTTAAAAGGAGTTTCTTGTCCTGTGAAATTCACTTTTTGGCACTTATCTCCTTTCCAAAGTCAGGGCCTCAATTATTCATACCGACAATTTCAACTGAGTTATAAGAACCAAGAGTTATAACCCATCCAGTACGTGATAATAAAGGTGATAAAGTCTTAGCTTCTCGGTCACCTGTACAAGAGCAGTCTTGAGCGCTTGTGACTGAACATCAGAGTCACCCAATACATGTGGATAAAATGGGAGCACATGAGTTTTAGAGGTCAGGAAATTTGCTATCAGGAATCTGGCATATAAGTCTATGCGTTTTAAAGAGTTGAAGCACCTAGTAAGAGATCATGAATTCAGTAGCAGTTACCCAAAGAATAAGCATTAGTAGTATCCAAAGCGAGTTTCTCTTTCAGGAAACGACATCGATATATTTCAGCAACGGAACACAATCGTTAGCGACGATGGGTGACACTAAATCATCCAAATCCGCGATACGGAACAGAAATCAAGCAATGGTCGACAATCCACCAATGAACTGGAAGTCTCAAACTGAATCTTGGAAGATCTTTCCTTCAAGAGTTCCACGTTTATCAACGTCCTTTTATGTCTCTTCTTCGTTGTTTATCATCAATTCTCAAGTTCCTCACTCCCCTCTCATAAGGTTCTCTCTTTCCAATTCGCAAATCTCCGGGAAAGCTGCGGAAAACTCTTCGAGTGTCTTAACGAGCCATTTCCAACCGCTCCGTTTCCCACTTTAAACAAGACCGACGCTGACACTTTATTTCCCACCTACCCTGAATTTTTTACAACCATTTCGCCCTTCAACTGCATCACTACAGCTGGCAACTCCCTAGTAGTTCACCATTAATCAGACAATCCCAACTTTTTACAACGCGTAAAAAAGTCAAGCAACCTACTCTTTTACCCCATCACGCACTCTTTACAATGCAAGCTGTGTGACGGTTTTCCAAACGCTCTTCATTGTGAGCTCTGTAAAGCGAAGCAAATTGTCACCGAACATTCCTGCTCTACAGCACTCTTCTAGACGGTTTGCTTTGTTTTGTTGACACGTTTTTAATCAACAGAACGTCAAAAAAGTAGTATCTGATTACTTCTTTCTCATCTTTTGTAGTAATTAGTGATGGCGGCTGATAATATTGTCAAATACCATTTTATAATAATAATTTATAATATAATAATAATAATAATAATAATAATACTCATAATCATAATAATAATACTCATAATCATAATAATAATAAAGTGGGGAAAATAGCCGTGAGCCATAGCAGGTATCTGTTCAATCAGATTAGATACGCAACGCTCTCCTGGGCCCTCTATGTAAGGGTGACCGATCAACCAATCACAGACCTACAATGAACGTCAGCCTATTAGAGGCACTTTCTCCCTCAGCCAAAAGTAACGTTCCCTGTTTAGTATATATTAAGCTACTCTGTACTTTAGTTTTAGTTTGTTTGAGATAGATAATGGTGTTACAACCGAAACTAGTATCTCACTATTTTCAATAAATGTGGTTGTGACAACTTCATGTCTTATTATATTCATTACGGATATCTTCCACGATATCACCTTCACCACTACAAAGGAAGTTAAATCAATATCATCTGGTATCAAATCCAGGAAATCCGGGATAATTCCGGGAAATTAGTCTTGAAACAAGTGTATTTAGAGAAAACTTCTAAAAATTAGGCCTTCAGTATACTTTAGGTACTTAAGTAATAAATATGTATTTAAGAATCTGAAAAATAATTCGAAATTTGACAGGGACAATCCATCATTGCACAATGATAGAAAATAGGGAATAGGGAATACTTTAGTAAATAGGGATAACTCAGATAGTCTTGAAATATTTCTCTGATTTTTTTTTGTCAAAATAAAGATATTTTTGAAAATAAATAAAGTTGACTCAGTAAAGTTCACAATTTATTACAGATCTTTTCATACATCTCAAGTAGCATTCGAACGATAGAATACATTCTCAACAGCGACAAATAAATTATTCTACGATTATAGGATTCACTGTAGCCGACTCGACAATTAAATCGGAATCGTTTGAGCTAGCAGCTCAACCAATCACCGTCCACTTCTGCTGCTAAGCCCATTCCAAGAGACAATTTATCGATCAGAGCCACTGAATGGAGGTGCGTATGTGGACAATAAAAGTTAACGTACAGAGACAATAAAATTTTATCGCGGTCCTCCGTTGCAAAAGGGGACAACCAGACCCGACAAAGGTTTAGCCAGCAGGCAATTCGTGTGTGTGTGTGTGTGTGTGTGTGTGTGTGTGTGTATGCACGCTACCGTGCCAGCCAATAACAATTAAAAGTGATGTCTCTGTTGATACACAGTACAGTACATCTTTTGTGATGCTCGTCGGATTTGCATTTGTTCAATTGTTTTCCAACTGAATATTCGACTATTACTCTCTGGTAATTGATTCTACACAGGTCAGCAAACATTCGCCAAACAAGTGGGTTGTAGAAGAGATGAAATGTCGATAGTTCAAGAGAAGATATTGTAAAAGCCTTCTAGAGATCAGATAAGTACTGAGACACGAAAGGACACAATAGTCAAATAGTAGAATGACATGAGAAACTTAACAAGTTTTTTAATATTCCTCCGAATAGAGATTCTGAAAATCTCACAGCCATAAGTAAAGTATTACCGGCAGATAAGTGGATTTTATTTACTTATTATTTCATTTGTTTGTTCGTCACAAAGAACCGCAACTAGGGAGCAACGCTCCACCAGCATGTGACACGTCAAAGTTTTATGCTGGTTAACACTCATAAGAAACAGATATCACACAAAAATCATCGTTCTAGGAAGTCAGTTAGTCTGTAGGGACATAAATCAATTATAAATTCTTGAAGTCCTTTTTTAAATGCATTTATACTATCATATTATCTTATTTGGTTGGGGAGAGCATTGGTTTTTGGTTGTAGAAGAGATAAAATGTTTAGCCTTTAGAGGTTTTAGTCTAGTTTACAGGTTTTAGAGGTTTAGTCTCACCTTTAGCACTTGGAAGAGAATAGAGACAAAAACAGTATAAGTACTATAATGAAAGTTATATAAAAATGGGGAAACTGAAATAGCTTTGAATTATTCCTCCGAATGAAAATTCTGAGGATGTCAGGTGTTGAACAGTCATGAGCAAAGCATTGCCTGTGGGTTAGTCTTATCCCACCCATGACACAAGCTCTAGAAGAAATATTACTGGTAGAATAATATTTTTGGCTGTCAGAGGAAGGTCTTGCGAGGTTTTGGTCTTGACAAATTTTGAAATAGGAATATGAAAGGAAGAACGCTTATTCCTTATCTTTCACCACTGTGGTCACAGGTTCAATTGCCGTTCAGGATGACATATTTTGTGTCATTATTAACCACGCACAAGTCTAATTTGGTCACCATTGACAAAAAACTAGCATCATAGAAAGTATTAAGCAGAACACTAACCGATTTCTTGGAAAGTTTATCTATTATTTAATCTCTTCCTTACTACTGAGGTCATGAGTTCAATTTCATGACATATTTTGCGACATCATTACCCACACACAATTCTCATTTGGGCACCATTGCCAAAAAAAATAGGATCATAGAAAAGTATCAAGCAAAACACTCACCTTCAAAACAGCTACACAAACCGCAGGTTCTTCTCATAGTACTTGAAAATTCATGCGAAAATGTGAATAATGTAGTAGGTTGTGAAAATTTGAGCTTCTTTGTGAATTTTCATTGAGTTCAAGAGTGTAATAGCCAACAACCTGAAATAGAAGGGAATATAAAAAACGTTTACAATACTTCAGAGAACAATCAGAAGATACAGTTGATCTTTTCAAGTTGTACATGAACATTTTCATTAAAATCTCAACTAAACAGCTACACTATTTTTTTTAGAATAAATTCCACATTGGTATAAGATCTGTGCATGTGTAATAGGGTAATAGGATGATGGTGATTGATGAGTTGGACCTACAGGTTTAGGTGGGTTCCGAACCACACGAAAGTGGTTTTACAGAGAGCAGAGTCTTTGCTGAAAATCACTTCCCGGTGGTTAGACAGTTATCAACTAATATTTGAAGTAAACAGAGAAATCTACTTTGAATTTTTCTATCATTTTCTATCAAATTTCAACAGCCATACTAGTTAAACAGCTAACAGTTGACTAGTTGAAGTGGATGAAGAAATCTACTTTGAATTTTCATCACTTTTATTTTTTATCAAATCTTATAGCTGTACAAATCATAATTTTAAGGCATTCTTCAACTTTTAAAGCTAGTGGATTGCTAATAAATTTCACATGCTATCATGAAACAGCCTAATTGATGCTTTCAACTTATAGTAGAGTAATCATTGTCCAAACCACAAGAAACGCTTCCTTGGTTTACACCGCAACATTTTAACATGTTTCTTCACAAACTATACTCTACCCACAATGCAGTGCAAGACTAAGTGAAGGCCCTAATCGACTGGGCATCTCCAGTTGACTGAACCTGCTAAGCTCTACATTTTTTATTCAACGCACCATTCCTTTTACACGTTAGCCCTTTCAGGGAGTGAAGGTAAAGAATTCCACTGAAAAATTCAGAGAATCTCTATTCTTCAAGTGAGACCCTCCATCTCAGCACCAGTGTTGTTCACTACATGCGCGCCGCTCCTAGCCAGTAGAATAATTCAATCGTCTGAGTTTTCCGTTTTCGCGAATTTTGCTACGATCTTACAACGGAGGACGGAAATAATATTACTCGTTTCCGTGTTCTAAGAACGCTACTGAAACTACGTGAAATGCTAGAAAAACTGCACAGCTCAGCAAATTCGCTTATTGAAGAATGAACTATGGAGCCCTGCGAAATAATTCAAACCAGACGTGGAAATATGCTGAGTTATGTACGCTCAAAGAAGGGTTGCAATTTACACTGAAATTTCTTGCGCGCTGGTCAAATATTCAAATATGAACTACCCTGCTTGATATATTCGAACACGTTGGAAACTTCGCATAACTTGTTTCAAGCTTCGGAATTCTAAGTTTTATCCGAGAATAACTTTGAAAGATTTTCAAATGTTTTAGAGTTTTGCTGAAATGCATGTTTAGCTGGAATGTACGTGTAGGAGTAAATTAGAGGGAATTCGTAATGAAGTTACAACTCCACTATTTAATCTCTGTATAACTCAGTATAAATGTTTATCAGTAGGATAACAGTGATTCTTAACTGTAAGCTTTTTTAACGCTTAATTGGTAATATTCTTAACAGCAAAGTTTATTCATCGCTTAATTGAACAACTTAATATGCTTACTACAAATTTGTTAATAATGTAGAATTTAACATCTGAGCGTAAGCGGAAATCTTTGATTCAATTTCATTTCTTTTGCCAGTATTTTTATCTTTATTGGTTTGTATTAAGTTTAAGATCTTGCAATAAAAATAAACCAGCTCCAACTAATGCATAATATTGAATATAAAGTTTATCAATATTTAATTTTGAAATTCTGATCTATATTCGAGTACTAAGCTTAAGATTATCTGTTTGTGATTGGCAATCAATTCTATTTTATTTAGGTTTTCTATTTTAAATGTGTTGGAAAATACATTTCTTCTTCTCTTTCTTTCTCCAACCCTTTGTGCCTTACAGCATCGGGTGTAGCTCGGCCCATCTCCTCCACTCACTCCTATCACCAGCCAATCTCCTCATCTCATTCAAATTCCTACCGCTCTTTTGTCCTAGGAGGTAGGTTCTCCTAGGGCGACCTCTGCCTCTCCTTCCTTCTGGGACAGCCTCCATTATTTGTTTTGTTTTTCTATCATTTGGCATTCTCATGACATGTCCATACCATTTCAGCTGCCTGTCCTGCACTATATTCATCAATGGATTCTGATGAGTCATTTCCCTTATTGCATCAAAAGCAACAAATTAATTAATTTGTGTTATGTTAACCTATCATGGGATAAAGTGACAGCAAGAATGAAAGAAGTAACAAGAGAAATTGAAGAATAAATAATAATCAAGAAACAAAAAACTAATATTCGGTTTCCATTATTAATAGCTCTAGATATTGTCCAATAAATAAATTGTTTGAATAAACATCCTTTGTTAACGTCCTTGTTTTTCAATTTTTATTTCTTACTATCAATATTGCTCTTATTAAGTATTATATTGTCCTCTAAATTACTTTTTTATAATTTTTATAATTAACTTTTAATGCAATTTAGTTTGTTTTGATTTATTTTTTGTGTAGATTGCTTGTGATAATTTTGAATGGACACCTTTAGATAAATCTACGGGTTAGATTTATAGGGTTAGATAAATCTACGGCACCATGTTGTATTATTAATTTTTCAAATAATGATCTATTGATTACGTTTCTCCACTCCTAAGCTGCTTCCAAGAATTGGAAACACCTCAAGCAACAAATACAATCGTGTTTCAACAACTCAGCTATCATAATATTTTCCCACAACTCTAGTTGTACACATTGAATCTCTAAAAAAATAAGCATCCAATTTTCTTTTCAAGATACAAAGGAGAACAAATTAAAGCGAGCGAACAACAGCAAACAGGAAAAGAGCGCGCAATTGGAGAGATAATGAATATTTGAAATCCAATTTGCAGCTGCAAAGAGAGATATGGATGTGACATATTATCATTCCATTAAAACAGGGAGCCCACCATCATCTGCATAGACTACTTTTTACACAATTTTCATATCCGTTTTCCTTCATTATTCACACATTTGTGGACTACATAATTAGAATCAGCTTTTGGATTACACTACTGGTATATTACATGGTATTACAGAGGGGCGAAAAGTTCTGAGGCAGATTGAAAATCATGCAATTCTTGACTAAATATTAATTTGCTCATTCTAGGGTTCTGTTGGTAGTTATAGGCCTAGTTATATATAACTGGAGTCTCCAAGACTTACACAAAAAGCCAATTGAATTTGATCCCCTTAGAATGACGCCATTCTTTGAAGATTAAACTTGATGAACAAAATTTTGTTGCACAAAATTACCAGCGATAACGCCGATCAGGCTAACCGGCGTAAGATATACTTAGCAGCCCGTTCACTGAAAATTCAATTTCACGAACTCCCGTTAAGTTACATTTTATAGGTTATGTTTATTGTACCAGAACACGGAACTGCAAATTAGGTCATAGGTGTTAAAAACCTTTCAAAATGAATAAAATCTATTAAGAATATAATAATGTTGAGATAGTTGAATGATTTAAATAATTCGCAATAAAATGATTCTAATTCATCTTTTTTCTCAACTTCAGAATTAGCTGTTCATCAAATTAGTGTTGCCATATTGTGCCCGTTCGGTTAAAGAAAAATTATTAATATATCTTTGTCCAACAAAAATAAAGCTGTTACACTTACGACAGTTAGTTAAGTGGCATTGAACTCCTTATTTAATTGGCTTTCGTGCAACCGGCCGTTAATCTACAAAAAAAATCATGGCAATGGTAGTTACATCGTGGTAACATACAGGAATCAACCAAAAAAGCAGGACTGAATTTTTTTGTATGAGCCTAGTAAAAGCAGTAACACTGCGGTAACACAGTGGTAATTGCGACGCACTGGTTGGAGCCGAATCCTTGGCAACCAGAATAAATGAATAAGTCATCCCAATCCTGTTTCACTCAACTTTCGTTGTCAAAATCTGTTGAAAAATATTTGACACACGTCCCGTGTTGGAGAGAGAAGTTATTTGCTGGAGCAAAATCCACGATACATTGTGCTATGCCGGCTGTGAACATCCAATTTCGGCAACTACCTAAATGGCGCACTCTTCAATTCAATTTCAACTAGGACCTCTATCTCTTTTCATATCTCTTTTTCTCATTTGCTCTTCTCTCCTATCTTTCTCCTCTCATATCGCCTTCTCACCCTTCCCTATCCTCCACTGTCCTATCTTTGGTCGCACAAAAATTTATGTGAGCGCACAAATCTAATTTTATTGTTTGGCCCCTTGAACAGATTTACGGGTCAGCCGCTCGCTGGAAATCAATATCCCTCAGTTATCTATGGAGGACAGTCGCAGCTCGACTG
The DNA here is from genome assembly GCA_948455865.1 of Conomelus anceps. Classification (NCBI taxonomy): domain Eukaryota; kingdom Metazoa; phylum Arthropoda; class Insecta; order Hemiptera; family Delphacidae; genus Conomelus; species Conomelus anceps. The sequence continues at coordinate 39,898,912 of OX418225.1, read as the reverse complement.
GGATTACACATCATAAATCCACTTTGCATATATTTCAAGGCGTATCTTTGGGCTGAGTCATCACTGGCTCAAATTGGACAACTCGCAGGCCAATTGGCCACCAAAGAAAATCGAAGCGATTAGTATCAAATTACGACTGACTGATTAGCTACATCCAACATCCTTGAAATCAAAATGAATGCAGCCAACCATATTCTGAAAAAATTACATGTCCTTCAAAAATACCAAATTTCAGTTAGTTTGAAGACAATCAAAATCAACAATTTTATTCATTGAAACGGGATTCCAATATCAAAAACATTGCCTCATTGAAATCAATATTGCCCTGAGCATTTTCTTAAAAACTCCACGTCCATAAAATTATCAAATTTCAGTTAGTTTAAATTAAATCAGAATGAACAATCGATTTATCATTCTAGTAAACCCTCCTAGTAATTCCGTAAACCCGTTATAGAAGAGGGATTCCAATTCCAATAAAATTGCCTCCTTAAAATCAACATCCTTGCAATCAAAGTTTCCCCAAGCATTTTCTGAAAAATTCCATGTTCTTTAAAATTACCAAAATTCAGTTAGTTTGAAGACAATCAAAATAACAACTGATTTACCATTTTATTCATTATTATGATTTACCATTTATTCATCTATTTCATTTAAAAGAGGGTTCCAATAGCAATAACATTGCCCCCCCCCCCCTAAAACCTACATCCTTAAAAATAATATTGCCCCAAGTAGGCTATTTTCTAAAAAAATGCCGTGTCCTTAAAAAATATCAAATTTCAGTTAGTTTTAATTTAATCAAAATGAACAATCGATTCACCATTATATCAATAGAAGGATTCTAATTCCAATAGAATTGCCTCCTTAAAATCAACATCCTTGAAATCAATGTTTCCCCAATAATTTTCTGAAAAATGTCATGTGCTTCAAAACTGCCAAATTTCAGTTGAATTTAAAAAAAATTAACAATTGATTTACCGTTTTATTCATTGAAGGGCATTCCAAAACCAATAACATTGTCTCCTTGAGATCAACAACCTTGAAATTAATATTACCCCAAACATTTTCTAAAAAATTCCATGTCCTTCAAAAATACCAAATTTTAGTTAGTCTGAAGTCAATCAGAATGAACAACGGATTTACCATTTTATTATTCATTGAAAGTGGATTCCAATATTAAAAAGTTGCCTCCTTAGAATCAATATTTCCCCAAGCATTTTCTGAAAAACTCTATGTCCTTCAAAAATAACAAATTTGAGTAGTCGGAAGTCAATCAAAATGAACAATTGATTCACCATTTTATTCATTGAAAGGAAATTCCAAAACCAATAACATTGCCTCCTTAAGACCAACATCCGTAAAACAAAGATTGCCTCAAGTATTTTCTAAAAAAATGCCGTATCCTTAAAAAATACCAAATTTCAGTTGGTTTAAAGACAATCAAAATAAATTAAATTCATTCAAATTATCATATTCATTCAAAAGGGATTCCAATACTAATAAAATTGCCTCTTTTCCAGCTCAAATAACTTTCTGGAAAAATTGCCACCTTCTTCAGAGACTCTGAATTTTAGTCAGCCTAGAGGCAGTTTTAATCAACAATTGAATCACTTACTCCATCTGTGAAAGCGAATTCTCATCTTAATAGCTTTCCCAGCTAAAATGACTTTCAATCATTTTTTCATCATAGTAGCCTACTTTGTCCCATCTCAATTAATATACTTTCTCCAGCTTCTCAATTTTTATTGTTCTTGTTCTTCTCCTTCTTCTTCATTATTGCTTGCTTCTAATCTTGTTTACTCCATTTCCCTCACTCATCGTTTCCGGCTATACATCTTCTTTATCATTATCATCTCTAATCTACCTTACTTGATGCTTTTCTTATCTTCATAAAATTGTATCTTTTTGCTTTCTCTCATTTCCTGTTTCGTTAAATTTCAAATTTAACTCAGAATGTTGTTAGGTTCATTGACTTATGACCGCTCATAGGACCCTCGCTGACGTATTGATCCCTCAAACCAGATTGCATCTTCTAAACAGAAAATTAACACTATATTTCAAGTATTTTTTGTTCTTTATCTTTTTCTCAAAATTATTGATAATTGTGAATATCTCAAATAGGATTCAAAAGTAAATTCTACATACACGTAAGTCAACTACTATTAGCGTGGTTGAATAAAATAGATCTTTGTCTACCATTTAAAGTCATAATTTGTTTTTAAGTTTCTTATATTGAAAATTATTAGGGCCTTGGAATTTTATCTATTGCTGTGGTGGGGGGGGGGGGGAATTTGTTTCTTCAATTATTTTGTGAAATATGGAGGTTCAAGGACGGATTTTTTTTCGGTTTTTTGGGGTAATTGATCTTACCTATGAGTGATTTTAAACTTTTTATAAATTTTCCATAACTAAAAGACACATAGGGAAATAAGATTACATATTTTTTATTTTAATCTAACAAGTAGTTTTTCAAAATAATTTTTTGAAAAATGGAAATTTTACAGATTCTTAAAAATGTATTCTGTAAAAACTAATTGATTTGAGTAAAATATAGGTCATTTTATTCCCAGAAGTGTCTTTTAGTCAGAAACTTTATTAAAATTTCAAAATCACTCGTAGGTGAGATCAATAGCCCCCAAAAATCGAAAAATTTCAACTTTGAACCTACATATTTCACAAATTAATTGATAAAAAACTTTTTTCCAACAGCAATAGACAACATTTCAAAGCCCGAATAACATCCAATACAATAAACTTCGAAAAACAATTATGAATAAAAGCCCTGCGCACAGCCTTAAGGCGATTAGATTAAATAGTTCTTCATTGAAAGGATAATGGGACAGAATATATCTCACAATTTTATTTCAGCCTACGGTCAGATTGAATGCATCTACACTCCTTAATGATCGAACATATTCACCGAATAAATTCTCGCGGGATTGTTATTGGCGAAATAATTCAGGAAAAGCTTAGGATGAGGCCACGGTTATATTTCTTATTTTCGCAGGCCTGCCTTGGGATTGAAAGCGAAAGTATGGGTTAGAGTTATTGGGAAGAGACCGGAGCCAAATAGAGATTGGTAACTTGTAGTTTGAATTCATGCCAGTAAGAAAAGATGGCAAGCAGGAGGTTAGAGAAGGATAAGGGATGAAAGAAGATAGCAAAACGAGGGATGCTGACAAATGTGAGAGAGAGTGGTGAGAGAGTGGGAGTGTGAGAGACAGGGAACGAGGTGAGTTGGCAGGATATCTTTCGCGCAGAGCTACTTTTGAAAATGCTGGAAAACAGGACAGGAGGCTGTATAGGAAACAGTTCTCTATTATTTATTGCACAGATTTTGTTTACAATAAACTGTCAGAGTCTGTTGAAGGAGAAGATTGTTGAAGGAAAATGGCAGCATCGAAAGATGACTTCATCTCAACTATCAAACTGGATTATTCAGGAATCCAATTTTGGAAGTTGTGTTCAGCTATGCTACAAAATGAGGCGTTCCAAGTTTGAAATAAGAGTGAAGTTTGACTGGCCATACTACGGAATTCTTTCCCATTTTGAATTCGAGTCGATAAATATTAGACAAACATATGAATGATGATCAATCATAAATTACTAGCAGGTTGCCCGATTCAATTAAATCCGGATTTCTAGAATGTGTAATAGCCTATCTGCAAATTCAATTTATAGTCATTTTATTCTTTTCCCCCTTCTTTGCCCTCTTATCTTCTCCTCCTCCTCCTCCTCCTCCTCGTCCTCGTCCTCCTCCTCCTCCTCTTCCTCTTCCTCTTCCTCCTCCTCCTCCTCCTCCTCCTCCTCTTATTATTATATTTTCATATAATTTTATTATATTATTATTATTATTATTTTATATTGGTTTCTAGTTCTCTCCAACTCATTTAATAAATTCCACTTGCCTTATCTAGGAACAATTACATTCATCTCGTATCCTAAATCAGCCTATTTGTGGCCGTTTCTCTTTGTCATTTCAAGCTAACGTTGTGTACCTTCCACTATTCGTCGGCTGTTACCGAGAAACGTTCATTCCCCAGTCAGCCATTCATCGACTACAAACAAAACAACAATTAATCACAAGGCAATTCCCGGGCTTCCTTTCAACGCACAAACAAAATCTGCATGTGAATGACTCCTAATACTGTGAAGCAGCGAGAGTTCACATACAAATCTACGGGGATCTATTTTAGAAGTACAAAATTCTCATTTTATTAACACAGATTTTTCGACCCCACTATTCTTACAGCTGCAAACCTTAGGCTAGCTGAATGTAATCCCATACCGGCTGAAAATACTGAATAAAACATAAAGTAATAGACTTCTCTAAAAGTGTGATACAGGGGTACAGTACAATTTGGGGAAATGAGACCATCATTTTTCAAGCCTGAGACTTGTTTTTTTTTTGCAAGTATTTTCAACTTTACAGACGCATCTCGCATCCCTTTCGCCATCGCTCCTTATCGCCCCAGTCACCTTCATGTAATCCTTTCCATTTCTAACAAACATTGGTAACCCATATTTTACTTGGCCTACCCGTTTTCTTATGCAGATGTGGGGCCCATTCAAAAACTCTCGATGGTATTCTATCTCCATTCATGCGACGTAGGTGGTCATACCATTTCACCTGGTTTCTACCAATGCTACTTATTATAGTTTCTTTCACTTCCATTCTATCTCTTATAATCTCATTCCTGACCTTATCCAATAGTGTCAAACCTGAGCATCTTCTCCAATACATCATTTCTGCTGCAAACAATTTTGATGCATGTCTTTGATCCATGACCCACTTTTGGTATTTTTGGTTAATGTATTATTCCACAGTAGCCTATAGGATGTAGTGCTTTTATGACATTTTTTTCATGGAAAAAATGTCCTGAGACTTGTGCATGAGTAATAGGAGTTACCAGTTGGAATGTTCTGGTGCCTCTATACAACAAATTCTAAGTCAACGTTGAATTACGAGAGAAAACATGGAAAAGACATTATCGAAGATGAATAGAAAATGACAAAATATAATAATTAATATATTAGAAATTATAAGAAATTTGAAAAAATACATAAGCTTTCCACAACGGCATAATTATGAATAAGAGAATCACGTTTTCTCTGACAGTCGTGGTCAAGATTTTATGAAATACCTCTTTCCACATCTAAATTAGAGTTTTAATCTGAGTTTTTATCAAGAATAGGAATCACGAATTCCAATGACAAAATAAAGCTAGGTAAGGTTAAGTCTTTGTGGAATTATTAGTTCTAATAAAATATGGAGTTATCTTCTTTTTATTCCAGATACTTTTGCTGAATACGAAGTGATAAAAGTCACTTTATGGATATTGAAACACGTCTCAACTTCAACTGAATTATTTTGGTTTTCTTCTAGCAGAAGCATTATTCACTTTTCACGTATGAAACCCTTTTTTACCTCCAGTATCCAGTATTATTGTATTTATTGAGGCCTTTTTACTCGTTCTTGAGGCCTCCTTTAAAGGCTGAAGGGGGATTGTAACCCCGTAAAATTGTAAAACGTTGCTACATCACTGCAAAATGATCACTGTAGAAAATGATCAAAAACACGTTTTATTATTCTGTATAATATAATACAGTAATATAATTCTGTCCTATTTGAAGTTATAAGAGGTTAATTTCATTATTTTATCGTTTTTCGTCTTTTACCTCATCTATTTGTCAATAATGAACATTGTTTTCCACTTTTTTGCTATTTTCGTTCACTTACGACTTGGATTGGTTAGTTCCTCCTATCGCAAAAAGTGGGAGTGACACGTAACACCAAACAGCCAATCACACAATAGCATAGCTCAGCCTATCAGAAGTCGGTTAGAGGCGGCCATTTTGTTAGTTATATTTGTTACTCCTTCAAGACTTTGAATACTACTGTTGGAATGATCAGTTAGATTGAAATTAAGACTGATGTGACTGCCGAAACTAGTGTGTCGTTTATTGTGAATGTGCTTGTGACAATATCAAGTCTCCCAAAATTATCCCATAAAGTGGATAAATGAATAGATTCAGGCATTTTTAGACATGAGGGGGATTATTCATCAAAATATTCATTGTGATTGGGCAAATTACATAAAAATCATTAAGGGAGTTATCATTAAATTACGTCTCCAAATGTTTATGATTCATACATTTTGCTAAGCCCTTTACGTAGAGTTATACACCAACATATACTATATTTGAAAAAAATAATTCTCACTGTTTAAATAATTCTCACTACATCTAGTAGATCATAACAGGCCTACAGTTATTCATATTACAGTATTTGAAAGCTACTGGGATGTATCAACTGTACAATGATTAGTCTCCAATGAATTTGTCATATTAAATTGAGGATCATAGGATATAAAGTATATCCATTTCACTTTCATGAATGTCAACCCAATTTCTCCAGTAGCCGTCGCCAATATAATCTTCGGTTACCAGCTCCCAGTGCTACGTAATCTAATTTCATCTGTCACATCTCCAGACAGAATTGTCATTATTTCAAAGTTCTCTGGACAGTATCCAATGTTAGGGAAGCACATCAGGAATCTTTGATCAGACGCCAAAGGCGTATTCTCATTGAGCATCTGATACTGATTTTGAGCATAGAGATTGAGGAGCCCTCGGGCCTTACGAAGTTCCTTAATTATAATAACCAACTCTGCTCTTCGATTTGGTTTCCTTCTGTTCGATTTGTGGTCAACTGGCTACGGACATACTTGAGGGTTAATTAAGTGTAAAAGAGGCTGTGACACAATGTTATGAAAAGAGGCAGAAATTCTGCAAAATGATTAGTATTGCTATGGAAATGGAAAGAAAGAAGGAACAGTGAGTTTCATCGTTATCTGCCAGTGTCAATATTGATTTCCAGAAGCAATTAATTACTCTTCTCCTGTACTCTCCTTGCCTTGTAGTTTATCTGACACCTTTAGAATGTTAACTTAGAACTTCATGGAATTTTATCGAAGATTGTAGAATGTCTTATCTGTTTATTTTAGATTTCAATAATACATTTTAGAAAATTCTCCTTCTTTCTGGATCTTGATAAAACCTATTTAAAACGAAGGCTTAGGCTATTTAAAACATCAGTTTCATTCATGGTTTGAATCTCGTTGACATAACAAGTGGCAGTTCTGTTCATAGTACAAACGTTTTTTATTTAAGTGATAATCGCCATATATTGACTGAATAAGTGAGAATTGTTTTACATTTTATACGAGAGGACTCTACTCTTAGCTATTATTGTATTATGGATTTGTGCTACATAAGTCTGATTGTTCCTTTTAGAATTATTGGACAGTTTATTGAACAGTTATTATTTAATATTAGATCCTCCTTTCAACATTTAGTGATTGATTTTTGTACAGAAATATAGCAAATCTATATTAGCTGAACATTATCGATTTATCTGTTTTCTGACTGATTTCTTTTGTGTAAGATATAACAAACTGATTAGTGCGTATTGTGAATAATTTGAGTAAATAAAGTGCGTGTTAAATTTAAGTGTTGCCAGCGTTATTTTAGAGATAAAACCCGTAACAGTATTATTGGTAAATTTTGATTAGTATCATTAGTAATTATGAATGAATAGTAGTATTTAAGCACAGATAAGATTATTCGTTTTCTGTGATTAAAAACAAATTCCATCATTTTCTTGCTAAACATGAGGCCTATCAATAAGTACAATATGTGATCTTTATAGCTGAACGTTGGAGAGTTAAACTTTTCAATTATTGAGTTGCAAGTTATTGCTTGCTTTCATGTTTACACTATAACACTTACTGCAACGTTTAAAAATTGACAGTTTACTGTACAGGACATAAGAGTTTAGTAGTAATTTAAAGCTGTCTCACACATTTATTCACTTGGAAAATTTTCAAAAATCATTTGAAATAGAAATTTATAAATGGAATATTAGGCGGGCTTCGTAGCTAGCTCAGATAATACGCTCCTGTTCACAAGTTTGATCTAGGCTATAATGATAATACGAAAATTACACGAAAAAAATATACAATACGAAGAATAAAATGCAATACTTGCAGGCTGCCCGACTCAGTTGAATTGGGCTACCTAGAGCATGACATACATATTTAAAAATTTAATTTCATATAGTCTCTTTTTTATCTTTCTTCTTGTTTTCCTTCACCTTCTTCTTCTTCTTCTTTTTATCTTCCTCGTATATCTCCTCATTATTTTCCTCCAATGTTAGAGTTTTATCGACCGAAGACAGCATCTAGGCGTTTATTAAAGTAGATCATAAATATAATATAATCTATACTATACAATGTCTTGTGACAGCAAAATTAGTTGAGATCTGATAAAAGTGCCCTCTTTCCTGATTCTGAGATCTCTCCCTCATTTTCTTCTTCTATCTCTCTTTCCTTCACCCTCTTTTACACACTCTCTCTTACTTAACTTACTTCATATTCCATTTCGTGGTCGGATTTCTGTGAATTGATAGCCAAGTGCCGTAGCAGGTATCTGTTCAATCAGAGATAAGCTACGAAACTCCTGTGCGCTCTTTGTAAGGGTGACCGATTGGATTGGCCAGCAAGAAAGACTGTTCTCTTCTGTAAAGCCACTTTCCGGTGGTTCGGAACTCACCTAAAACTGTAGGTCCAACTCATCAATCACCATCATCCAATTCATTACCCACGCACAGGTCTCATACTTATGTGGGCTTCATTCTCCGAAAAAAAACCGAATATGAAGAAGTTCCACATCATTACAAAAAAGCTCAAACGGATCGTAATCAAACAAGAGAATGTTCAAAAACAGACTGAATAAAGGCTACAAAAATGACTACTAATAGCCTTGAATGAATTCGAATAATTTTTTTTTAGATAATAGTGAAGGAACTAAGAGTCGATTATTTAGAAAAAATGCTACAATCCACAAGTTATAGGTTTGCAATATATTCCAACGTTGACTTTTGGTAATATTCATCGAGGAAAAGTTATTTAGTGTTATAGGGCTACTCGAAATGCATTTCCAATACATTAAGATTATTATTCCTGTCTTAGTTGCTTGAGAAATGACAAAAATATCTGTAAGACTGAAAAATTTGTATTTTTCAAAATATTACTGTAAAATTTAGCTCTAAAATTGCAAATTTCTTAAAAAATATTTACTGGAATATTGTTTTACAAGAGAAAATTACGAGAAATATTAAAGTTAATAAAATTAAGAGAAAATATTGTTTTACCTGTCAAAATTACCTCTTATTGTTTATGAAAGAATCAAGTTAGTTCCTCTTTCTCAACTCGGTCGTAATATTGCAAAATTTATCATTAGAGACAATGTGTTTTCATAGTACAGTACACGAATACAGAGAGCCCCAATGACGCTTTTCTACACCCACTACTTGAGGTCACTTAAACGTTGTTGAACAGTCGTTAGGATCCCATCCGACCACGAAATAGAAAATGGAGTAAGCTAAAGTAAGAGAGAATGTGTGTGTGTGTAAAGGAGGAAGAGGAAAGAAGAAAATAAGGGAGAGAGATCTCAGAATCAGGAAAGAGGTCACTTTTATCAGATCTCAACTAATTTGGCTGTCACAAGACATTGAAAAATGAACGGCCAACTTTATGTACTTGCTCAGTTTCGACCTCTCTGCTGAAGGAAAACTTCTTGAAGTAGCTGACTTCAAAAGGCTTATCAGTAATATAGCTCTATCCATAGCACAGCTGCTGTATTTACGACGAAATTGGTAGCATTTTCACACAGTTTACTTAATTTCAACTTAGTTCCTCTATATGTAATTATTATGTACGTTGCTTTATGGAAAAATTAAGCTAACTCGAAGAGCCTGGTTTAAGAATCGAAATAAGAAGCTTTAAATCAACATAACTGACTATGCAACTACACTATTCTGAACAAGAAGATTTAACAAGAATAATAATAATTACTGCATTACCAGTCTGAAAATAGAAAAGGAAATATTCAACAAGGGGGATGTAATATAAGAGATATAATAAGAAGAAAAATAATTTGAGAGGGTTGTGAAGTGATAGCCGCGAGCCATAGCAGGTATCTGTTCAGTCAGATAAAATAAGCTACGAATTCTTGAGCCCTCTTTGTGAGGGTGACCGATTGAATTTGTCAGCAAAAAAACTCTGTTCTCTGCTGTGAAATTACTTCCTGTTGGTTCGGAACCCACCTAAAAATGTAGGTCCAACTCATCAACCACCATCATTGAACTCATTACTCACGCACTGGTCTAAGACTTATGAGGGCTTCATCTTTTGAAAAAAGTATAAAATGTTAAAAGGATAATAATTACGAGAAGTACAACATGAAAGGAAAATGTAACATGAAAGGAAAAATGTATAACATGAAAGTAAATATGAAATATTACGTTCACCTCAGCAAGGTTCATGCTCATTGGAATAACATTTTGAAAAATTACATTAAGCAAGTTTCATGATCATTTTGATAACTTTATTTTTTAAGAATATTATTATTGTAATGAGCATGAACTGAGTGCGAATGTAATATGTCATATTTATCTCATGTTATACAGTACTTAAATCCCATGAATTTTGACCAATCAAGCATCTTTTTTCCACTGAATTAGCAGTTACATAAACTGCATTGGATCGAAAGATGAGAGTGATTTTACAAAGCAATACGATCAATTATCCAGTTGATTAAAAAATTAACACAACGCATGTTGAAGCTCAGAGATTTTAATTGAATATTAAAATCTCTGAGCTTCAACATGCGTTGTGTTAATTTTGCATGTGCATGTGCTATAAATTAAGCTGAGAGCATATTGTTATAACTACGACGATAATATTTAAATTAACAAGTTAGTTCGAAGTTACTGACAATTGAACAAACTGACAAATTTACTTAAACAGAATTTATTAATTTCGATTTCCTTTAATTGCTATCAGTTTATACTGAAGACTTCCGCAATGGCGGATATTGACAACAGTATTTAATAGCTGATGGAAATCTATGTGTGCTATTGTACAAAAATATCAGTCACCACCGGGAATCGAACCACTGTTGTCAATATCCGCCACCGGGAATCGAACTGTTGTCAATATCCGCCATTGCGGAAGTCTTCAGTATAAACTGATAGCAATTAAAGGAAATCGAAATTAATAAATTCTGTTTATTTAAATTAAATTAGTTATAGTTGAATTATATTTTTAAATATTAATTAAGAACCAATTAGTAACAACTAATGCCTGCACGGGCAGCAGATCGGCACGTTTTGGAGATCACTTGATAATAGTTTTAGTTTAAATATAAATTTATATTAACTTTTCATGTGAAATTTAACGACATGCAGTCGAATATTTGTTAAGAATAAGTATAATAACTCACTTAATCTGGCCGAGTAATTAAGTGAGTTATTATACTTATTCTTAACAAATATTTGACTGCATGTCGTTAAATTTCACATGAAAAGTTAATATTAACAACGCAGTTCGTCATGGAACAAGAAATCCAGGAATAAATTTATAGTTTCAATAATAGTGCAGATTAATAATCAATTTCCATTTATGATGATGATAAACGATACCTTTACGCGCAACTGTTATGAGCAGCAATATATTGATCAATCATCAATAGAGATAGATTCAGCACCACAGTAGACTATCTCAATATTTAATTATCATACAAGATTATTACAAAGCTTGAAAATTCAAGGATTTCAGCAACGACAAAGGACTTGTCGATAATGATTGAAAAAGAAGTAAGGAAAAATGATAGGAATAGGAAATGAAACTGATAGTGTTAAATTCAAAAATGAATTGAAAAGGTAAACACGCTTGACATGTTATAATTTTTGAGCAGTTCAACAAAGCACCGTTGTTGAATTTTAGTTAGAATTAAGAATAATAAAAAAACACTATATTAATTATTGACGATGCAAACTTTCTAGTTCCAAAAATGTTATTTTAATTTACCTTACTGACGAATACATTTTATGTATGTTCTGAATAAAGAAATTGATTGATAATAATTAATCTATTCCACTATCAACAATAGAGATCAGGAGCGGTTCCAATTTGGGAGTTTTGGTGGGAGGGTCAAAAATAGGGTTAGTTGACCTTTTATGCGAGATTACCCCTCCTTCTTACCCCCTTTTTCAGGAGGATGAGACCCATGTTCGTGGGTAATTAATTGGATGATGGTGAGTGATGAGTTGAACCTACATTTTTTGGTGGGTTCCGAACCACCGGGAAGTGATTTACCAGTAAATTTCCGATTTTGAAGACCCCCCCCCCCCTGGAACCGCTCTTGTTAGAGATAGACTTAGCAATCTAGAAACAACAATTAGTAATTAAAAATCTCAACATTCCTATATCCTGAAAATCCAATTTGAGATGACAAAGGAATTGTTGATAATGATGGAAAAACAATTCATTCATTTCCCTACCATTTCATCAAGAAAACGATAGCAAGTGATATAAAATATTGCAATGAGGTCATCCCTCGTGAGACGAAATTGAAATTCAACTGAACCCGCAGCCAGTCATCTCGAAAGTTAACCAAATTTATGGCGTGGTATATCGCCTGACAAGGTTGCTTTATAGTCGTCACCGGGCAATAAAGACTCTCAGCCATATCGCAACTCATCCGGAGCTTGTAAAGTCTAGAATTATTGCCAGAACGAATGTGATTTGCCGATAGATCGAATTGCGCATTTGTCAGTAACCGAATGTGATAACAGCGGCTGCATTGATTTTTATGATGGAAAGATAGGAATTCTCCATGCTGAGTTCAGACTGCAATAGAGCGATCGAAATGATCAAACCACAGACAATTCTGCATCCTCGTGTATTGAGGATAACATTATTCTATTTAATACTATGCAAACCGCTCTAGTCTCTATATTAAACCCAATTGATTCAATAGTTTCAGGCTGCATTGTCCTATCATTACAATTTTAGTGACTGAGGCAATGAAGGGTTAAATGTTAACCATTTAAAATAAGTGTTCAAATTGTGCAAATGTAGAATCATTTATATGAGTAATGATAATGGTTGAGTTCATGAGAGCCTTATCATTTACTGGTAAATAAAATTTTACCGGAATCTAAGGCGTCCGATTGGTCTATTCAAATTCATAGACGTTCAAAAACTTTGAATAGACCAGACGCTTCAGGTTTTGGTAAAATTCTATTTACCGGTAAACGGTAAGCCTCCCAAGAACTCGACAAATAATTTCTTGCATAGGCTAATAGTTTCTATGACTTCTCTTCATATTTTAGAACAATCAAACATGTAAATAACTTTTTCCAAGTTGAACAAGGTGACAAAAAAATCCTTCAATTTTGATCAGAAATATTACTCTTTTATAAACATGAATAATTATTGAAAATAAACTTTACTTAAGAATTCAACACTCACTTATTTTTTTTTTTTTTTTTTTTTTTTTTTTTGAGGATGAAGCCCACATAGGTCTGAGACCTGTGCGTGGGTAATGAGTTGGATGATGGTGATTGATGAGTTGGACCTACAGTTTTAGGTGGGTTCCGAACCACCGGGAAGTGATTTTACAGCAGAGAACAGTGTCTTTTTTGCTGGCCAATCTAATCGGTCACCGTTACGAACGGGACCTACGAGAACGCAGCTTATCTCTCTGATTGAACAGATACCAGCTACGGCTCGCGGCTATCACTTCCCTATTTGTATTTGTATGATGGCCATTTCGCATTGATGGTATGCTTCCTCAAACACGGCTGGGGACCTATTCCTCAGTGCGAAATAGCCCCCAGACAGTCGAAATGGCCTCACACGATTAAGTGTGTTGAATTAACTAGTAAAGTTTATTCTCAATAATTATTTATGCTCAAATATTAAGTGAAAAGTGATAGGGAACTACATCAAATCTTAATTTTTATCGTTTATTTCTAGCATCAAATCTGTTTTGTAGGAAGGCTCTTTCGGGAATTAAGTCCGAGAGTTAAATCAAAGACGATAACATTCAATGAATAAATTTTCTCTTTTTTTCGTAGGATGAAGCCCACATAGGTCTGAGACCTGTTCGTGGGCAATGAATTGGATGATGGTGATTGATGAGTTGGACCTACAGTTTTAGGTGGGTTCCGAACAACCGGGGACCACTTCGTCTGTGGTTGAATATAAGATTGATCAACTGATAAAATTGATCAATTGAGGGAGTTTTTTATAGTTTATTTTCAGCATTGAATCTGTTTGAAAGAAGACTATTTTGCTAAGTAATTTGATTCTTCCTGACCAAAAGATCTTACCTCAGGCAGCTCCCGTGTTTCGGAGGACACGTTAAGCTATCGGTCCCGGCTGCCTAAAAACAGTCGTTAAGTCACGTCAGAGGCCCCGAACTTGTTCAGGGGCGACCTGATACCTCTGACACCAGACCTTAGCCAGTCAGGTCACACGATGACGTTATTATTCAATAGAATTGAGTTTAGACTCAACTGATGAAACCCAATTATTGATCAACTGAGAAAGTAATAGTAATAGAGGAACGAAAAATCAGAATCTGTTGACCATGAAGGAACCAATAAAAACTGAGTTTCAGATGGAGCCCAAACAAACGATCTTGGGGGGAATGCATTATACAGCAGGTACCCTGAATCACTAAACATTTTTCAAAATTAAATTGAATTTGAATAAAAAAAGCTTTCATTCTGTGTTTTATTGGGAATTGGGATGAGGACCTTTCAAAACCTTGCAAATCATGGTGATATACCCCATAAATATTTTCACACTTGATATCCCTTCCGAAAAAAAATTCAGGATTTTTTTTAGGATTCCGCCCTGAAATGGCACGAGCAGCATTATTATTACCTAAACTACTGAACCAGGTGACCCGGTAACTGGGTAACTGGGTGACTGGGTAACTATATAACTGAGAAACTGGGTAACTGAGTAACTGGATAACTGGGTAACTGGGTAATTGGGTAACTGGGTAACAGTAACTGGGTAATGGTAACTGGGTAACGGTAACAGGGTAACGGTAACAGGGTAACTGAGTAACTGGGTAACTAGGTAATGAAAGATTTAGGAAGCAAGTAAATGCATGAAAATACTTCAAACATAGAATTTTAAGTGTACTACATCTACTATTTAAGCCTCGCCTCAACTAATTGATATAGTAATTTTTTGGGGTAATTATGGTGACTATTGTATAAGATTGTATAATTGTTGATTAAACATGTCTAATTAACTGGAGTCTCCAAGACGTAATCTTAAAAAAAACTACAAGTGTGATATGAAATCACGGAATTTGGTCCAAACAAGGTTTTTTAATTGAGTCTGAAGCTATTTGAAATAGGCCTACCTATTGACAACCTATTAAAATATTTATGAAACAAGCGAATGCGTGAAAAGACTATAATAAAAGACTATAACCATAGAATTTGAAGTGCACCAAACTATACGAAATCACGCGATTTAGTCCAAAGTTGTTTTGTTTTTAAGTGACTGAGTAGCCAGCTGCTTGAACCAGTCACTTGTAGCATCACCTTTGAAACTGGAGTAAACTGCGGAGAAACACTCACGTCAAGTGCTAAGAATGCAAATCAACCAACGTAGTGACTAATTAATTCCCCGTGTGCCGATTAACCTAATGCAGCACTGTACACACTAATTGCTTTAAAATGGATAGTGTTGAGTAACAAGGATGGAAGTTTGAAAATCGACGCTGTGTTCCGTTTCCGTTACTCAAATTCCTGCTCTAATTTCCATTCTTTGTCTTCATTAGGGAATTTTCCTGAGTCAGCATTCTCTTCCTTGTTCATTTATTGGCCTTTCACACACATTATCTTCCTAATTCTTTGTTGATCTTTCATCTTCTCAACATTCCATTCCTCCCAGCCCGAATTTAAGTCGCAGTAGGCTACAGTTTAACCATAAATATTTCATGAGTTTTTAGCTTGAATATTTCATCTTCATAAGGGTCATGATAATAATAATAATAATACTTATTTCTTACGTATCTGACACAGCAGAAAGCATTCATGGTGAGATAGCCTACTATCTCCCACTGTTCGTTAAATTCTGGAATGGACGAGGTTTTGATTAAACTTCGCTTTTTCATGTAAATGAATCACTTACGGCCGGTTGCACGAAAGCCAATTAAATAAGGAGTTTAATGTCAGTTAACTAACCGTTGTAAGTGTAACGGGTTTATTTCTGTTGCACAAAGATCTATTAGTTAATTTTCGTTAACCGAACGGGTACAATCGGTAGCACTGTAATTTCATCAACAGCTGATTCTGATGTTGATACAAAATATGAATTAGAGCCATTCAATTGTGAATTATTTTAATCATTATTCAGCTATCTCAATATTATTATATTCATTTTGAAAGGTTTTTCAACACCTACGACCTGGTACGACCTAATTCGCAGTTCCGTGTTCTGGTACAATAAGCATAACCTATAAAATGTAACTTAACGGGCATTACTGTGATTTAATCTTCGGTGATCAGGCGGTTAAATATCTTTTACGCCGGTTAACCTAATTGGCGTTATCGCTTGTAATTGTCCTTTGTGCAACTAAATTCTCTCCAATTTAATTTCCGTAGAATGATGCCATTCTACGGGGATTAAATTTAATTGGATTTCGTGCAACCGGCCGTTAAGAGTCTCATTCATCAGCTCTTAATACCCATAATATCACTGTTAATATTTGCAATACTATGCAAATAGTATCAATTCGTCCACATTCTATGTGATGTTAAAAATATTGTATCTAAACATCCGCTTAAAAAATTTTCAAATTTATCGTGAAATAAAGTGATCTAATCTAATCCAAAAATTTGCTTCGCGGCACCTCAACTATTTGAAATTCTATCATGGTATAAGAATAGTGACATCACAATTAATGTCATTGTTTATCTGACTTGTTTTATACTCCATAATTGGAGTATTGAAGACATAATCTTAAAAAAACGAAATTTAAAATGATACGGATAATAACTTACAAAGGGAATTAAATATTCAAACTTTAATATTCAATTTGATACGCTTAGGTGGACTACCGGCTTAACACGCTTATTTATGTATAATTAGGTAGCCCCAATACGCGTTTTTTACAGGGGTGCCTTATATTTCTGCATCACATTACACTAGTACACTAACAATCTTATCCTTATCAAACTTGTTTTTATCAATTGAATTTGTTTTATCAATTTTTTTTCGCTTGAAATTCATTAAATCAAGTTTATTTTGCGAGTTTTTTTGGTGTTGAATTTTTTTCATTCATTCATTTATATGATGTAATGATTGTTATTAAGAATTCTTCAAATAGAAAACATAAATAAACATTAATTTATCTATCAATGTAATAATTCAGGTTACCGTGTGTATTATTTATTGTATGCTGTTGTGCATGTTGCAGAAATAAATAATTATTCTTCTCTATATAGAAGTAGGCTATTGATGAATAATATTGTCAAAATTGCTGAACCCCAATCATTTGAATTCATTATCTTTCAATTATGATAAAAAGACGGTTTCCAAATGTAATTATTAGACCTACTATCATGGTTTGACAGTTGGAGATGAGCACTCAAAGTCCTTATCTGGATGTATGGTGCTCTTGGATGTTTGAAACAATCATTCATTTTTTTTAAAAACTCGCAAAACAAGGTTGTCGAAATTCCCATAAATATGTGACCTTTCCCTCCCCCTTCCTCGATTTTACTGGAACTGTCATTATTAGAACCCTCAGTAGCCTACATTTTCAGGAGTAAGGTAATGAACAAAATTTTATTCGTGTAGTAAGACTTGGTAACTCTGAATATTTTTTTTTTTTTTGGAGGATGAAGCCCAAATAGGTCTGAGACCTGTGCGTGGGTAATGAGTTGGATGATGGTGGTTGATGAGTTGGACCTACAGTTTTAGGTGGGTTCCGAACCACCGGGAAGTGATTTTACAGCAGAGAGCAGTGTCTTTTTGAGCTTGTCACCGTAAGACTTTTCATCACAAGACTTCTTCAGTGACACTCTTTCTTTCAAATTAGAAATGCGAAAGGAGCATGTTCAGCGGTTTCTTCAGAACCGTCTACATTTTTCACAACCGCGGTATGAGTTATGGGCGTTGCCATCGCCCTCCTGTTCGCTGTAAACTTGCACAGTGTCACAAACACACTTCCTAGATTCATCTCCAGGTTTGCCAACATTTTAGGCGCCAGTTAGTGCATTAGTGATTCACATATGTAGCACAAACTGCATAATAGATAAGCATTTTCAAACTGGGACACGAAACTTGATGTCTAAAGGATTTGTCTCTGGAGGTTTCTTTATGAATATGTGAAATTGAGTAGCATAAGAGAAGTTATCATTAAACTCTACAGACTACTTCTGGAGATAGAACCTTAGTAGACTGAGGGAGGAGGTGGCATCCTTAGTATACTGAGGCATCAATGTGGATACTTTGTATAAACTAGTCTGATTCAGGAGCGGTCCCAGTTCGGGAGTTTGAAGGGATCACAAGTGGGATTTTGTTGACCTTTTTGCAAGATTTCCCCTCCTTTCTGACCCTTCTCCAGTGAATTCCAGACTTTAGGTGGGTCGGGGGTCATGACCCCCCTTGAATCGCCCTTAATCCGATAGTTCAATCTTGCTTAGGTTATCAAATAGACTTCTTTGAAACGTATCGAAAAATATACGTTAAAAAAAATACAACTCCAATTATCTGAACTCCAATCATTCGAATTTCTGACTATCCAAATCGCTTTGAGAAAAAAAATAAAGTCAAAAGTTCAGTAATTTTCAGCAAATAATTAATGACTTTCATTTATATGAAATACAACTATTTATAGAACCTGTATATATGCTTAATTTTGTAAAAGTGTTGCCTTTTCAATTAATTAAAGAAAAAATGCACTGCAATACCGAAAATAAACTATTTTTCTTCAAAATACACTTTTTTCTAAAAAATAATCTCATTATCCAAATTTTTCATTACCCGAATAGGGTGCGATATAATATTGATTAGACTGGTTGGAGTTCTACTGTGTTTTACTTTTTCCAAACAAATATAGAATGGAAATATAGGAATAGTAAAAAAACTTAGTATCAGAAGAGCCATAATTAAAATATTGGATATTGAAAAAATATGACTGACCAATAACAGTTTCAAGCCCATTCAGTGAATTTGGTCAGTGGTTTATAATCTGTTTCATGTTTGGGACTTTGAATTTGTTCCAAAAACATTAATATTAGGTCTACCAGTGTCTAATTTTTTTATTGTCTATTGTAATCGTCAGGTTAGAAATCAATCACTATTTTTTTTTTGTGTTTTGCTCTTTAATTATTCATCACATTAACAACGTAAAAAAGCAATCCTACAACTGCCGCCATTCTCTTATACTCCGTTATATAGTTACAATAATAATTATATAATTAATAGTAGTAATTATTACAACTTATTTGCGACTAAAATTACATAAATAACATATGCAGGGGTCATCTTTATATAAAACTGTAATAATCGATCGAATAAAAAGGTAATATATCATCATTAAGAAGATATCTCTCTGCAATGTTAATAATTATTTTAAAAAAACGAAACAAAAAGAAAAATATTTTGCATTATAAATGCCACTGGTTTCAAAATCATTGTAAAAAAAAATAATGTTTATGAGGCGATGAAAAGTTAGCTCAATATATTAAACAGATCAGTGAAATATCTTTTCTTTAAAACTCAAAATAGTTCTCAATATTTAAGTGATAATTTTGTGATTTATAAACTCTATAATTTTTTTCAATGACAAAAAATATATAATTTTGTAAAATCATTCATTTCTCTTCCCCATATATATCTCTGTCATCATTCTCATTATTTGATCCCAAATTATAGCTAGAAACATGATTCATTAATTTCTGTGATGTTTTCATGCAGAAAAACTTAATGAACAATCTAATATCAAAACTGAGACTATATTTCAATTTAATGTATTGTCTTTACTCACTTATATTGGAGATGCTAGAGGGATGCATTATGCATTTTACTTCTTTAAGGCTGACTAAGCTTCTTTTCAGAAGTGAAATGCATCCCTCTAGCATCTCCAATATAAGTGAGTAAAGACAATATATTAAATTTAAATACAGTGTCAGTTTTGATATAGATTGTTCATTAATTTCAATACATAAATACCTAGTTCCCATTAATTCACAGGATATATTTTTAATCAGCAATTGAAATAAGTCCTAATCTCACATAAATTATTAGGATTAAGAGTACGTTTTAAAATTAAATCACGGTAACCGGAGTAAATCCGTACTAAGGTTCATAGGTAGGAGATAAAATTAAGGAAGGCTTAGTTCCAATAAAGAAAATCCTTTTTATGGTTTGTACGTAGGTAGATGATGAAATTAAGAAAGATTTAGTTCCCCATGAACTATTGAGTATATCATCCTTTCCTGAAACACTAAAGTACTCATCCCTCGAACAGCAGTGGTAAGCTGTATTAATCAACGGCGCACTAATCTCACTGAATTGCTTGGGAAAAGCCGACCAAGGTCAGTAGGAAGAGGGGGAACTGCAGGAGAATGTTAACAGTTTTATTAGCGCTTGAAGATACGTGAAAATAATCCAAGAACAAGAAAGAGAACCCCTGCAAACAAGTTAGACAAGGCCTACCAAGAACGGAGAGAGTAATCTCGTTACCTCAACAGGGTTACACCTCAGGGTTATTACCCGCCCGAAAACGAAGCAGAATTTTCCCCTCGGTGATTTTCATCCAAGTTCCGCAGCGGTCTGCCACAAGACAAAACTTGATGAGAACTTTTATTCTTCTCCTATTTTCTCTCGGCCAATTTCCTTGTTCGCCAAAAATTTCTAAACTATGATACAGGAAATTTAGAAGGCAGCTAACATTTAATGAAAGCTCATTTCGTCTAGCCGTCGCTGAGTGTTTTCCAACTCATATTATTACAGTAGAACGGCCATAACAAGTAATACCAGTAGCCTCCAAACTTAGTTATTGTTTCTGTACTCGACATGGCTTTGTGAGCATATTCTTTAGGATAACTTTATTCTACTCTATATTTCTCTCTCTCTCTCTCTCTCCAAGACTTCGCCTCTTTGTGTAATTCATCTCTCAGATCCAAGCTCTCTTTTTATTTTTTTTTAGCAATCACATCAATAATTTCTGCTGTACAATACATTAAAATATGTATTTGTTGTATTTATAATCTTTTCTATTCAAACATTAAATTCACTTTTCGAAAATCACTTTACATCACTTGAGCTAGAGGATCTGAAAGTTGCTAATATTAATAATATGGTTATCATTCGTGTACACTGTAAATTTACACAAATAAAATCATGTGAATCTGAATCTCCCTATAAAGTAAAAAATAAAGTAATTTTATATTTATTTTATCTCTCACTCGCCCTCTCTGTCTCTCTCTCTCTCTCTCTAACACTAACATTTTTTACCCTTTCTTGAAAGAGTCAAGTGTTGTCTAGGTTGAGAGATGTACCTGTCAGTTACAACCCCGCCATATAAATAAAAATATATATTCATTTATTCAGTGTACTAAACATTGTTCAATGCAATTCAAACATTCTTTATTAAGTTGAAACTTTAAAGATACTTCTTCCACTTGACCTGTTGTTCCTGTTCCTTCCCCGTAAGCATACAACGTCACACGAGTTTTATAACTTCTCGATGTTGGTGATGGTGATATTATGGTACTTATCCATAATGAATGATGTTGTCAAAACTTGTGCTTGGGTAATGAGGTGAATGATTACACTTAGATGCCAGACGGAAAAGCGGGATTCGAACCCACGATAGACTGAAGTAGCCAACTGCGCTAAGCGGCCCACCATAATGTTAGATAATGGGGTATCCATTTTCAAAAGAATATTATGAAGTAAATATTTTTTTGATTATGTTGTATATTGTTGGGGTGGTTTTCGATTTGATTTGATCCTACTGTCAAAGTATTTCTATTTATAACCAGCAATCCGAGATTAAATATTAGTACTCTTCGTTTTTAGTTAAAACATACGGTATATTTTCCTAGGCCGCCACAGAACAATAAAATTGAAAAAAAAAACAGATGAGAGAAAATTGATCTCATTATAATATTTTACACAAGGCAAATATCATTCAAATACATTACAATCATGTAACTCTGTATCGCTCTTTGAAACAGCGTTATTGCGTTGGTGAAAATCAATTCCCTTCCCCAATTTAATTGATGATTCAAAGCAAGGACTGACAAATTGGTTCACTTTTTCCCGTATCCAATATACCAGTCGCAGGACATCATTGTTGAATACATTCCGCTTCCCATAAAAAAGTACATCACTAAACAGAATCATTATGAACATTTTCCTAAACACTCCATTGTGAAAATAAAGTCAATAATTCATGCTCTACTCACCAAAGGCTTCTCTGAAATTGCTTCACATACTGCATTCAATCATTATCCTTACAATTAGAGAGCTTGTCTCCAAAGCGGGTTTCAAGAGCCAACGTCAATTTATTTATTGCTTCATAACTGATAATAAATGTTCACTGTATTATCAATAAATCTGAAAAATAGAGAACATACACAGATTTTCATCAAATTCATTCTTTTTCGAAATCATACAAATTAATAAAAAATCTAAAACACTGGTCACAAAGTAATTTTTTTGAAAATTAGATTTCAAAGTTTTTCAATAATTTCATAGAAAACTACATATTCCTATACAAACTCAATAACAATTCATAGAATGGGCTTCTAAAGCACTGGGGCTTAGAACCCCTATAAGCTTGGGGTTTATATGTGTATGAAGCTACATTAGATGTGAAAAAAACTGATATTAACCAAAATATGGATTTACACAATTATAATACAAGAAGCCGAGGAGATTATCACTTGTCACAATAGTAGCTTATTTGAACAAAAACCTAGTTATATTGGTGGGAAACTCTACAACAAGCTACCGCAGTTTTTGAAGAGTCTTGAAAATATAGAATTATTTAAAAAGCAACTGGAAAAATATTTAGTTGATAAAGATTTTTATAGTGCTGTACAAGAGTTCCTTTCACATCAAAATTAAGCCTCACCTCAACTAATTGATATAGTAATTATGGTAACTAGTGTATAAAATTGTATATTGTTGTTAATCTGACTTGTCTTATATTTCTTAACTGGAGTCTCCAGGACGTTATCTCTAAACAAATTCCCCATTTCATGGAAAAGGATGTGCATGGTGCAAGTAGGACTGTGCTTCTAAAATGAACCTATTTCTCAAATCTAATTTTTTGTTTGATGCAACTTAGAAGGGATAGATGTCAATTTGAAGAGACATATTAATTTGTGTATCACTCTGTTCAAAAGAAGAAAGAAATAGGTGCAATAAATTGCTATTTATATCAGCGTTTAATCAACTGGATTCCTGGCACTTTAATCACAATGAATCTGAACTGGCCTTTAAAAAAATTAGCTTTATTATTAGACAGAAAAATATTTTAAAATTAAGTTTGAAAAGTCAGAAAAATCACATTATTAGAATATTCATACCAATCAGTATGTGGATCAACAGTGAGAATTGATATCAACTATTGAAGTCAAAATATTCAATAACTACTGAATAATTCTCTAAAGAAAAACTGGATGACAATTCCAACAAAGCAAATAGTATTTAATAAAACGTAATTGAACATCATAACAGAATTATATAGAATAGCAAAATTTATGAGATGTAGAGCAGCATTGTCTTCTGGCTTCGTTTCCTTGGATTCGAATATCATTAATTAGCCATTAATGTTTTTCATGATTCACCTAATCACTTCATTACCCACGCACAAGTCTCCAGGCTCATGAGGGCTTCATCCGCAATGAAAAAAGCAGCATTTGCTTTGCTTTGCTTTGCCATGTAATATTTGCTTTTATTCTAATTCATGTTCACGCAGAAAAGATTAGAATTCTCTAAAGAAAAACTGGATAATTCCTACAAAGCAAATATATTTTTTTAAAAACATAATTGAACATCAGAATATACAGAATTACAGTGTATAGAATAGAAACAGATTTTAAACCTACATACGCTGTTCCAAATTAATTTACATGGTTTTTAAAATTAGTAATAAGCGTTATTACCCCATTTCTTTTCAATGTAATTGATAAATTAGTGGCAGCATAAGAAGAACGTTCAAAGTCTTCCAACATCAAAATTACAATTGAAAATCTATAGGCACTCAATCCCATCTCTACCATTTATCAAAATATTTCAAGAATATTGTACTCTTTTCTACAGTTTATTACGGCTTCAACCACAGTTAAAGAAAGGAAAAAGATTTGTTATTGTCACAAACAATTGAACCAGTCAATAAGCTGTCTCGGGCTGTCTCCGTTTTAAAATTTTCAATTTACTCGAGCGTACAGAACAGGCGGTGAGACCGTTTTTCACAGTAGACAAGGGCGTGGCGTGGGGCAGCCGAAAGTGAGAAAAAGGCTTTAAACTGCGAGGGTGGAGGCAATTGAGGAGGGAGGCTGTGTGCGAGTAGCAGACAAATGGAGCCATAATTCACTAGGAGAGCTAGTTGACGAGAAGTTCTTGAACCACAGCACTATAACTGCCCTTGCAGGTCCCTCGAGAGTAAAAACTCAAAAATACCAGATCTCAAACATATCTCAACGCTACTTCAACCACAGTTTATGTCCAAACTAACAGAGTTTGACATAACTACACGAGACTGCAATCTGTTTTCAAAAATTTATTGCTTTGCAATTTGAACAAAACTTTCGAATACTCCTTTGTCATTTAATGACAAAAGTTATCGACTTGTTCAAAATATCTATTGATCTACTCAAAGTTCTTGGATTTTTTGTTCCATAACGATCTGCGTTGTTGATATTAACTTTTGATGGTAAGTTCAATAGCTGTTGAAAATGAATCTTCACGGTTCGAAAACGTTTCAGCATGAGAAAAAATATTATTTATTCTCAATTATAATTGACTGCAAGTCGTTAAATTTACTATCAAAAGTTTACTACTCAAAGTTTTGGAAACCTTAACCAAATCAAAATGTGCAAGTGAAAAGTTTTAAGTCTATTGTGTCTTCGCATTCATTATACTTTTATCTCGATAAATAAATAAATATGGATCTCTCCGTATGAATTCTGGTGCAATATGAACTGAACTTTTCCATTCTCTTTTATTATTGACTTAATCAAGTGATTTATATTTCATTGAATATTAAAAACAAAAGAATTCAAATGTATTCAATAATTTATGATCCCAATTTCCATTAGATGATTGCCAGATTGTTTTGAAAATTTCCAGTAAATCCATCATTACTTTTATCTAAAGAACAAATTTCAAAAACAATTAATTATTTCAAAAAAATTAAATGAGGGTGGCGATTCCCCAATTAGATAAACCGAACCTTTATTCAAATTTTTAGCAATTTTTAACTTTCCAGGATTTTAACTTTTCAATTGCATAAATTTCCCAAAATTTAAGTCAACTGTTAAAAATTTTTAGTCAACTGTTCCAATGAGTTTCAAAAACAATTAATTGTTTCAAAATAATGAAATAAGGCTTATCAATTTTCTTATTGTTTTCACTACGAAAACAGTTCAAAATTAATAGCTGTTCATTTGAACAATTTAAACCAACATACTCAGTTTACTATTGAATAATAAATGTATTACAGCATTGAATATTTGGACTCTTGTAAAAATTTAGTATAAGAGACAGTTTTGGGCTAAAAGCATGTTGTTGTTCCTTTACAATGAGTTGTTTTTCGACTGTATCAATAGATAAATATTCACGTATTCATGCAATAGTAATTCTATAAACAAATAATGTATTAATCGATATTTTTCAAACTTATCTAGGCCTATATACTTTATGAATTATTATTCTTATAGTAAAAGTGACTCTGCCTATTAACTTATTTTCCTGTTCCACGCAAAATTAATAAAAATGCAAAATTAATTTTAAAAATTTCTCTTAGTCTCTCATTATAAATCTAATAAGAATTGAAAAATACTTTTGAAAACGTTTTACAATTGATCTTACGTTTTAAAATTGGTGCAGTTCAAAACTTTTAAAAATAATTTTTTAAATTTTGGTGCAGTAAAAAACCTATTATGAAAGAGTAGTAGAACAGTAGGTTATCCCATTTCCCACAAGTGATATTGAGAAATAAACAAACAGCATATAACTATATTATTAGTATTCATTGGATATGAACTATATTATTAGTATTCATTGGATATAGATATAAACTACTTGAACTAGATAAAACATTCTCACCTAGAGGACCGGATAATACAGGACTTCCAAAGTTGTTTCCCATCCCTTTTGCCTGAAGATAGAGCCCCAGCTTCTTGAATTGCTCGTACTTTGCATCAAGGCTGTTATACTCAAAGACATTCTCCTTTACGGGATTGCATATCTCCATGCTCCCTGGGGATGTTCAGGTGCAGTGTAAACTTTTCAAATGCAACATCTCTTCTCCTCCATTTCAGATAGTTTTGGTGATTTCCAATGTATCGATTTTCTGGAAATAAGATTATGAACATATAAATCTCATCAGGAAAGTAAGTTACTCAGAACCTAATAGTATAGATATTGTTACTCAATAATATAATAGTAACATCAGATTCAAAACCAAGGAAATTCCTTTGAAAACAAAAAATAAAAGATATATTTCTTCAGATAAGACTCAGAATGCTGCTAGAATTCTTTTGTGGATGGATAAAAGAGTTTGAACATAAAATATGCTTGAAAATGGTTAAGTTGGTATCAGAAAATGGTAGATTTGGCCAAGAATTTGGCTTCACTAAGCCAATATAGTTATGGCAGCATCCAATATGGAGTATGGTACATTAGCCATGTCAAACGAACTACTAGAATATTACACAATTAATAATCAGTCTAATATCAAAACTGACACTGTCTTTTTCAAAGAGTTTTGCGAGCCCGTGATAGTGAAACATTCAAGAGTCTGTAGATCATAGGGTTGAAAGCAGCAAGTTTGTGTTGGGGTGCATAGTTGGATGAGTTGTGCATGAATGTATTGATAGTTGGTTTCCTGTAGATTTTTAATATGTGTCTGTTATTTAGTTTTGTGATACTGAGGTCTAGAAAGTTTAGAGTGTAGTCTGTTTCATAATTATTCTTCTGCAAATTGAAAATTTCTATGGGTTCTGCTAAGTTGTGGTAATAGTTGTCTACATTGTCTTTGGTTTCCATTGTAGAGTTCGGAATGAAGTCATTAACATAACTGTGCCAGTAAATAATTTTGTTTGAGTGTTTTGTGTTGTCTGGTATTTTAGTACTCTCAATTGTATTTCAATGCTATCTATAATCATTGTACTCTACAATGGAAACAAAAGAGAATGTGGACAATAACACACTGGAGCAATATAAAAACATATTCAAACCCCATAGACAAGACAAACTTACTCAATGAACAAACCCAATTCAAATCTAACGCAATTTTCAATTACATAATGGCCACTCATCCTAACCTGAACAAAACCCCTGATGGTAGGCTGATGAAGATGAAGCTTCTCCTGTGCAGCGAAATGCATTCTTCAAGTAATAGTAAAAATCATATTAATTTTTTTCAGAGGATGAAGCCCACATAGGTCTGAGACCTGTGCGTGGGTGATGAATTGGATGATGGTGATGATGAATTTTTGAATTGAATTGAATTTTTTTTTTTTTATTAGATTCCAAAAACAAAAAGCATACAATTGTACAGATACAAAGCATATACTTAAGATAAAATACATTTTTATGAGATAAGGAATCAATTCTCACATGAACCGCAAGGTTTGTTGGTGAGATTGAGTTCATATAAATATTGTATTAAAATTAAAGTAATATTTAAAAAATAAAATTTAAAGAAGAAGGAAATCTAAAATGTTTTAATACTTGATTGAGTAGATGTAACTACTAAAAATGAATAATAGAAATGCTAAAAAATTAAAGAGCAAAATAACAACTACTTTCGCACTCATTCACACACTTGCACACAGGAGGGGGGCACACAACCATTCACACACACACACACACACATACACACTCACACAAAACTACACTTGAAAATGATGTTTAATGATAAATTGATCTGATGAGACTTGAACACTCATCATCATTGATGGAGCCTAACCACGATTGTATGGTACTCTTATAATGTGGTAATGAGAAGTTGAAATCGGGATGGCTTATGCTAGGTGGAGCATTTCGCAAAATTACATGGATTAAATATGATGCATTCCTGTCACAAGCAGCGCGCGAATTGCGCTCTAGCCCTGAGTGGTGGAGGAGAGAGCCTCTAGTGGGATAAGGATGGTCAGAAGCATTGTTAAAATAAATTTTATTTTTAAAAGCAAAAATTAGAACTGATTTTATGAAAAAAATTTTTATGGTTGGTACCTTGAAAAGAAGAAAAAGGCGATTAGATGAATAAGTTCTGACCAGGCCCAACCCCGCCTTGATTATTGCCTTTTGACTAACAGATAGCTCTTTAATTAATGAATCGTAAGCTCCCCCCCAGGCAATAATTCCGTAAGATAGGATTGACTGCACATATGCATAATAAATTGTCCTCATATTTTTAATATCAAGAATCCCATGAAGCTTTGAGAATACGTAAATAAATTTTCTAAGCCTCTTTTTCAGGTAAACTATATGTGGTGCCCATGTCAGGCTATTATCAATGAGAATACCCAAGTACTTAAATTCATTTACAGACTCAATGATTTGGCAATTGCATTCCTCATTCCATTCTTCACCACAAGTGTAAAGCTTAAGAATGAGATGTGCCGGAGGGGCTCTGGTCTTGTGAAGGAAAATAGGCAGGATTTTAGTCTTTTTTATGTTCATGCTGAGAATATTAATGTCGAACCATTTTTTAAGTTTGATTATGTCCATGGATGCCATCCGATAAACTTCTTCCCAGCTGTCTGCTTCAAAGTATACTGCTGTATCATCAGCGAATAAGAGCATCTTACCAGAGATGTTACAGTTAATTATATCATTAATGTAGAGGAGAAATAAGACCGGGCCCAGTGTGCTGCCTTGAACCACTCCATAATCAATATTTTGAACACCACTATAAACACCTCCAGTTTCACTACGGCTGCTATTATTGTACAGATTATTGTTGTTATAGCTATTACTAAGCGGTCTTGTTGTATTACTCGTAGAGTTGCGTTCAGTAATGCACACAATCTGCCTGCGACCCGTCAAATAACTCTCGATCCAGCTGTGAGACAACCCAGAAATACCCATCAATTTCAATTTTTCTAATAAAATTTTACGGTCTATTGAATCAAAGGCTTTTGCCAAATCAATAAATAGCATTAATATATATTTATTTTTGTTAATACCTGCCCTCAAGTAATCACTTAATTGATAGAAGCAGTTAGCGGATTCGCAGTCATCTCTGAAGCCAAACTGACAGTCAGTTAGTAAATCATTTGCTTTCAAATATTGGACGAGCTGTTTTTTAAAGCATTTCTCTATCACTTTAGATACTACACTTAGCAAAGATATGGGCCGATAATTGTTTACATCTCCTTTTTCGCCTGTCTTATACAGAGGAATAACTTTTACCATCTTGAATGCATCGGGAAAAATACGAGACGAAAAGCTACGGTTGACTATATGACATAACGAAACAATAATATAATCAATATAACTTTTAATTAGATGAGCAGGAATATTGTCGCAACCGGGAGCAGAGCGCCCTCGAATCTCAAGCACACACTGCCTCACCT
The DNA here is from genome assembly GCA_948455865.1 of Conomelus anceps. NCBI lineage: Eukaryota > Metazoa > Arthropoda > Insecta > Hemiptera > Delphacidae > Conomelus > Conomelus anceps. Next base: position 39,869,202 of record OX418225.1, on the reverse strand, counting down.
CTTGCTCGGTTATCTCTCTCAAGATGAATCGCGAGTCGCAGACAGGTTGCGCCGGGACCCTGCTTTCTACATCATTATTCTGTATTATTTCTGCAGCCAGTCTGTCTCCAACATTTGAGAAGAAAGTGTTAAACTCATTTGCGATTTCAAGGGTGGATCTGGTGTTATTGTCGCTATTATTATTATTATTATTATTGTTATTATTTAATTTTGTGAAATGCTGTAAAGGAAATGAAGCGTTCTTATTGTTGGTCCCTGCAATCTGATTTACTGTTTTCCAGAACATTTTCGGGTTATTTGTAGATTCCATTATTTTTCGCTTGAAATATTCTTTCTTTGTGTTTTTCAACAGCTTGCTCAACAATCTGCGATATTCAGTGTATTGATTAATAAGATTGACATTAAAAGGCTGGCTTTTTATTAATCTACTCATTTTATTTCTCTTAGCAATAGATTTAATGAGGCCATTTGTAATCCACGGTTTTAGTTTTTTAAATTTATTATTGTTACTACTATTGATAAGCGAAGAGCAGCTTAGTTGAAATCTTGTTAGTATCTCAATGAATTTTTCAGCACAAGTGTTTGGGTCCAGTAAGGTGGTAACTTCATCCCACGATTCTTCAGCTAAAAGTCTTGAAAATGTTTCGTTATTAATTTTCATGTATGTGGTATTGTGAGATTGTTTATTATTATTATTATTTTTGTGTTTGATAGTAATGCCTATAGCGTAATGATCGGTAATATCAGTTTTTAACACTGCAGGCATTAATGAATTTGTATCTGAATGTTTAACGAATATATGATCAATACATGAAGAAGAAAAAGAAGTTTCCCGTGTAGGTTTATCTATGCAACAAACAAAGCCGGCTTCATAAAGCACGTCAAGATACCTGCTGCTCAGGCTATTTGTTTGTTCATTGAGAGTATCACAGTTTATATCACCGATGATTACCTGAATTTTATTATTATCTGACTCACAGTATCTACCTTCTAATCCGTCGATAAAACGGGACAAGTCAGTTCCGTGACATCGATAGACGCAAAGCAGATTGTAGCTTTGATTCTCCTTATCACACTCCAAATTCAAGCAACGTAACCCCCCAACATCCACCTCCTGACAGGATGACAATAGTTTAGAATTGGTGTAGATTATTATTCCATCATTCTGGTTATATTTACTTGTGGTTTGATATGCTACATATCCATCCAGTTCATTCACACATTCATCCTCATTCATCCAAGTTTCAGTCAACACTATCACATCAAACTTAAAATCTATACTATCTAAGATAATCAAAAACTCAATGATGAGTTGGACCTACAGTTTTAGGTGGGTTCCGAACCACCGGGAAGTGATTTTAGAACAATTTCTTCTAGAAGCACAATAATTCACGAGTCGTTTACAGAAAGAGGAGATTAATTTTTAACATATTAGAATGTTCAAGTATTTCATCATGAAAAACATCGCACACTAATATTCGAAATAATTTTTATTTATATATGTTCTTTTTTTTAATGTTTGATGTCGTGATATTTATAATAATTTGGAGTAACCAATAACTAACCTACCTAACCTGGCCTTATTTCTGCTCATCTACCCCTAGACCTACAGCATTAATCAAACTTCAACACTCAATTACTTTGACCAGTTCCTCTGACACAGATAACTTTTCATATTGTGTATTGACTTTGGAAACTGATAAATTACTGCGTATCATCGTTAATCGAGAGATAGGCTGCCAAAGGCTACACGGACTATCGCTTAGACACCCTCGACACATATCAGCCCATATTAGTGCAGCTTTTGAGGCCATTTGAAGGGGCGACGCAGCCCACTGGTTAGTTTCACTCTAATTGGGTTAAAGCTGAACGTCAAATTAACAACAAACCGAACGCTACAAACATTAATCATCTACTTGTATTGGCTGGTGATGACCGAATCGAAACTGGTAATAGCTACAGCAAGTTGTCGCTGTTGTTTCACTTTACCAGGAATTTACGTATGGGTAACAGTGTCGAATACGATGATTGTTTCTATCAACATTACCAATCGAAACAAATCCAATTATTTAGATTGCACACCGTTATTTCAGGTGAATTTGTCATCTATGCTAATTCTGTTCTTATTCACACTTTTAAGCGGTCTTTATATTACACAACGCAATTATTGCATCAACGAAAATTATTGCAGCAATGAAAAATGAGAACTTGCAACAAAAGGGTCCAAAATATTTACCAAACATTAATCAACGACAGCTCATCGACAATATCATCTTCATTCTAAATAGGTCTTTAACTTTATAGGTAAATTTTTAATTGACAATTCTTATTGAAAATCTCAAACAGACTCAACACTGTTCAACACACATTTAACTACACAGAGATACTCGGATTTCTTGTTCCATAACGATCTGCGTTGTTAATATTAACTTTTTGTTGTAAATCTAACGACTTGCAGTCAGTTTTATAGTATGAATATATTCGGCCGAACGTTTTCTAGGTATTGAAGATGAGATTCAGTACCTTGAAAACGTTCGGCCGAATGTGAGTACATTTTTTATATATTCACAATATAAAACTGACTGCAAGTCGTTAAATTTACAACAAAAAGTTAATATTAACAACGCAGATCGTAATGGAACTAGAAATGTATAATTGTTAATCTGACTTGTCTTATACTCCTTAACTGGATACCTCTCCAAGACGTAATCTACAAAAAAACGCCCAAAATATTGTTTCAATGACGCTCTTATAGCATTGCACCAATGTAGTAATGTGGGAACTGCATTTAACTGAAGAAAATCGTCTTTAGCACACTGATTCGGTACAACCTAACGCCTACGAACACCAAGCTCTTCCCATGAACAAAACAAGAAGGTTATTCAAATAAAGCACACCAATTTTCCTGATTCAGAGTGCAGTTCCACACTTCTTAGCCAGCTCTTTAGAGGATTATATCCTGTCCTAATTGCTCGGGTCATGGCAGCTGGCCCGTCTAGATTACGACGACATCCCGGCTAACTTAAGCCCAAAATACGATCTCCATATTAGACGGTGCATCATCTCAAAGTTAAGTCGAAAATTATGGAGATGAATATAAGCTATGGAAAATTTGTTCCAAGATGAAAGAATTTAATTAGCACAAGTACTCATTTAAGATGTCAGTTGTACACATCGAAATATATATATATATATAGTGAAACCTATATATATTTTGATGGTTGTACAGTACATGTAATTAATTATTATTGATTAATTTCATACTAAAAATATTTTTTTTTTTATTTTCCTTTTTATAATAATTCGCGACATTGCAGTCATTTTTATAATAGAATGATGATGATTATTCACAAGAAGATCTTTCGGCTGTCAAGCCATCATTCTGGTTGTGAATGGTTTTATTTTATATCTGCGTTTTTTGCTATTTAATGAGTTTCTCTCTTATGACTGTTTCCATGCTTGGGAATTGATTCTCTTCAACTTTTTATAGTAAATTCAACGACTTGCAGTAAATTTTAATTGTGAATAAATAATATTTCTACTCACTCAGGCCAAACGCTTTCGAGTCGCGGAGACACATCTTCAAAGGCGTCACCTCCATGACTCGAAAACGTTTTGTCCTGAGTGAGTAGAAATATTATTTATTCACAATTGAAATTGACTGCAATTCTTTGAATTTACAATAAAAAGTCAGTATCAACAACGCAGATCGTTATAGAAAAAGAAATCCAAGAATTATTATTTTTATTTTCGTTTTTTGCTATTTGTTGACTTTTTCACTTAAGCCTGTTTCCATACTTCGTAATTGTTTCTCTTTCTTGTTAATTATTTACATTTGAGCTTGCTATACTTGGCTTCTTATGCTTGGTATTATACTCCTCTGTATGCATAGTATAATTTATTTCTATTGTTTCAGTTAAGTTGCATTTTGTGTTTTCTCTTGTTTTATTCGATGGAGTTTGAATAAATAAATCAATGAAAAAAATAGAAATATTATGTTTTGACAGTTATTCATTCATCTACATACATGGAAGAACATTGACTGGTTCAAGACAAATTAATTTTCTTTGTGATCATCAATGAATCCAACAATTCATTACACACTTTAAATGTTTAAATGAACGTTGAGCGAAGAGATCCCTGACCAGTTTCTACTAGTGACAAGAGAAATAAATTGCTCAAACACACTGACGAACTGGAATACCATTCAGAGTTTTCATGAACAAAGGTGGAACCTCACCTTTAAAAAAAACTATTAGCCTATTGTTGAAAATGTACATGTGAGTGAACGATACTCCCAAAGTACATTTTGAAACTTCTACCAACAATAAATATTGCAAATCTGCCGTTTTGCAGCAGTGTGCTTTGGAGTTAATTGTTTAAATAAAGTTTGAGCGTTACTTTCAATTGTTGCCAACATCATTTTGATAGAACCCATAACAATATTAATTCATATCACAAATTTGCTAGAGAATTGAATGGCCTTGACAACTGAATCATTAATGCAGTACTGGGGGTTGAGAGTCTGACATTGTGTTGGGTTGAGGGTCTTTTGTCCCCGTGGTTCATGATATATTTGTTTCAGGCTTTGGCAAACGGAAACAGCCTCTACGAATATTAAATTTTAGGCGTAATTTGGAATATTTTCTTAGTCATTTATGTTTGTGAATGGTGATGAGGTGGGATTGCAAAATAGCTATTTGTGTAACTAGAGTACAAAGTAGCGTTTTTCTGCATCGAGAGAAACAGTTTTTTTCACAAGCCGAAGGCGAGTGAAAAAAGTTTCTCGAGTGCAGAAACAATACTTTGCGCTCGTATTACACATAAAATTTTTCCTACAATAATGTATAAAGTAATTTAAACAGAACATACGCTACATAACCTGACAATTCCTCACATAACCTATCTTCGAATCAAATCGATTTCAACAACTACTACAGCTGACTCTTTTTGCGTAGCTGAAGCAGAGTAGCCAACCTATTTTTGACTGCAGAATAGGTAACCTGCGTATTACATGCTCACTATTTTGTGTTGTTAGGTTGCAAATCTGGAGTGCGGAAAAGTATTTTCGCGCAATGGAATTTACTTTCACGCACTGGTGCAGGAAAAGACTACAGTATTTTGCGTACTACAGTTAGTGGAAAAATAGGCACTTTTTTGGGTCACTGGGAAAAGAATATTATAGTGTGAACTGCAAAACTGTCAAAAGTAATTTAAACATAAATGTTGGAAATAAACCCTACTAGTGAAATCAACACTTACTTATTCGTTTGATGACCATTTCGCATTGATAGAATGCTTCCTCAGACACGGCTGAAGGCCTACTCAGCCTCCTAGCCCTGAGTAGACCTACAGGCATGTCTGAGGAAGCATTCATTAATTAGGAATGGTCATCACACGAATAAGTAAGTATTGAATTCACTAGTAAAGTTTATTTTCAATATTTATGTCCAAATATCAAGTGGAAAAGTGATTTTACAAAATTGAAAGTAATTGTTTCAGTCATTATGATCTCACCTTTGAAATTAACAATGTCTAATTCTATTATTTTCCCTTTCAACTGAGGAATTGACTGTAATATATATTTCAAGTTTTTTCTTTCTACTTCTCACTCAACTTTCTAATACATACTCGTGATATTAAAAAATGGCAATGCTTATCTGTAAACAAGAATTCTGAATAAAATCTTTGTTCTATTATATAATTTCCTTTCAACTGTGGAATTGACTGTAATATATTTCAAGTTTTTTCTTCATTGTACTTAATACTGCATACTGAAGTTATATTAAAAATCGCCAATGCCTATCTGTAGACAAGTTTCTAACAAATCTTTGTTCTATTATATCATTTCCTTTCAACTGTGGAATTGATTGTAATATATTTCAAGTTCTTTCTTCATTCAACCTTCGACAACATGCTTAACCGATATTGAAAATCTACAATGCCTATCTGTAAACAATATTTATGAAGGTATCTCCGCATAGGTAAACGTCCCACTAACATCCTCAGATGCATCACTTGATCCCTGATCCCTGTTTCATTGCATGTTTCCACCAACTCTCCAATTCCATAGTTTCTCCAACTCTTCAGCTCCACCATCGTCCCCGCTCCATAGCTCCAACTCTTTAGCTCCTCCACCTCTACAGCTCCATAGCTTCTGCGTAATCGATATGGTGTGGGAGTTTTCGAGTTCGCAGCGGAATCGAAGAAGCATGTTAGACTGAGAGTCAGCAATACAGGATTGTACGAAGAGATTGGCTTGTAATCTGCCGACTAATTTAATCCCTTCGGAACCCAATCAGCCAGACTTGTGGTTGCAGTAATTAACTTTTCCGGCTAGGAATCCCATAATTCCTTCAGCGAATGGTATTCCAAACTGGCTTTGGGTGATGAGTTCAGACGCATCTTAGTCTGTCTGTCCCCCATCGAACTACTAGATTGAGCCAATTCGCCCCAACCCAATCTTAATCATTATACAATACAGTTTTAATCCACATATATCGATATAAGAATGTGCAATAAACTAATGTGAGTGGATAAGAATCTTCAACTACCGGTTCTGCGAACAATACAATATTCTGCTATCCAAGTGGCCTAATACCGAAATTTAGTCCGCAATTTGATCACGATCAGTTGGTCACAATAGATAAACGATAGGAATTTTTAAAACAATATAATAATAATCGGAATCAAATGTGTATACTGTAAAACAAGACACCGATAAGAACCAATACAGAAAAACTGTCTGTCACTGAAAGCCCTTGACAAATGAATCACCAGTATTAGTACTTGCACAAGTCTTTTTTCTGGTCAAAATAATGTATTTATTTCTAATTTATTCCTAAAATAAGTTATGTAACTTGAAATGGAATTTTCTGATTATATAGTTCATATTATTTTATGAGTTGGATAGTAATAGCCTACAATATCATAAAATGGAAATGCATATTTAAAAAGAATAATATAGATTAATTATTAAATCTTTCTCAGAACTTATCTGCCTTTCGAAGATAATTGATTACAGTATCTAATGTAACCTATATTGCTACTTCTCACTAGTCTTTCACCATGCACTTCTACTGTAATTTCTGCTCAGTTAGAACTGAATATGAAGATACAATTTGATATTTGAATTATTAACAATTAAAAAAAGTACAGCCTTATTACAGAATAGAATATAATAAAATGACTGCCTTTATTTCATACCTGAAAGTTAGGGTGAAGTTAGGGAGCAGCCGGCCCTCTCTTGCAATTAACTCCCAATGTAAATGGATTGTAACCAATTACAGTATTTTTTATGATGTACTAGAAGCTCTTCAAATCTGTATCAGTTATGTCACAAAACAGTCGTTAAGTTTTTTCAAATAAAATCATTTCTTTTCAATTTGTTCATAAAAATGCTATGTAGATCATATGTGGTAATATGATTTTTATGATGAATAGTTTATTTACGGCTACGTTATGAAGTAGTTATAAGAAGTTAGAAAGTGATGTCAATAGAGCTTAATTTATTCTACGCCTTATAAAACTAGTGTTATAATGAAGCTATTTTAACACTTCTGTCACTTTTCAGTACTGTATACTTATCAGAACTTAGGATTTCTTAAAAACGATTTCGAAATGGATGTTATGCAATTATTGTCAAATCAGCCGATTTAGATATTTTCAAATCAAACTAGATTCCAAATCGGAACTGTTAACAACCATCACGAATAGGTTATGTTATATTATGGCAAGTTAATAATAATAATAAGGCGTACCGAAAACGGATATAGATTACAGAGAACGTCTAAAGTTGAAGAATATTCTAATATAGAGATAGATTTGAGGAAAAGACGCCTTAAATTTTATGGTCACATCATGAGGCTTCCAGACAATAGACTAACAAAAAGAATTGTAAACTATGTAGCATCACTTGCCAATAGATACGAAATGTTACAAAAGACCTAGTACTGGCCAAAATAACCAGCAAAGAAATTTACAATAGAAAAAACTTCAGAATAAAATCTTATAAATGGGAAGTTATACCAGAGGCAACACCTCCAAGAGTTGGAACAAAATGGAGTGAAGAGAGAAAAGCTGAATCCACACAAAAATGGAAAGCAGGTGGGCAAACAAGAATAACAAGTTCAAAAAATGAAACATCTTTTCTCAGCGTCTTTCACTTTGGGAGTTTTACGTCTAATAATAATAAGCCCTTGGTAGGGAGACGCTTACGGGTAGTTCCACCTCGCCTTTTAAGCCATGTTATGGATAACATGGTGGACCTACTATTCTAGGTGGGTTTCAAACCACCGGGTAAGTGATAATAAAGCTTATAACATCAAGTAACTGAAGCACGGTTACCTATCCAAGCGCAGTCTTGAGCAGTCGTGACTGAACATCACGATCACATGACCACCATGCTCAACGCATGACCAATCATCACCCAAGTTAATGTAAACGTAATTTATTGGCAATTCGAGATAAAATATTGTATGCAACGATTGCATTTTACATTGAGGCTACACCTAAAATGTGCTTAAAAGCAGTCATCAATCAATCGTTTATAAACTACTATTTTTGATGAACTTTAGTGGTGAAAGATTTGTTTTGCTAAAATATATCAGCTTATATTGAGCTTGAATCAGCTTGAGACTGTCATTGCAAAGATATTAATACTCCACTCGCTTTCAAGCGCAAGGACTTAATCCTAGAGGTCAGTCATGTTGTAACAGGCCGACATCGATTCCGAGTCATCTCGCTTAATACATTGCAGGCTGAATGGACACCAAGAGCCAGATTTCAAACCGTCATGAATTTACAATGAGACCGGCATATGGAATGGGCCCGAATTAAAACCCGATCCAAAGTCTATTGACTGAGGAATTATTGCTCTGAAATATGCATTATATTTGTACAACTGTTCAAAAGTCGTGTGCTTTGGTACCTCTCCCATTCCGTATGACTCAATGAGTTGGCATATAAATTATGGCTATTCACTCTCGAAATTCATGAGTGTATAAATTTGGTGAGATTATTATGATAATAAGCTGTGGTCGAGTTGACCTTAAATGGACAATAGAATTTGGTTTAGGCAGATTTTAGGTTGAACTGGAATTTAAGATGGTCTCAATGATAGTCCATTAATCAAAACATTCAATACTAATCAGCTTACTGTGACATGTAAGCACAGAGTGGATTCCCATCAATATCCACTATATTGATTTTAAATCCCTCAAATGAGTTTGATAGCTGATTAATGATTCTGAAAAATAATATTTTAGTGATTTTATCAAGCCAAAATGATATAGGCCTAAGAGAAGACTTTAAAATACCGATAGAAGAAAATCAATATAAATTGAAGACTTCATCAGTACTTTCGTGAATTTTTTATCAATTTTATTATCCCAGAGAAGATGGTGGATGAAGTAGATGAACTTAGAAAAGGCACTGTGAAAAATAAACAAAAAAATGTTTTTTAATAAATAAATAAACAAAAATAAATAAGCTACTTCGCAGAGGGTGAAGAGACGTAGAATATCCATTTTTTTAAATAACATTCTTAATGAATGATAAGACAAAATTGTCATAACCACATAAAAAATATATAGTTACTAGTTTCGTATACCATTATCAATCTGAAACAAACTAAAACTAAAGTACAGAGTTGCTGAATATATACTAAACATTGAATGATACTATTGGCTAAGCGAGAAAGAGGCTGACCTTCATTTAAGGTTGTGATTGACTGAAAGCCATAACAAGTCACACCCCCTGGTGGGAGGAGCAACAAGCAAAAATAAGAGTCAAATTAAGAACCAAAAACCGTGAATATCTAGAAAGCAACAAATAAGAACAAAACACAATTAGACTAGAATTGAATCAATTTTAAATTTAAAAAAAATAGAAGCTCATTGAAATGCAGTCAAGGTCAACCGAGAAAGACACGAATGCACCGTTTTTCAAAGAGTAAGCTAAAAATAAAATCAAGAACTAAAAACCGTGAACATCTAGAAAATAACAAAGAAGAACAATATACAAGTAAATTAGGCAAGAATTGAATCATATTTGAATTATAAAATTGAAGCTCACTGAAATACAGTCAAGGTCAATCGAGATAGACACGAGAGTGCCGTTATTAAAATGTAGGCCAGAATTATGATGAAACCAAGTTAGTTGTATTGAATTGGTTAAAATAAATTTGATCATTTAAACTAGTATTGGAATTGTTTTTTGCCAACCTAGTTATCCCCAAAGCTTCTAAAATGTTCAATTGTCTGCCTTTGCCAATCAAATGCAGAAATTCAACTTCTCTTAAGTCTTGAACTTGTGACCATAAGATGCTCTGCTAAATTTGAATCTCTTTTTTGGAGTTTCCAATCCCTAATATGTTAATTTATTCACCACGTGACCAATCATGATTAAAGAATATTCATAGTTACTGCGTTTTAGATTATAATTATTATTGTTGTAGTGTGCAAGAAAAACGTAGAAATTCAGAAAATTGAGTCAATATTGAAATAGAAGCTCAAATTTATTGAAATACTGTGGAACAGAAACTATTTATATTTATTTACTCATTTATTGCAAAAACACGATATAGTAAAGATACAACCGGCACAGCCCACTGATATTTTCTTTACAAATTTTTAATTGAAAAGTCCATGTTATTGATCTATTATTCAAGTTAACTACTTTCCTACCCAATATTTAGATGAAAAGGCGGGAGATTAAAGCATAAATGGAGTCTCAACTATCTTTAGACGACTTGGCCTAAATTTAGCACAAGCAAGTTACATGGAAAATAAACAAGTTTAAATAAAGTTAACTGAAGATTCTGGGCTCCAGCCGAGAGTTCGTCAGATTCATGTGATATTATCACATCACTGGCTTAAACAGAGTTATCACAACACTGAGTTAACAAACTGCAAATAAACCATTATCAAACAGCTTCATTCAGGAAGTAAACTGGAAGTAATACGTTTATAAGTTTCGAATATGGGGGAAAGTTCTAGATCTAAAGGCTTAGGGCTAAAACAGCCTATCTGGTTTATTCAGTGCATCTGAGCCGGTCCGGTTGAGAAGATGATGTCAGCTGGAAAAGTCCACTTGCTTTATGTGAATTTCCCACTTTCCTTCACCATAACCCTTTCTAAGAAAAGAAAAGAAACCTTTCTCCCTTTGACCTCTGCTTCAAGTGAATTTAGGTGAGAAACTGTGAGACGAAATCAATGGCCATGAAAGAAGCGGTTCTCAACGTGCGTGTCATCCGCCTATGGTGAGAAAGAGAGTAACGGTGGAAGAGAGATAGGAGAATAAAGGAGGAAAGAAAGGAGAATAAAGGAGGAAAGAAAGGAGAATAAAGGAGGAGAGAAAGAGACAGTGGATGAGAAATTTAACAAGCAATAACCTTCTTTACCACACTCGACCAGATCACCATGAAACGTCTTCCCAGAATCCTCTTTCAATACATTTTGATTCAAACTGGTCTTCAAGGGATGGATATTCTCAAAGGGTGAGAAGGTTATTCAATATTGGCGACCTTTTACTTTACAACCTTTAGTTTAGTTGACAACCTTTTTACTACCCGTCTACCACCCACCATGAATAATGTATCGTACTACCAGAGACTATGAATATTTGAATTGTCTTAAAAAATGATTGAATTGAATGAATAACATAATAAATAGATAATTTTATTCTCAGTCATGAAACAAAACATGGAATACAAACAAATTCCTCGTAAACAAAACGACCAGGAATTTCCACATATGCAAAGCTTGAAGAGCTCGTCCGCATATTGGAAGATATAGTATGGGAAAAGAGCGAGTGGGAGAGCGAGAGAGAGAGAGAGACAGAGGCAGAGTGAGAAAGAAGGAGGAAAGGGAGAGAGAAGAGAATAATATATATTGCCTTTGATACTACATACTAGTACCATACTTGGACACTTAGAGGAATAACGAGTTAGAGTATTACTAGTAGTTCAGAGAACAGTAAACCTCATGTTTTTCAATTTTTCCCAATTCTCTAATTTCAAGGCTTGGCGTATAACTTTCTTTCTAGTGCCGAAGGTGATATTGTGGAAGATATACATAATGAATAAAAATACTTGAAGTTGTCACAACCACATTTATTGAAAACCGTGAGATACTGGTTTTGGTTTTGTTACACCATTATTGATCTCAAACAAACTAAAACTAAAGTACAGAGTAGCTTATTATAATTATATAATATAAAGGATATCTTAATATAATATAGCTTAACTAAACACAGAATGATACTATTAGCAGAGGGTAAAAGTGCCACTCATAGGCTGACCTTCATCAAAGGTCTGTGATTGGCTGAAGGCCAAAACAAGACCCACCCACTGCTGGGAGGAGCAACAAGCAAAAATAAGAGCGCTTTTTCATTGTTGCTCCACCCACCAGTGGGCGGGTCTTGCTTTGGCCTTCAGCCAATCACAGACCTTCAATGAAGGTCAGCCTATTAGAGGAACTTTCTCCATCAGCCAATAGTGTCGTTCCCTGTTTAGTATATATTAAGCTACGCCCACTGGTGGGGAGAGCAACCAGGAATAATCAGTGTCAAAATCAAGAACCAAAAGTAACAAACAAGAACAATACACAAGTAGGCTAGAATTAAACAATTAAAATAAAATAAAAAATGAAGCTAAATTAAATGCAGTTAAGATCAACTGAGAAAACAAGAGAGTACCGTTATTAAAAAGAAGGGCAGAATTATAATGAAACCAAGTTAGTCATATTGGATTCTTTAAAATAAATTTGATCATTTAAACTAGTATTTTTTCCTGAGGAGTAAGCCCACATAGGTCTGAGAGCTGTGCGTGGGTAATGAGTTGAACGATGGTGATTGATGAGTTGGACCTACAGTTTTAGGTGGGTTCCGAACCACCGGGAAGTGATTTTATAGCAGAGTTTACCAAAAAACGTGTTGTGGCAACTTCAAGTCTTTTTATTTGCTTGAAGTATAGTATTTTAATGATGATTAATGACACTGACAATTGAAATCAGTGTGAATTTCCTCAGACTTTAATAAATAAAATTAAGACAATTCTGATGTCTGAATAGATTAGAAAATTATAATCAATATTAAACTTGAAAAAATATTAATTCAAAATTATACAACACCATTATTTGACTCATGGAGAGAAAAGTCAGTTAATTGATAGTCCACTGTTTACAAACTCCAAAATCCATGCCATTCAAGATAGCAGAAAATTTTGATTGAATCATAACAGAATGTTCGCAAACTGTGTAGTGACAGATTATGGACATTTTCTGTAAGGACAGAAAATGTGTTGTTTTTCTTATTTGGAATGAACCAACAGAAAAGCATCACTGATAGTAGCAAATCCTACCCAACGAGAGAAAAATCACGTTTCATCAGAAATTACCACTGTTTTTCCAGGCACGGGTTGCAGTTTCTTGGGACAATGACACTTGTTGCGATTGGTGTTTGTTTCGTGTTTTGAAATCTATTTTCATCAGAGATTAAATAGAATAAATTGAAGAGTTGGGCAATAAGGCTTTGAACGTAATAATGAAATGAATATAAACAAAATTATAAATGGTATTGAAAATGGGGGAAAAGGTTGCAGTTGAAGACAAAAAAAAATGAATGAATTGGAAATAAGATTTTTTAGAGTTATTTGCTCAGGTACCGTATATAAATGTTACGTAGTTTAAGCTTTTAAAACACAATGGAAAATATAGTCCGATTTCAAACCGTCAGTTATCACTACATGATGATATCATTCAAATAAAACATATAACTTCACTTTACAAAAGTTTGCAATGATCAACTACAATACAGTTTTACAAAAAACGCTTGTTTTCTATGAAAGTGGAATTTTCAGTGGAAACATTTGTTTTTCATGAAAAAGGAATTTTCAGGCGAAACACTAGTTTTCCATGATAGAGGAATTTTTAGTTAAATCTAAAGTAAGCAAGTTTCCTATTTAGTATGAAACAGCATTACTGATTTGTTGGAGTCATTTGTTCAGATACAGTACTTAATTTTCTCAATAGTTTATGTGTCACGGTAGGAAATTAGTCCGACCAATAAAGTGCTTCTCTATACATTTGAAAAACTGTAATTTTTGACGGATGAAAACCGTTAAAGGCGTGTTATGAGTAGCCTAACTGCGCAATAAATCATACTTGACTGTTCAGTCGAAATGAAGTTCACAAATTCTAAAACGTATGTACTCCAACAATGCCAGGAGCAATGGCATGTAGCGAATCATATAGCGTAGACAGGGCTTAAAAAAGATAATAACAAACAAGCGACCGAATTTTAATGGTTCTCGATTCTTTTGGTTTTGAGGCTTAAACCGACCGACCCTCAGCATTGAGGACTGAGTGAGTCACCAGCAAATGTGAAATCTCGCTGGGGGCAAAACAGCTCGCAGACAGTATGTGGGAATTGTGGATTCTGCTCCTGACAGAAGTTTGAGATATACACACGGTCGAGGCTTTTTGTCCCGGATGTCACCTCCATGCCAGAAATTTATCTTTTTGTAGCCCATTGTGTGCGAAAGGGCTGATTATTGTCTGCCATACCGGATGGAAAATTAGGCATGGTACACACTGGGCTCTACAAACACCTCCAGGTAAAAAACGTGTGGCTGGGAAAAGCAATGTACTTAAAATTATGCTGACTTGCGACAGGTTTTCTCTTTTATTTTATTTTATTTTTTTTAGATTACATTTTAGAGACTCCAGTTAAGGAGTGTAAGACAAGTCAGATTAGCAATTATACTGTTGTGGACAAGGCGAAGGAGAAAGAAGTATAGTTATGTGCCTGAGTCAATGATTGATTTCCGGAAGCAATTAATTACTCTCCTCCTCGCCTTGTGGTTTATCTGTGACACCTACAGAATGATTATTTAGAACTCTATGGAATTGACTAGAAAAATTGAGAGCCGTCTTATCTGTTTATTTAGAATTTGATAGAACAATTTGGAAAAATCTCCATCTTTCTAGATCACAATAATTAAAATCTATTTAAGGCGAACGCTTAGGTAAACATTAGCTCATTCATTGTTTGAATCTCGTTGACAGAACAAAGTGGCAGTTCTTTTCATAGTACAAACGTTTGTTGTTAAAGTGATAATCGCCGTATATTGTAAATGTATTAGTGAGAATTCTTTTACATTTTATACGAGTGAACTGTACACATAACTATTATTGTATTACGGACTAGTGCTAAATAAGTTTAATCATTGTTCTTTTACACGTTCTTCTTGAATTATAGGACAGTTTATTGAACAGTTATTATTTAATATTAGATCGACCTTTTCACATTTGAATTGATTTTTGTACAGTAATATAGCAAATATTCATTAGCTGAACATTAACGATTTATCTGTTTTTGATTGCTTATTTTGTTTACTGATTAGTGCGTGTTGTGAATAATGTTTTTAAATAAAGTGCGAGTGTTATAGTTAAGTATTGCCAGCGTACATCTTATACACTAGTTACCATTCCAACCCGAATTTATCGTTCATTATCATTACTATTATCATAAACGATTTTAATGTTTGGTCTTTGCTAAGATACAATATCAACCAGTCTTCAATGTGTTGTATTCAATAAAATTCTTTTTTACAATTTTTTGAGGATTAAGCTCAAAAAGACCTGTGCGCGGGTAATGAGTTGAATAACGGTGATTGATGAGTTAGACCAACAGCATTAGGAGGGTTCTGAACCACGGGGAAGTGATTTTACAGCAGAGATATTCTATTTTAAGAATCAATTGTGAAATAATTATGTTATGCACTAAATTCAATTATTAAATTATTCATGGCCATGAAAATAATAATAATTTGAATGATGTCTGCTGAGCTTTATTGTTATTCATAGGTATAAACCTTTATAGGAAAAACTCATGCTATAAACTATTCATAGGTTTATACCTATGAATAGTAGGTATACTATTATAGTATAATAATAATAATAGAACTATTCATAAACCTATGAATAGTTCTACTACAGATCACGATAAATGGATACTCATAAATGTATGAGCTTTATTGCTTTTTTAAACATTTCAGGTTATATTTATTTGACAAGTATTCCTGAATAGACACTGATTTCGGTGATTTGGAACTCACCTAAAACTGTAGGTTCAACTCATCAATCGCCATCATCCAACTCATTACCCACACGCAGTTCTCAAACCGATGTGGGCTTCATGCATAAAAAAAAAATTGCAAAGCGGAACAAAAAATTAATCATTTGATTTACAAGTACAATAATTGTGATTAAATTAAAATCAGTAAGGGCATTTTTTTGGCTTTTTCTTCTTGTAAGCTCGTCATATTTATATTTAAAGTGATACGAAATATTTCTCCCTCTTCCTATCAAACTTATCATCAGAAACTGTGCCAAAGTATTATTTTTTGCAAGTATTGTTTAATTTATTTTTTATTTTTCAAGAAACTGATTCATGTCCGATAATAAGTGGAATAAACGGAATCACTTATTTTTTATTTTTTTTGAGGATGAAGTCCACATAGGTCTGAGACCTGTGCGTGGGTAAGGAGTTGGATGATGGTGATTGATGAGTTGGACCTACAGTTTTAGGTGGGTTCCGAACCACCGGGAAGTGATTTCCAACAGAGAACAGTGTCAGTGTTATTGATAAATCGGAAGCTATACCAATTGAAAGGTTTAGAGTACCTATGGTATAATAAGTAGTTCATAAAATACTAGTCCTACTAACAGTTCAAACTAAAATGTTTTGTGTTTCATGAAGCCTTTCGGCTCTAAGCTTTTTTAAGCTCACATGATACTACTTCCATTTTGACTACAGTATTTTTTCTCTAAGAAAATTGTTCAAGTTAAAGGAAACAGATTCCATTCCACTAAAATCAATGAATGACAACAAAGCAGGTCTTATCCTACCCTTGACAAACATGTGAAAGCTCGTTCTTATCATTTTATATGCTTCTTCCTTCCTCCTTGTATCTGGCATTTCTATAAGAATTTTCTCTTGTCTAATCTTCTTCCTTCTTCCATCTTCTATCTTCCTTCTTCATCTACTTCTTCTTTTTCTTACTTGCCCGCTTCTTATTTCTCCTACAACATTCTGTACTAACAATTTCATAATATTCCTTGACAACATGAAGAAAAGTAGTATTCCATGTACAAATATTGACTCCAATAAATTCTCCAATCCTTCATCTCTATTGTACCGTTACATTAGTAACAACCGTTGAATAATAAATCGTAAGCTACTGATCTCATGCAATAGTTCATCAATATTATAATTTCATGGATCTAATCGACATCAGTGTTGAATGAATGATAATTTAAACTGAATTGTCTATTGGTTTCAATAGATTTACCGTTTTGAATAATATTTTATAGAGCTTTATATAGTAATTATACCATATTATTATTTTTTTAAATCTGTTCTCCCAAAATTATGCTGATAGTTTTTATAGTTTATAGTTTTTATATAGGCTTTTATATCATGCTCATTAGAGATATCTGGGATCTCTAAGAGGACATTATCCTTCCTGTTAATGACCCCACTTCTCACTATATGTGAATAGGTGTAAAAAGAGCTACAATCAGATCAACTTGATATGGTTGTTGATCTAGTTCAACTTGAATCAAAGCTGAATATTGGAATAGATTATATTTCTATATAAATAAATAATTTTATTTCTCAATAAACAACAACGGTACAACAATCTCCAACATACCCTAGTACATAAGAAATACATTGTGATATTCATTGAGAAAGTAGGCACTCCCGAGAATAGCCTATATGGGAGTTGCCATCAAAATATCAAATATCTGATATTTTTAGTGATAACAATAATATACTTAATGAGCACAATATACAAGCAACAGAACTCAGAAGTCGAAATAAAAAATAATTCAATATAAATTGAAAAGAAAAAAATGAACTTAAATAATAAAATTTTATAAAAATAATAACTTAAATAATATTTATGTAAATTTACAAATTCTGCATATGAGGGAATAAAAATAAAATACCGAACATTATATAGGCATTGTAGCGAACTTGGATGATGCTATTTTTATAGTGCTGGAAAGTGGAAATCATAAACGATGATCTTATTTGTATGATTTTGATGATATTATGTGCTGTAATAAGAATTTAGGCTAATTGATGAAAGACGGACCAAGACTGAAATAAAGTGAGATTAACTCTTGAATAAATAAAGTGGAGAAACAATACAGTGTCAGAGAAACTATAAAAAGCTGAAATAGAACATGTGCTAAACAGTGGAAATCGAAAAATTTCAGATAAACAATAACAATTTGAAATTTACAAAAAGAAAGAGAAAATAATCAAGTATGTTTGAAGTGACTGACAATTGAATAAACTGACAAATATACATAAACAGAATTTATTAATTTCGAATTCCTTTAATTGTTATTACTTTATACTGAAGACTTCCGCAATGGCGGATATTGACAACAGCATTGAAGATAATCAAACAATAAGAGAAGTATGAATGTTGAATGAATCAATGAATTAGAGAATAGAGGACGGTTTGGCTCTCAAAATTATGCGAGAACATCAATGATTCATCCCACTCAATGAAATACAGAAATACTTTGTAGAAAAACGAAAGCTGTAACTGAACATTTTTAGAATATCCAAAATGCTGTACTTTTATGATTGGAAGATTAATGGTGAGAGGGAAAAATATGAAAAATCTTTGCGAACGTGATACTGTATGACGTACAAGGTGAGCTCAAAGGGTGATATTTGGATGGATACGCTGCTATCTGAGATCTCAACCATTGGAGCATGTGACCCAAGCGACAGAGAGTGCGACAGAGAGGGCTGCAAATAATTTTCCTATCTCAAAGGAGCAGGCAGCAGCAACGATCCAAACATCCAGACTCCATTGCGATCCTGAATCGGGGTACAGACACCTCCAGCCCCTCTTCCCACCCATATATATGTATGTATACCCTCTACTACCTTCCATACGATCCCGCCCCACCCCCACAATAACCCCAACAACCCGCATTGACCCAGCATTCTGTGAAGTGGTAGCACATATCTTGATCTATCACCCTTCTCTAAGCACTATTCCCTCTCTGTCCTCACGATGAGAGAGAAAGAGTGTGATTGATAGAGCAAAAGAGAGATAGAGTAGGCCTAAGAGAAAGAGAGATTATATTTAATAAGATTATTTTTCTTCATTCATGTAGATTTACAAATTTTTATACAAGAGTTTTTTTTTGTTTTTCTTCGGAGGATGAAGCCCACATAGGTCTGGGACCTGTGCGTGGGTAATGAATTTGATGATGGTGATTGATGAGTTGGACCTACAGTTTTAGGTGGGTTCCGAACCACCGGGAAGTGATTTTACAGCAGAGAACAGAGTATTTTTTGCTGGCCAATCCAATCGGTCACCCTTACAAAGAGCACCTAGGAGTTTCGTAGATTATCTCTGATTGAACCACAAAACTAAGTTATTAACATCACATAGATACTATAGTAAACTTGGATGATGCTATTTTTATAGTGATAGAAATTACGTACAATGATCTTATTTGTATGAGCTTGATGATATTAACTAAGGTGATGACAATCTAAGTGTATAATTACATGAAATGGCGAAGTTTGGACAAAGATGCGTCCATTCTTGACACTTGACCGGTAAAACATTTTTCGTCATACTTGTAGGTTATGGACAGTTTACCAGTCAAGGAATCAATGTGGTAAACAGCTGTTTACAGAAATCAAAAACAGCTGATGTCATTTGATGATTATTACCGTACACTGTGTGGTAAAAATCATCAAATGATTATTACCGCATGCTTATGGGTGGCTACTGGCTACCATTTCACTGAAAAACCATTTGGTCGAAAGCTAGATCAGATGATCTAGAACCATTATTGCCCATATTTCACCTTCAGTTGCTGTGATTTGGTGTGTTGAGGTTATGTTTGTATAACAATGATTTATATTTTCTTATTTCAACTTATCTGCTATTTTAGACTTGTATGACGAAAAATATCGTAAATAACTCGTCCGGGAAGATGTTTACCATACTCGTATGATAATACCGCACTCGACTTCGTCTCGTGCGTTAACTTATCATACTCGTATGTTAAACACGATTTCCCGCACTTGTAACGTAATATACTAATGTCCAACAGGGATTTAAATTCAAGTTGAACTCAGTGAGAAACAGATCCTTTGCCGCTGGACTATCAGAGAGTGAGAGAGTCAGTCAGAGAGAAAGATATAGTGAGAGAGTCAGAGACAGAGAGAGATAGTGTGAGAGTCAGAGAGATAGTATGAGAGTCAGAGCGAAAGAGATAGTATGAGAGTCAGAGCGAAAGAGATAGTGAGAGAGTCAGAGAGATAGTGTGAGAGTCAGAGCGAAAGAGATAGTGAGACAGTCAGAGAGAGAGAGAGAGAGTTAGTGAGATAGTGAGAGAGTCAGTCATAGAAAAAGAGATAGTTAGAGTCAGAGAGAGAGAGAGAGATCGTGTGAGAGAGATAGAGTGCGAGGGAGAGAAAGAGAGAAAAATAGATAGAGAGAGTGATACAAAGAGTAAGACACAAATACTCTTTCTTCATCTATATTCAACTCATGTAACTAGGGTGGACAGACAATGAAATTATCCGTTGAGTAAGTAGAGAAGTTGGTGGTATTTACATATCTCGTTCTAGCACATTCACTTTGGCTGATACGCTCTCGATTCACCTCGAAGCTACCTCTTCGAAAAATGAACAAGGAATTTCTACCTGCAGAAATTCATCAAAGTACGAGAACCTCTACAACAAAATGTATTAAATTACTTTGTATGAGCTTGTTTGTTTCTTTGTTATTATTTGTGAATTAAGATTTATTTTACAATGTAGGTCAAACGAATTCTTTCTATATCCTTAAGCTATGACATAAAATTGGTTAAGCGAAAAATATAAGAACGTTTATTCTTCTAATAAAAGGCTGATTCGTAAAATTATTGATATGCTTTAATTCATAGGAAAAAGGAATTATTTTACAATTATATATATATATATATAAAATAATAGGAGTTGCCTATTGCTTGAATTGAAAATGTAAATGTTAGAGGTTAAGTGTCAAGTTGAAGTCGTGAGAAATGAAGACTTTTTAGGAAGACATTTTTTTGCATCTGTTTTTTGTTGTATCTTGAGTCTTAATTTTTATTGTTGGTAACTTAATTTCAATTTTTTGTATCAAATGCTAGTTCATTTTTGTATAATTTGTAGGTAGGAATGTATTAATTAGTAAAGCACATTAATTGGATTTTTTAATCTGTTGGGCTTGTTTTGCAGAAAAATTTATTTTATAGCATGTAGGCTACATTAGTTTGATAGTTTAAATAGTATATTGGACACTGTGTACTCTGCAAGCTGTTGTAATGTACTGTTATGTGCTTTTTTTCCTGTAATAAATGTATATTTCTATTTCTATTCACGCCTCGGTTTCCAGCTTCGTGGATTTAGACAAATGAACAGTGCACGAACACACTACAATTTATGCTTTCAATATAAATTCCCAAACCAAAAGCATCAGTGTATTCCTGCCGTGTCCGCTGTCCGTTAGTTAAAATCCGCCTATTTGGAGACTGTTACTTTACAACTATAACTAATTCACTAGAATAATATTATTTTCCTTTAAGCCGGGATCACTCGCGTAAAGTTCTGCAAGAACTCGCACCATGAAACTAACAATTGAAATTGACCTTGAAATTGTAGTTATCATTGTTAAAAATTGCAATTGGAAAAATTGAAATGAGCTCTTAAATTGTTTATTGATATAAATCGTGAAGAAAGTGTCTAGATTGCTCTAGGAGAGCAATAAGATTAGTGTATCTGTGTTTAAACAGTTACGCGATCCATCGCGACGTTAGATTGAATCTAGCACTACAGGAATCAACAGGAATGACTCGCTCGCGCCGTTAGATTCAATCATAGACAAACCATCAGACGATTCAATCTAATAATTATTTTGGACTTCCATTACTCCTGATGGCCTTCCCCCACCATACTAGATCACAGTGATTAGCGTAAAGGGTGGTAAAAATACCCGAGAAATCATATCTAGATCAATCACATGCAACAAAAATAAAAAAATTCTTGGATCTCTTGTTCCATAACGATCTGCATTGTTAATACTAACTTTTTATTGTAAATTTAACAACTTGCAGACAATTTTTAATTGAAGGCCATGAAGATGTGTCTCCATGACTCGAAAACGTTTGGCCAAGAGTGAGTAGAAATATTATTTATTCACAATTAAAAATTGACTGAAAGTCGTTAAATTTACAATAAAAAGTAAATATAAAAATGTCCTTATTAAGAACTCAATATGTTGAAACTGTTCAGGATTGATTCAAATTCAAATTTATTTAAAATACAAATGAAAGACAATTTAAAACTTATTCATTCAGTAGATCTAAAGATTAAACCTATAAAAATTCTTAAAGTAGTGACTACCTAAACTTTATATAATATCAGTATTGCTAAGTTGATCAAAGTAACCTGATCCTTATAAAAGTCATTGATAATTTTGACGATGCCAGTAAAACCGAAGTTTGTGCGCTGACAAAAAGTAAGGCACAAGCAGAAATATATATTTTTTAGGATGAATCCTACTTAGGTCTGAGACCTGTGCGTGGGTAATAAGTTGGATGATGGTGATTGATGAGCTGGACCTACAGTTTTAGCTGAGTTCCAAACCACTGGAAAGTAATTTTACAGCAGAGAATAGTGTCTTTTTTGTTGGCCAATCTAATCGGTCACCCTTACAAAGAGTTCCCAGAGAAACTAATTGCTCAGGATATAAAATATAAAATAAAAACCAGGATTAAAGTAATATTAAACTGATTCTTTTACCATTATAAAAACGGATTGGTTAAATCTTTATCTAGCTCTAGATAAAGAGCTAGATTGGTCACTGAATAGTCGTCCGTTTGCCATTTAAGACTGTTACAAGGTACTCCTAAGTTCATTTCTAGTTTTAAACTAATCTCTACAGAATCAGTAAGGTGATTGGTTCTATAGGTTTCAGACGACCAATTGAAGCAGGAAGGTCTTGTAAGATGAGAAGATTTAGGACGGACTAGATCCTATTGAACAACGCCTGTTATTGAACGTCTTCTTGCCACGGATTTTGGGAGAAGCTGTGTTACACTGAATGTAGAGAAAGAAGAACGTGGGCGGAAGTAGGGGGGTTGAAAGGGTTGTGTTAAAATTGTTGGAAGCCACAGCAGTCTGAGCCGTACGTGCTGGTAGCGCTAAATGAACAGCAACATTTGTGACCGAACAGAGAAAAACAGTCGTAACCTCCAAGAAAAGACAGATATCATGTTCAAAAATTATCATGAGAATGTCATATACTATTATGTACATATTATAATATACATCATCATAACATCATGAGAACGAAATCATTAGCATTATAATCGCTTCAAACAAGAATTCAATCCACATCGATATAAAAATATCAAATTTTGAAATCAGTAAAGGTTTTTTATGGAATTTTAAATAAAAAATTCATTAAATTCTGTATTAAATATCAGAACATCATCATACAAAATTGAGGACTACTGTAGTTGATTTACACAAAGTATTAACATGGCCTTCCATAATTGGGAAGTTAAAGAATAAGACAAGAGCCAAAAATTAAATAGAGCAATAAAAAGTGGGGAAATGAGCATTACTGGTATTAAAATCAGGATTGTCGCATCTCAAAATGGAAAAAATAAAAACATGAGGACAAGGAAAGAAAAGAAGTAAAGAAAAGATAAATAACGATTTCTGACGATTTCAAAGAAAATATAGCAGAGTATACCAAAGACGAAACAATAGGGTCAAAACAAAAAAATACGGGTTCTACCACTAAATTTTTTTTACACAGAAAGAAACGGAATTGTTAGTTTTCGTACAGTTTATGAATAATTCTTTTATAATTATTCATAATTATTATGAAACGATATACGCGTTATTATAAATAATGCGAATTTCAACAAACAAAAATTCAAGTAGGAAAAAATTCTATTTAGGAGTTTTACGTCTAGTTTAATTAATAGTAAGTGACTATTGAAAATGTTAATGAAGTTCTTTAAACACCGAAATTCGTTGAATTGAGTGAATTGGCGTTTGCGGAACGGTTAGATCAAGTTATAGCTTTCTAACGATTTTTTCAAGTGGGATTCCTTGAAAGCTACAATATTAAAGCATTAAAAAGGATATTAATATTGAGTAATCATATTATGGACAACAAAACAGTATGTTGTCAAATTCCTAACTGTACTTTGACGAACTAGAATGTTTTGAAGAAGGTTTGTCTTACTATATTAATAAATAAAAAGAGACACCTCAATTCCTCCTGTAAATCTGATATTACCGTCAGAATAACTTGTCAGGTTCGACAGCACAAAGCCAAATACGGTTTACATTGATGAAACCATTGGTAAAACGGCTAAAACCATGGTTTACATTGATAGTTTACTTGAATGTTATATGTTATTTGACAAAACTACGGTATTGCAACAACAATTGGTAAGGAAGGAGTTCTCTTACTATATTTTTGAATAAAAAGAGACATCTTAATTCCTCCTCTTAATCTGATATAACCGTCAGAATGATTCGTCAGGTTCGACAGCACAAAATCAAATACGGTTTTCATCGATAAAACTATTGGCAAAACGGCTAAAATCATGGTTTACATTGATAGTCTTTTTCTGAGGATGAAGCCCACATAGGTATGAGAACTGTGCGTGGGTAATGAATTGGATGATGGTCATTGATGAGCTGGACCTACAGTTTACTTGAATGTTGTATGGTATTTGACAAAACTACGGTATTGCTACAATTGGTATTTGACAGAATCGTTCCGATTTCTACAATCACAGAAACATTCAGAGCACGTACACATTTGTTGCTATGAATGAAGCTCACTATTGAGAGGAAGGTTCAAGTGGATGAATTCCTCCAAAATCAGTCCACGGCGAGATGCATGCAGTTCCAAGGTATTTTTAGTGCACAAGGAGGAATGAGAAAGAGAGATAGCGACGGAAAGAAGAAGATAGAGAAATGGAAGTCGATTTGTGGAGTAGAACAACGTCTTTGAATACGAAAGTGCGGCTACAATCAGCATTGCTACTCGTTTCTGAGAAAGAACTTCTACCAGGGAACTCTTTTCTAAGGAACGTGCAGCTTCTCAAAGCAGTGACCCGCAAATGTCACAACGTTCAAGTGCACTCGACGGTGATAGCTTTGAATTTGCTCTTCAAACCAACTTGGCAGCCATACTAATCCATCCGATTGTTTTAGCTCTAGGAATTTGCGGAATGCTATAGCTTACAAACGACAAAGAGATAGTAGAAGACACAAGGGCGGATTAAAGGGGGGGCGGAGGGGGCGACCGCCCCCCCCCCCGAGGGCTTGCACATTTAAAAAAATTAAAAAGAGTAACACTTGTGACATGCACACGGTTAAATTTTAATTGTCCCGCCACAGACGGAATACCTCCAACTTGTCTTACCACTCCGCCTCCTCCGGCCGGGAATTAACAAATGTTGTAATACTTATTTTGCCTTATTTTCTATATTACCTTTACTTTATCTTCAACTGTTGACATGATTTTAATTCAATGACGAATTAACAAATGACAGAGAATGAAGGAAATCTTATATCAAGTGAAATTAGTTTGAATAAGATTAATCTTTTATAGAATAGGTAGGGGCATATAAATCTCTGTTTGTTTTTGACCTAATACATATTTATTGTAGTACTGGTATTATGAAACATGAAAGAATGTTGAGATTAATTTAAATATATATATATATAGGTCTAAAAATCATCACGATCACGAATGAATTGCTTAGACTCTGTTCATTTCTCTGTAAATTTTGATAAAAATTAAGCTAGCAAAGCAATTTTTTTCAAGACATATTGTATTGTATGAAAAAATTTGTATTCCTAATTCCACATGAATATACAGAAATAAACTACTCTAGCTAGGGGAAATTTGATTGTTCTTAAACACGAAAAATTATATTTCTACTACATTTTAAGTGCTAGAATGGTGTAAAATGCGGTTAAAGGCTACTAAATTTCCAAAATTTTTATTCCATACCCCCCCCCCCCCCGACCAACGGGTATTTTTGGGGTATGTCGCCCCCTCCCATAAAAATTCATTAATCCGCCACTGAGAAGACATCGCAATCTCACTGTAGGAGATTGAGGACCGTATTTATGAACGTTTCTTATTAAAGAAACACTTGGATAAGTCTTACTTAGCGGCAATAAGTCAAACTTACACTTAAAAGTTAACGAAGTGACAAGGGCCAGCGAAACACTGTAGTAGTTACATTAATAAACAGTTTGACAAGTATTTTAAAACCACCCGATCCATCTGCGACACCCTGTATATTCTACCAGACAGTCTAAAATCATTAAAAATTTTAAACTCACTTTTTCTAAAAAAACTAAAACAATATTTTATCACCAGACCGTATTACACAGTGACTGAATTTATTGAGGAACATACTTTTCAACACCTGAGGACATATTAATGTGAATTAACAGATGAGCTTACCCGCTGACGAACCTGATAAGGAGATAAAAATTTGACAATTTCCCGATCCATGGACCGTGGCGAAGACACTGAATGCAAGATGTAAGTAGCTGTAACATAAAAAGCAAACACAGGTCTCCCCCCCCCCCCAGCAAAACATTTCAATAACGCCATTTTCGTGTCTTTCTAGTTTGACCTTGACTGCATTTCAGTGAGCTTCAATTTTCTAAGTTAAAATGATTCAATTCTATCCTAATTTACTTGTTTATTGTTCTTTTTTGTTACTTTCTACATGTTCAAGGTTTATAGCTCTTGATTTGATTCTTATTTTTGCTTGTTGCTCCTCCCACCAGAGAGCGTGACCTGATATGGCCTTCAGCCAATCATAAACCGTCAATGAAGGCCAGCCTATCCCTTAGCCAATAGTATCATTCCGCATGTATGTATTAAGCTACTCTGTACTCTAGTTTTAGTTTGTCTGAGATTGATAATGGAGTAACATCCGAAACTAGTATCTCTATATTTTTAATAAATGTGTTTGTGACAATTTCGTCTTATTATTCATTACGAATAACTTTCACAATATCACCTTCACCACTACAAAGAAAGTTTGAAATTAAGTTTCGAGATTAGGTCAGTCTGTGACCATGTTCAATGTATCAATTCTTAGATAAAAACGCTGCAAATTTCGTTCATAAATACTACCCTGAGAGTCGTTGAAGAAGAGTTATAAGAGTGTCATTAGGTTTTAACTTAGGTTCAGACAACACGAACGACTCTCATTATTATATCCGTTGACGGGTTGACGTATGTTGCAGTACAATAATGATTGACTGACCCTAGTGAGTCTTGAAAAATGACAAGCCTCAGCTGTTGATTATTTTATGACCCTATATTCAATTATTGGAGAAATCTTTGATTTGAGTAGCCTAAGATTGAAAAGAAGTTCACTATAACCTGATAGGACCCTATTGAAATTGTGTTGTTGTCTGCACACCCGTTTGTCTGTCCATGGGATAACTTTTGAAATGAAGAATCTAAACTTTTGAAACATGATACACATTGCTTCCTCTTAGTCCGAGTGAGATTCCTATTGTTTTAAGGAAAAATATAAGAATAATTATGACAGAAAATAGATCGAAACTACAGCATCTATACTCCACGCCATGAAATTAGGCGGCTCAAAGAAATATGATTTCAAAAATTATTTATATATTATATTATTTATATATTATATTATTTATATATTTAATTATATTATTTCAAAAATTAAGTTCTTGCGATATAGCAAGAAAATAACTGACTGCGGTGACAAACCATATGACTGCTAGCCTCAGCCTTGTAGGCTAGGCAACACGGTACGAGTAGTGTTGTCATTTAGTGCATTGAGGTTGGTGATTCTACTACTATCATCTGCTGGCATGTTCCCATATCTGGCAACATCGCAATTTTTCAGAGCCACCCAATTTGATGGCGTAAACAATAGGTTAGTGTAAACTAGCAGTCAAAACTTTTTCAGCTGCCTAATCTCAAATACAAACGAAAAGTTGGTGCACATTAAAGTTGTTCAATTCAATATTTTACAATGCATACGTGACCATTGTTATTATGTTTTGTGATTAAATCTTTTATTATAGCTTACTTGTTATTTAATTTATCTAACGACGACCAGAAAAACATTGACTTCCAACGACTTAAAGTGAAGTAACCAAAATTAATGAATAATAAGACGGAGTTGTCACAACCAAATTGATTAAAAATAGTGAGATACTAGTTTCGGTTCTTATACCATTATTAATCTCAAACAAACTTGAACTATAGTACAGAGTACCTTAATATATACTGAACACGGAATGATACTATTGGCTTTGGGATAGGCTGACCTTCATTGACGGTGTATGATTGGCTGAAGGCCATATAAAGTCACGCCCACTGGTGGGAGGAGCAACAAGCAAAAATAACTAAAGTACAGTACTTTAGTGTCTTTCTCGGTTGACCTTGTCTGCATTTCAGTGAGCTTCAATTTATTATTTTTAAAATGATTCAATTCTAGCCTACTTGTGTATTGTTCTTCATTGTAACTTTCTAGTTCACGGTTTTTAGTTCTTGATTTGACTCTTATTTTTGCTTGTAACTCCTCCTACCAGGGGGTGTGACTTGTTATGACCTTCAGCCAATCTCTACCTTCAATGAAGGTCAGCCTCATTCTCGCTTAGCCAATAGTATCATTCCGTGTTTAGTATATATTATGCTACTCTCTTTAGTTTTAGTTTGTTTGAGATTAATAATGGTATAACAACCGAAACTAGTATCTCACTATTTTTAATAAATTTGGTTGTGACAACTTTGTCTTATTATTCATTATGGAGATCTTCCACAACATCACTTTCACCACTACAAAGAAAGTCACCAAAATTGTATTTATTGTATTTGCATACAGTTCTGCTCTAGTCACTATCGCAAGCGCTATTTCTCTACGCTACGAAAAGCAAAATTAGGCCTACTTTGTTTCCTTAACTAATAATTAATATTATTAATTATTACCGATTTCTTAATTGAAAAATATCTCTTTTTTATGTCGAAGTTTGATTTAAAATTTCACTTTCAAGTCAAGCCACATAATAATGGATTTGTAAAAATAAGTTACAATAATATTTTTTATATTCCTGGATTTCTTGTTCCATAACGATCTGCGCTGTTCATATTAACTTTTTGTTGTAAATTTAACGACTTGCAGTCAGTTTTAGATTGCGAATAAATAAAAAATGTGCTCACGTGGCCGAACGTTTTCGAGTTGTTGAAAACCATCTTCAACCATCTTGAAGATGGGTTTCAACAACTCCGTGTTTCGGAGGACACGTTAAGCCGTCGGTCCCGGTTGTATATAAAAAAAAAATAAAAAAAGCAGTCGTTAAAAAAACGGCGAGGTGGAACTACCCGTAAGGGTCTCCCCACCACGAAAAGCCATACGAATTTACTTAACAACTCGAAAACGTTCGGCCACGTGCGAGTATATTTTTTATTCTGTATATTCACAATCTAAAACTGACTGCAGGTCGTTAAATTTACAACAAAAAGTTAATTCTTTCATTAAATTGAACAACGTCAATTTCTAATGTGATGCCCATGATTTCTTGAATCCTTTGTCTCTAAATGAGCCGTGCAGATCAAAATCGAGATAATTGTTCTAGATAATCTTTGAAGATCGTCATACTTCTTCCATCCTTAGAATCTAACTAATTGTTAGATAGGTAGGAAGAAACAAACGACAATACCATTTGAAAAGCCTGCACTGTTTTCAATGAGTGCATTAATTGAATTTACCAGACAATTTGAACAGAAGCAATCCCTGCTTTGTAGCGACAATTACATTACAGTGAGGCACAGTTCTTAATTGAATGTTCAGCCAATGCTGTTCCTTAGTACGGTAGTGAGAAACAAGAGCATTCGGCTACAAATTGAGTTGTAGGGCTGTGAGATAAAATTCAGGGCTTGCTTTAACAAGCGAGGGGGATAAGCTGGGGCTGGGCTCTGCTTGCAAATGAGGTAGTGCTCATAAAGATATAGCTAGTGGGCTCATTTTACAATTGGAAATTCGGGATCGTGTTTCTTCCTTTGTTAATTAATTCATCATTAGAATAACACGGTAGATAACTCTGAGAAAAGTACGTATCGCCCGTTTCACAGTTCAAAGCATTCGGGATCATAAATAGAAATATCAGAAACAGCATAGAATACCTAAATAAGGATGAAGCCCACATAGGTCTGAGACCCGTGCGTGGGTAATAAGTTGAATGATGATGATTAATGAGTTGAACCTATCGTTTTAGGTGGGTTCCGAACACCGGAAAGTGATTTTACAGCAGAGAACAGTCTTTTTTGCTGGCCAATCGGATCGGTCACCCTTCCAAAGAAGGCTCAGGAGAGCGTTGCTTATCTAATCTGATCTTATCTAACAACAGTAGGTTGATAATAATCAATGATATAACTATGATAACAAAACATAAATATGAGTAGTGTAATATGGTTACTTGGTATAGTAAAGGTATAGTAAATGAAAAGGATTAATTTTTACTAATGGGGTAACGCTTGGCATACGAGAGGTGTTTCCGGTACTACTCTAATACCATGAGAAAAGGTGCTACTATTAAAATAACTTCAGATTGAGTTCAGAAAAATAATCTAAATGTTTAATTTAATGTTATAATAAAAAAAGAATAAAATTCTAATGAGCTTATCAAGAATTAACAGAAGAATTTATTTACTCACAAACGGTCACTCGCTCAGCAGGGAAGAGTGGGGCGGGTCATCTGCCGTAGATGTAGCCAGCTCCCTTACTCGACACAGATTGCCCCGAGCCACTCGTTTTTTCACAATTTTACTTGTCATGAATTTTCACTGACCTCATCATTTTTCTTTTAATAGTTAACAATGGCTCTCTCCTCTTTTTGTGAAAATTCATGGCAAATAAATTAATTATGTTGTTACATTACAGTAGATTGAAAATCCTCTTTTACTATGACAACAAAACTGAAAAATCGAATATACAGTGGAGAAAAAACTGATGCAGGTTTTGAAAAATAAAAACAAGACCAGTTTTTGATGAACAAAAAAAACTACAAAATACAGTGGCAAACCTGATTGACCAAACTTGGATAGGAAAAAGTATTGGACAGAATTATATTAATTTCAAATAATTTTATATTAATTCTTAATAAACAATCATTATAATATTAGCATAAGTGTTAGATCCAACGTTTTTTCCAACTTGTAGAGAGTGAACAGAATGATTTTCTTAAAAGAGATATGAACTAAAAAAAATTCATTGTAGTCCCAGACATTTATGACATAGTTCATATACAAATTCCAGACTTATGACAACAAAATTACAAATATATCTGCAGGGTAATACAATGACCCAAGAGAAATTATTATTGCATTATTCTAATGAAACAAATAATAACGATTTCCACCTTGAAAATAACGATTTCCTCTCTAATAGTTAAAAAGAAACAATATTAGGCCTACGTATAATGGGGACAGAGATGGTGCATGTATAACTCTTGCAATATTCCTACTGCAGCTACACAAATACAAGCTTTGCCCAAAATTAATCTTGATAAATTGATTTAAATCTTAACGCTTCTGCATGCTTTGCTGATTACAACGTTGCCAAATTACAGCTCCCCAAATAGAAATACAATGCTTAGCTATGTATATATAGCTTCTACATCACATACGAATAAGGACCACTCATCATTCTTAACGTCAACCGAATGGAATACATATATACATGTGGTTATCTATATATATATTCATGTATATATATATATATATATATATATATATATATATATATATATAAATCCCACTATACTTACAGCCTCCGTACATGTACATGTTTTCTATACTTACGGACTCCACCCAACTTACAGCCTCCGTATACGGAGGCCGTAAGTACATCCTTAATAAATCTTTCAGCTGTTTTTAAATAAAAATTTTTAAGGCTTGTAATTTTCAGTAAATGATCAGTAGAATGTTTACAATTGAACCTGCTTTGTTTGATTTCTCAAATTGCAACCCAATTTGAATAATTGATTTTTTAAAAAAATGTGTCAGAGGCCACAAGTCATCAATACGTCTGAAAATATACATTGCTAGTTCACGGTTTTGCCACCAGTGGAATTGGCCAGTAGCGCCACTGGCGCTATATACGTGTATATCTGAATTTTCAAACTCATATATTTACAGCCTCCATTAAACTGGCAACATCGCGTAGCCTAACACACTCCTACAGTCATCCAAGCACGCACGCACGCTCACTCACTCCATACATTATCTTCAATCTGCTTTGTCCACAAACGCTTCCTGTTGAAAAGCCAACTTTTGACCGTTTTATCCCACCCATTACAATGGGACGAATCTTCTTTATATAAAATAGGCGAACATGTTTTTTTGTGATGACAACTCCTCCGTGGTTTCTCAACCGATTTTGTTCGTTCACGTCTCATTTGAAAGATCTCATCGAGTAGATGTTTGATAAGGTCTTACATTTTGAATAAAGTCATCAGAGTGGACATCAGCAATGAACGATCAAAGTTTCAATTTTTTCCATTGCTTTGATCGGTGAGCTGAAGATTTGCACATTTCAACTTATGATTTGATGATCAGCTGTTTTGAAACAAAACGTTTATTTTTCATTGCTCATTCAGAGAGAGAGGGTGGGAGGATAGGATAAAGAGGAAGAGAGAGAGAGGAAAGAGAGAGAAAAGAAGAAGAAGGGGAAGAAGAAAGAGGAGGAAGATGAAGAAGACGAAGGAGAAGAAGAAAGAGGAGAAAAAGAAGAAGTCGGAGAAGAAGAAGAAGAAGGAGAAAAAGAAGAAGGAGAAGAAAAAGAAGAAGAAGAAGTAGAGGAAGAGGAAGAAGAAGAAGAAGTAAAAGAAGAAGAGGAAGAAGAAAAAGAAAAAGGAGAAAGAGAAAGAGAATAAAAAGAGGAAGAAGAAGAAAAAGATGAAGAAGAAAAAGATGAAGAAGAGGAAGAAGAAGTGGAAGAAGAAGAGAAAGAAGAAGAGGGAGAAAAAGAAGAGGAAGAAAAAGAATAAGAATAATAAGAAGAGTAAAAAGAAGAAGGAGAAAAAGAAGAAGAAAAAGAAGGAGAAGAAGAAGTAGAAGAAAAAAAAGAAGAAAAAGAAGGAGAAGAAGAAGTAGAAGAAAAAAAAGAAGAAAAAGGAGAAGAAAAAGAGGGAGAAGAAGAAGAAGAAAAAGATGAAGAAGAGGAAAAAGAAGAAGAAGAAAATGAAGAGGAAGAAGATGAAAAAGAATAAGAAAAATAAGAAGAAGAATAAAAAGAAGAAGAGGGAGAAAAAGAAGAGGAAGAAGAAAAAGGAGAAAAAGAAGAAGAAAAAGAAGAGGGGAAAAAAGAATAAGTAGAACTAAGTCCAAACTTATCATCATAGGCAATGCTGTCGTTCAGTATGTAGAAAATTTACATTTGGAATGTATTTTACAAAGTTTAATGAAGTCGCACATTCGTGCGACCCGGGATAACCTAGTTCTATTCAATTTTAAAAACAAAAACCAAGATGTTCTGACTAGAGATGCTATCTGTTTATGATGATACTTGATACTGGTGTCATATGATGCAGAATAATATTATTGAGATCATAAAATATGAACTAGAAAAAGATGAATCTTTCTCAAAGTGGGGCAAAATAATAAATCATGCAAAGGGGGCAAAATAATAAATCATGCAAAAGGGGCAAAATAATAAATAAATAATAAATCATGCAATTATTCTTGAATAATAGAGCAATTGAATATCAGAAGAAATTTTTATACTTGAATATTATAACTCGCCTCACGAATAATTAGGGTTGGGGGGGGGAAGGTAAAAATAAACATAAACTTTTAAACTGCTGATCTGATTGAATGGGACACGTTCTATTCAGTCCTGAACACAAAAATTATGATTTACTGACTTTAAAATGACTGAATTTTGCAAAGGGGGGGTTTGGGGTACCGGAAATGAGAAAAATCTTTGACACAAAAACATTGTCCGATTCTGATGAGACTGGTGTCATAGAATGCAGAGAATTGAGGTCTGAAAATATCAACTAGATAATGATGAATCCTTCGATGGGGGGGAGAGGTAGGCAAAAAACTGTTGTTTTTTTTTAAGAGAATTGATTGTCAACACTATGGTGTCAAAAAATCATGCAATTAATTTTGTATAATAGAGCACTTGAATTGAAGAAGAAAATTTTATACTTGTATATTATCACTCGCCTTCCTATGTGAAGGGGAAGGGGTTAGAAAAACCAAATTTTGAAATGCTGATCGGATCAAAATGAAACAAGTTTTATTTTTTATTTTTTTTAATCAATCCAGAACCCAAAAATTAAGAAGTACTGACTTGAAAGTTACTAAATTTTGTAAAGGGGGGTTTGGGGTACCAAAAACGAGAAAAATATTTTACACAAAAACATTGTCCAATGATGAACCTGTCACATAGGGGGTGAGGGGTAGATATTTTTCACTCCCCTTTCTAGCTAAGGAGGGGGGTTGAATAAAATCAACTTTTGAACTGTTGGTCCGATTGCAATGAGGCAAGTTCTATTCAATCAAAAACACAAAAATTAAGAAGTATTGACTTGAAAGTTACTAAATTTTGAAAAAGGGATTGGGTACCAGAACCGAAAAAGAATTCTCAAAAAAATGACTGATTTTGATTAGTGTTGAAACATATCCTTTTAGGAAACAATACTATATTGAGCTTAGATAAATAATTTTTAAAATGTCTTAGAATACCCAAACTCCCTCTCACATGGACGCCCTCAACTCCCTTTAAATATCTAGCAGAAAGTTCTTGAAATGAGTATTTACTTTCATAAATAAGTATTTCCACTTCCCCTCACCATCAAGTGATAAAAGTAAGACGGAGTCCACAAGTATAGGAATCATGATCATGTACAGAGACTCCCCGTGTATATAGTATTTGAGCTCTGGAGAGGGAAATAATCATAGGAAAAATCTACAAAAATTCGTGAACATTTATGTCTATACCATTGACCTTCCCATGAAAATTCAGATTGATTGGTGCAAAACAAGAGTGATTGTGAGCATTTTTCATATTCTCTTTCAGTTCACAGCGAAAATCAATCCATACCTTACTTTTATACCTCGATTATGATTATTTTTTTTAGGATTTTGGTTCAAATCTACCAAATTAATTTTAAACATGGTAATTTGATTATATTTCATTGTTTTATTGTGTATAACCATGTTTAATAGCCATCTTTTCATACTTATTGTGATTTGAAAGCTGTAATATCGTTGTATCTTGCTGTAAACAACTTTATATTTATACTTCATGTATATAATATACACTTACTCTGTATATCACATAGAAGAACTAGTGAATGAAGGTACCAATTTCAATTATTATTGACGTATTTCAAGCCAGGTATTAATCTTAATCCTTGAAAATCACAATTCATTTATAAGACAATGTTTTAATACAAAGTACAAGATGGCAGTTAAAAGAAATTAAGGGATTAACAAGTTCAAATGACATGCATGCTACAAGCTAGCATAAAGACTATGAAATGGGTTATCAATGGAATACACAGAATAATAATTTACTTTTTGAACAGAAGCTGTGCATAATAATAATAATAATAATAATAGTAATCTCCGATTTCATAATTGAATGTTTTTGAATTTTCGCGCCACAGGTCACATGGCCTGGCTTCTTCTACAATTGAATTCGCCACCAAGTTGAACTCCTGTTTTAGCCTCATAGACTATAGAGAATCTGAAGGCCCGTTTAAACTAAGGCTAGAGAGAAAATTAATTATTGTTAGAGAGCTTGCTTAGAGCAGCGTATACCGTTGCAGATTCCAACTGGACGAGCGATGGGAGAGATAGAGCAACACTTTCGCTATTACTAGATTGTTTTTACTATCGTCGTGTATCAACTCAACTGACAACTTAAACTGATCTAAGCAATCAGATTTTCTCTAGCTCAAGCAAATCTTAACGAACCTTGAAAATAAGCAAAAATGGAAAGGAAGCTCCTCTTTTGAGTATAAATAGGTGTAAGTACTTTCCTAAATTAACAAAAAGAGATTTATAGTTTTGAGGGAGAGTTGACTTGAGGAAAATACGCATAATGGATTGAAGCCCCAATAATTTATTGATAAAGTAGACGAATAGCTTTTATCGAATTTTCTGAAATTTTTGAATATACAATTTTTTAAATGTTTCAAGTCAATGAAAGAATAATTGTCTTCTACTATTATGATTTTAATAACGGAAATTGGGTATTTTTTTATGAAAGCATCACGTATCATAAATAATTTAAAAAAAACTTATAGTATTCGTTTACTGAACTATATAAGTCTATAGTGAAAAAGTTAAAAGTTCATATCAAGTCATTGGTGAGATTTGTTGCCCCAAAAATTTCAACTTTGAGTGTACATAAACTACATGAATTTTTATGAAAAAACGTTTTCCCGCGGCAATAGATAACATTTTTAACCTTATTAGTTTTCCAATCCAAGAAACTTTGAAAAAATATGACCTAACCCGTAGCTTCTTGTGGGGGGGAGGACGTAAGATTTATATAGATATAACTAGAATGCCATGCTAAAAACCATACTAAGATTTCCGTACAATCCAAGAGCCAACATGTTGGAAAAACTAGTAACATTTTCGACGTTGTTTTAGTTTTTCCAAAATTGTAACCAATCTAAGCGTATCTTTCCATACTAACCATTGATGTAAGTGGGCTACTAAATTATTGTGAATTTTTCCTCAATGAAAAACGTCGAGATTCTGTCGTCTAACGATTCTGTCATTTATATTGTCGGACCCTCTAGTTCAGACATGAAGAATTGTCGGCATATCTCAAGGGGAGGGGGATTCTTGAGACCCAATTAGCCTTACCTTGATCCACCAATGCAATTGAGTGCTCTCGTAGAGTAATCAAGAGGATGCTTCCAGTCTAAAATCATAGATTGGGATCTACTATCTAGAATCTAGATAATTTTACAATATTATTGACCGTGCAAAGATCTGTTACATATTGGACTTCTTTCACCCATATACATTACGTTTTTTGTTCCAGTCATTGAGGTATAAGTGAGTGAATGGAGTATGTGCAGTGGGTGCATGTACAATTTATAATTGGCTTCATTTTCTAAATTTATGCTTCCGCCACTCACTCTTGCTTCGATAGGTGCAGCCAAAAACGAACCAAATGGAACCATACATTAGTATGAAGCAAGCCTTATCCAATCGCTTTTCCAATAATAACAGCCATGGTTAAACACACACTATAGGTCACGAACCATCAACCTTTCAATCAGCCAAAAAAGTGAATGAGGGGTTTTTCTTACGCGATATCTACAAATCTCACAATACAGTAAACACTGGCAAAGAAACATAAAAAATGTTCTTCAAGTGAGTTTATTTCAATAAAAGCTCACAATACAGTAAACACTGGCAAAGAAACATAAAAAAATGTTCTTCAAATGAGTTTATTTCAATAAAAGCTCCTCCGGTCGCGTCTTAAATTCTATAAGTATCAAATAATACTGCTATTATTGAGTTGCTGTTCATAGGTGTTTATTGTAGACTGTAAAGTAAACGAACACTATTACGTAGATTTAATTTATTTATAATAATTTTAAATAGGATACAGTATTTGTGAAGCTCATGAAACGTGATGCAATTACACAAAAAAACTTGAAAACTGGTATTGAAATCACACAACTAAAAGACAATTTTATTTGACTTGAAACAGAAATTAAAAAAAGCTTATATTATATGAAAATTTTAGAAAATTGATAGCCTGCTCAGATGTAAACCATTACCTCATCAATTCTAGGGCCTGTAATGCATTTCGTGTATTTTTCTCAAGTCAACTCTCACTCACTTCCAACCTTGAAATATCATAAAAAGAAACAGAAATTCAGGAATACTAATAATTATTTTCAACCCTCTATACTCAAAACGGAATTTTCTTTCTATTTTTCATCATTATTTAGGCTTGTTTCGACTTGCTAAAGCTAGACAGAAACTAATTGCTTAGATGAGTTTCAGTTGAGTATACACGATCGTAAACTAGTAATAGCGAAAGTGTTAGTCTATCTCTCTCGTTGCTCGTCCAGTTGGAATCTGCACTGTTATATGCTGCTCTAGGCAAGCATCTCCATCAATAATAATTAATTTTAATATAAATAATTATTAATAAATTTTTTGTTTTGTTACTCCAAAGTAGCTTGTGAGATACGAGCCGATATGGCCAAGTTTAAAATGAATGCTACTGTGCAGAAAGGTCACTATAGTAAAGTGGTTAAGGCGCCCGACCGGAAATTAGGAGGTCCGTGATTCGATTCCCGGTGGTTACTGATATTCTCATAAAGTATAGCATTCATCGATTTACAAAGCTATTCAATGATGTTGTCAATATTCGCCATTGTGGAAGTTTTCAGTAGACTATGAATTAATAGCACTTGAGGGATTCGAAATCAATAAATTAATTTCCTCTCTAGGCGAGTGATAATATTCAAGTATAAAATTTTCTTTTGAAATTTAATTGCTCTATCGTACAAGAATATTTTTGAAGCCATAATCTATAAATCTATTCTCTAAAAAAAATTTTTTAGGCCACCTTATGATAGAGATTCATCATTTTCTAGTTCATATTTTCGGATCTCAATACTCTGTATCCTATGACCCCAGTCTCATAAAAATCGTTTTTGTGTAAAAAATATTCTCGTTTTCGGTACTCCAAACCCCCCTTTGCAAAATGTAGTAGCTTTCAAGTCAGTACTTCTAAATTTTCGTGTTCTGGATTGAATAGAACTTGTCCCATTGCAATTGGATCAGCAGTTCAAAATTTGACTTTTCAACTCTCCTCCCCCCTTCAAAAAGCTTGGGAGGTGAATGATAATATTCAAATTATTAATAAATTAATTTTCTCTCTAGCTTTATTAAGTTTTAATAGTCCTTTAAATGCCCTATGGACTATGAGGTTGAAACGAGAATTTAACGTGATGTCAATTATTTCAATGGGGGCAGCCATTGGTAACGCGATCTGTGCCGCAAAAATTCAAAAACATTCAATTATGAAATCGGAGATTACTATTATTATTATTATTATTATTATGCACAGCTTCTGTTCAAAAAGTAAATTATTATTCTGTGTATTCCATTGATAACCCATTTCATAGTCTTTATGCTAGCTTGTAGCATGCATGTCATTTGAACTTGTTAATCCCTTAATTTCTTTTAACTGCCATCTTGTACTTTGCATTAAAACATTGTCTTATAAATGAATTGTGATTTTCAAGGATTAAGATTAATACCTAGCTTGAAATACGTCAATAATAATTGAAATTGGTACCTTCATTCACTAGTTCTTCTATGTGATATACAGAGTAAGTGTATATTATATACATGAAGTATAAATATAAAGTTGATTACAGCAAGATACAACGATATTACAGCTTTCAAATCACAATAAGTATGAAAAGATGGCTATTAAACATGGTTATACACAATAAAACAATGAAATATAATCAAATTACCATGTTTAAAATTAATTTGATGGATTTGAACCAAAATCCTAAAAAAATAATCATAATCGAGGTATAAAAGTAAGGTATAGATTGATTTTCGCTGTGAACTGAAAGAGAATATGAAAAATGCTCACAATCACTCTTGTTTTGCACCAATCAATCTGAATTTCCATGGGAAGGTCAATGGTATAGACATAAATGTTCACGAATTTTTGTAGATTTTTCCTATGATTATTTCCCTCTCCAGAGCTCAAATACTATATACACGGGGAGTCTCTGTACATGATCATGATTCCTATACTTGTGGACTCCGCATTACTTGCGTTACTTACTGGTGAGAGTAAGTAAAGTGAAAAAGTATTTGAAGATGACCATGCCGTTATGAGAGAGATTAATGGTGGTAGTAGAGGGCACCCATAGGAGAGGGAATTCGGGTATTCTGAAAGACCTTTTCAAAAATAGTTTTTTTGGTACAATAACTTACTCTTTCCAATGACCAATGTTGATTGATCAATTTTGGAAAACCACATTCTTTATCTCAATGGTCTGTTGATTGGGGTATGTGTAAAAATCAAGTTTTATTTAGTTTGATCTTAATAGTGGTCCAATTTATTTGAATGGGATTTAATTCATTCGTCACAAGTTGATTGTGATTTCCTCTATTTTATTTTCAACATTTCTATTCCCATTCCAATCGGACTACCTATTAAAAAGTTGATATTACCACCTCTCTTGCCAAAAAGGTTGAAAAATACAAAAAATTTAGAACAGTATATAAGAAACTATTATTTGTTCTACAATTAATAAAAATAGCAGACTTTAAACCCCATCTTTCCTTTACAAAAATCAGTCCCACGCCCTCATATCAAAAATGTATAATTTCCTGGTTCATATCTAAATGTATTAAATTCTGTACCGTATAAAAACATATTTTATAAGAATTGAACAATGGTTTTGAGTCAATAATTTTTTTGTATATGATACCTGAAACCACCCCTTTGCAAAAATTGAACTTTTTGTCAACAAAATATCTTCATTGGCAGGTACTGAATGTAATAGAATTTGTCCGAACCCGATAGGATCATTTGTTCAGAATTTGCCTTTTCAACCCCTTTAAATAATTCCCAATACCCTATAATGTACTGAATAAAAAAAAAGATTATCTATAATGAAATTAAATAGTTGAGCACTCTCAAGTCGAATGAATCCAGAATTAATCGTTCAGACCACCCATTCAAAATTGATATTTCCACCCCTTATGCCAGAGAGGTGGAAAAACACAAATAATATAAAACACCCTTCTAAAATATAATTATTTTATAGCTCAAGGAAATAACATGATTTTGACATCAAACCCAATTTTTCCCCTTTCGTT
This sequence comes from Conomelus anceps, assembly GCA_948455865.1. Taxonomy (NCBI): domain Eukaryota; kingdom Metazoa; phylum Arthropoda; class Insecta; order Hemiptera; family Delphacidae; genus Conomelus; species Conomelus anceps. Next base: position 39,828,179 of record OX418225.1, on the reverse strand, counting down.
TAAAGAAACCATTTCTCCAACCCCACAACCCCTATGACAAAAATTTATCATTTTATTGTTTATTATGTCCAATATCGATATTCTGCATCAAATAACACATGTCTTATCAAAATTGGACAATTGTTTTGAGTCAATAAATTTTTCGTCTTTGATACCCAAAACCACCCCTTTGCAAAAATTGAGCTTTTTGTCAACAATAATTGTTATTTATGTATCAAGAGCAACTTTATTGCTTGAGAGAAAACAGTTACTGCACGATACGTAGCAGAGCACAGTAATTTCACAATACCGATAAAGGAGCTTTATGCGCGAATTACGTACAACATTTTTCCCACAACTGCAGCTCTGGATTCCAATAAATCTTGTAGTTTGTAACATCACAGGTTTTAGCGTGCGCGGATTTGGTTAGTGTGTGCCATTTTAATGAGAATGAGGTTTTGAGAATTTAACGGATTTCGTGATCCACCAAAGACATCAAAAACAGCTGGCGAGCAGTAAAGTACATTTTACGCTCGCCAGCTGACTTTACCGCTTGCTGAGCAGTAAACAGATATTTTATAATCAGTTTTCAGTATGTAAAGATCTACTTTACAAGCAGTTGTAGGGAAAATATCTTAATTGGCAGGTATTGAATGGAATAGAATCTGTCCCAACTCAATAGGATCAGTCATTCAGAATTTGTCATTTCAACCCCTTTAAATAATTCCCAATATCCTATATGTATAACATATAAAAATTATCTATAATGAAATTACATAGATTAGCACTCTCAGTCGAATTAATCCAGTCTTATTTAAATCAGACCACCCATTCAAAGTTTATAATTCCACCCCTCAGGCCAGAGAGGTGGAAAAACACAATTAATGTTAAACACCCTTATAAAATATAATTATCCTGCAACTCAAGAAATAACATGATTTTGACACCAAACCCCATTTCCCCCCTCTCGTTTACAGAAATTATTTCTCCAACCCTACAACCCCTATGCCAAAAATGTAACATTTTATTGTTTATAATGTCCGATATCGATATTCTGCATAAAATAACACATGTCTTATCAAAATTGGACAATTGTTTCAAGTCGATAATTTTTTCGCCTTTGGTACCCAAAACCACCCCTTTGCAAAAATTGAACTTTTTCTCAACAAAATATCTTAATTGGCAGGTATGGAATGGAATAGAATCTGTCCCAACTCAATAGGATCAGTCGCTCAGAATTTGTCATTTCAACCCCTTTAAATAATTCCCAATATCCTATATGTATCACATATAAATATTATCTATAATGAAATTACATAGATCAGCACTCTCAGTCAAATTAATCCAGTTTTATTTAAATTAGATTACCCATTCAAAGTTGATATTTCCACCCCTCTCGCCAGAGAGGTGGAAAAACACAAACGCCATTTTCCCCCTTTCATTCACAGAAATCATTTAAACCTACCCATCAACCCCTAAATCAAAAATGTACATTTTCTGGTCATAATATCCTATATGGATATTCTGCATCAAATAATACATGTTTCATCAAAATTGGATGAGAAAATTGGAAAAATATAATTTTTTCGTCTTTGATACTAAAAAACGCCCCTTTGCTAAAATTGAATTTTTTGTCATCAAAATATCTCAATTTTCAGGTATTGAATGAAATAGAGTTTGTCCCAACTCAATAGGATAAGTAGTTCAGAAGTTGATTTTTCAACCCCTTCAAATAATTCTTAACATTCTATAAGATGTATCACAGAAGAAAAAAAGAGATTATCTTAAATGAAATAAAATATTTGAGCACCTTGCGTCAAATGAATCCAATCTCTTTCAAATCAGACCACCAATTCAAAGGTTGATATTTTCACCCCTAATGATAGTGATAGAGGGTGTGATCTTTTGTAATAGAGTAATGGTTGCTTTCCATAAAAAAGAATTCTTTCAGTAACATTAATTTTTTTAGAAAAGTTGGAAATATGAAATCTGTAAAAATTGCTGTTTCATTGAAACAACCCTTCAAGAAATTTTGGGGGTTGCAATGCATTTTCGACTTTCCCTTCAAGTTAGCTATTACTCTCTCAAAAATCATAGAATCGATAAAATCTTTTTCATGAAAAGAATCATGAAACACTTGAAAATTGACTAGGAGAATAAAAAGGGTGATGAGGAGGAGGAGGAGGAGGTGGAGGAGGACGAGGAGGAGCAGGAAGAAGAGGAGGCGGTGGAGGCGGTGGAGGAATATAAGAAGTGGAAAAGAAGAAAAAGAAGGAGTGAGAATGAAGAAGACGCTCACTGAAGAATATTCAGAGCTGAGCTTTGAAAGGCTAGGCTGTGGCAAACTGTGATCCTCTAGACTCTAGACTGAAGGTAAATTTGGCAACACTGCCGGAGGCCGAAGATATGACAAAATGTATTAATAAGTATATCTGGAGGCTGCAAGTATATCGGTAAACCATATAGTGTGTATGAAGCTCACAAGTATAGTCAAATGAAAAGAGGCCAAAAGTATAGCATTATGGCTGAAGAAAAATCCGGTTTTTTAAATTTACCTAATCAGAAAACCAAGACCAAAAGTGAGGGTGCAAATACACTATAATATAGGTATACTCTCATAAAAAATTAATATACTTCATGGTTTAATGGGGATGCCGTAAGTTTCGATTATGAAAAGAGGCCGTAAGTATAGCGGGATTTATATATATATATATATATGTATAGATGCATGAATATATGTAGGAAGTGAGATTGAATGGAGAGACTAGCGGGAATAATAGTCATGCAAATTACTCGTCTTGACATAATACAGTTCGCATGTTGCCGTTGCAGCCTCAAATTCTGATTCAATCGTATAGTCAATTGTCAATTTTCCTAATCAAACCTAAACACTAATGCTGGGTTAATAGATTCGGAATTGGAATCAATCTATCTTCCATAGAATTGATTGAAGAGCAGAAAGATTTCTCTCGAAGAAAGGAGGGAGAGAGAAAAAGGGGAGAAGAAAGAAGAGAGTGAAAGTGAAAAAGAGGGGGAAAAGAAAGAAGAAGTAGGGGAAAGGAAAGAAGAAGGAGGAGAGAGAGGGGAAGAAAGAGAAAAAAGGGGAAGGAAGAGAGCGAGGGGAGAAAGAAAGAAAAAAGGGGAAGAAAGAGAGCGAGGGGAGAAAGAGAAAAAGAGAAGGAAAAAGAGAAAATAGGGGAAGTAAGAGAAAAAGATAGGAAGAAAGAAAGAAAAAGAGGGGATGAAAGAGAAAAAGAGGGGAAAAGAGAAAAAAGTGGAAGAAAGAAGAGTGGGGGAGAAAGAGGAAAAGCGCAGAAGAAAGAAAAAACGAGGAAAAAGAGAAAAATATGGGGAAATGAATGGAAGAAATAGAAAAAGCGGGAGAGAAAAAGGAAATTAGTGGAAGAAAGAGAAGAAGAGGGGAAGAAAAAGGATAATAGAGAAAGAAAGAGAAGAAGGGAAGAAATAAAAATAGGGTGAAATAAATGGAAGAAAGAGAAAAAGAGGGGAGAAAAAGGAAATTAGTAGAAAAGAGAGAAGAATAGGGAAAGAAAAGGGATAATAGGGAAAGAAAGAGAAGAAGTGGGGAAGAAAGAGAAATATAGGGGAAAAGAGAAAAGAAGGGGTAGAACGAGAAGAAGAGGAGAAAAAAGAGAAAAAGAGGGAAAGAACGAGGAAAAGAAGGGGATAGAAAGAGAAAAAGAAGGGGTAGAACGAGAAAAGAAGGGGAGAGAAAGAGAAAAGGAAGCTGTAGGACGAGAAGAAGAGGTAAGAAAGAGAAAATGAAGGGGTAGAATTAGAAGAAGAGGGGAAGAAAGAGGAAAAGAAGGGGGGAGAAAGAGAAAAAGAGGAGAAGAAAAAGAGAAAGACGGGGTGAAAAAGAAAAAGAGGGGGTAGTGAGAAAGAGAGAAAAGAGTAGAAGAAATAAAAATAGGAAAAGAAAAGGTAAAAGAGTGAAGAAAGAGAAAAGAGAGTGAATGATGAGAAAAAGAGGTGAAGAGGGAAATATGAAAAAAAGGGAAAGAATGGGGAAGAAAGAGGGAAAAGAAGAGAAAGAGAAACAGGAAAAGAGGACGAGAAAGATAAACGGAGGGAATGGGAGGGCATGTGTACTTTTTTTTGAAAAGGAAAGCATGATGCCTACCGTCCTACCGAGTAGTTTGTAGATGAAGCGCTCCTTTTAAAGCGAATGAGACATGATGGATGATAGAATTAAATTATTCAAATCTATTCAATCTAAATTCATATTTCTCATGGAAAGTTTTTCGGCTCGATGTTGACAATAATGAAAAGTGGGTTGGATTGAGGAGAATATAACTTTCTCTATTCGACCTTATGATTTTAGCTTGATATTGCATCCTCATATACATTATTAAAGTAATTCATTATTTAAAGAGAAACTTGCCTTTAAATATTGGTATGGAAATAATGTACTTGCTGAGTACTGGGCGACGGTTGCATTACCTTTTATTGAACTGATAACATATTTAATCTGAATATTATGAGAAAAAATCAAGATTGCTAAGACTTAAAATCATCGAAACGGTATTAAAGCATCTTAGCGGTATTATACACCGTTAAGAACTGCGATAGATAGCTTATTTGTGTAACTAGAGTGCAAAATAGCGTTTTTCGGCTCGTGAAAAAAGCTGTTTCTCTCGATGCAGAAACAATGCTTTGCGCTCGTATTACTCATTACATTTTTCCTACAGTAATGTATAAAGTAATTTAAACAGAACAAAAAAGGAAATACATAACCTGACAATTCCTCCCATAACCCATCTTCGAATCAAATCGATTTCAACAACAACTACAACAACTATTTCGCAGCTGAAGCAGAGTAGCCAACCTATTTTTGAATGCAGAATAGGGAACCTGCGTATTACATGCACACTATTTTGTGTTGTTAGGTTGCAAATCTGGAGTGCGGAAAAGTACTTTCCCGCACTGGTGCAGGAATAGACTATTTTGCGTGTTACAGTTAGTGCAAAAATAGGCACTTTTTCGGGTCACTGTAGGAAAAAATAATTTGTTTAATTTTTAAAAATTTGTTTGACCTAAAGGATAGCTGTATACAGCTTCTCAGTACTGAAAATGTATTGGAATAGAATAGATAAGACGATTCAGGCTGGAGAAACTGTACAATACCTAACTACACTATACATCAAAAAGTTGTACTCAACTCGTTCATTTGAATGACTAATTACGAATGTTTTCATCTGTGGTATTCCCTGGGACCGTTATACTCCCTTTTTTCTCTTTTTTTTGTGAGCATCTAATGGCGTCTAACTAATGTTTTGAAAAGCAACGCCAATTTTTTTCGAAACATTAAGGGTTTCATAGAAAAATGGAGTTTCAGGAAAATCAGTGATAGAATATTTTAATTTTATTGCTCTAGTAAGCTATGTGTGATCCATGCAATATAAACTGAATCAAAGTCAAACATTCATAACAGACCTGCAATTGAATCACGGTTAATCAACTGTTATTATCCGCTTATGATTTGTTTATAATCAATATCTTCCGTTTCCTGCGAAATTCTGCGTTTGATTATTATGATAATGATTAATGCTCCAACGCTATACCGCGTATCAAAATCATGTGATACACAGGTATTACATAAGATTTGATAATAGTAGTACTGTATCAAGCAATACCTTTCAAGTACCGTACAACACCACGTGTTATCAGATTGGTTTTGACAGCATTAGCTAGTTCTGCGTGATTATAGAGCTGTCATAGCTTGATGGTTATTACCTCTCATGTATTAAATTACATATTGTACAAACACCACGCTTTAATATTGGGGTCTTCAGATATGCACTCTTTATTTAGGTCTACATAAATATTCTTAGGTCTCATTGTGAATAGCATACTATTTTACAGTCAGCTTGAACGTCGATTATATTGTCAGCTTGAACGTCAATGCATTGTATTGATTGATTGGTTCAATAAAATTGATTATTTTTTTTTTAATACATTGTACAAACTCCATGCTTTAATAATGGAATATTTAGATATTTACTCTTAATCATCATAGGTAAAGGGGAAACTATTATTTACAATTTAAGACCAACTTCGCAGTATTATTCCCAGTAGTTTCTGAGTTAGAGCTATTTCAATATTAAAAAATCGTCATTTTCCAAATATAGGCCTACTTATGTATAGACTTAATAGCCTACCCTTTCAAGTGAAATTTCTAATTATGGTCAGAAATTGACATTTGGACCGCGGCAATGAGCTAAGAAGAATGAGCTATCACTCAATGGGGTGCAAATGACCGTTCAAAATGGGAGAAAGGGTCGACCGTTGGGGACGAAGATGGGCCCCCTTTACCCCCTGACCACATTTTGGAGTTCCAAAGTTCATATTCAGACGTCTAAAATACATGAGAATCCACTGAGAATATAACTACTAAATGATTTTCCTGATATCACTTACCATACTCATGAAACTTGGTTACTGGCCTAATACAGTGTTTAAGGTATTTTACATATTATCTAAGAAACAAATTGGCAAAATTTTCAAATTGGGGACTCTTCTGGAAGTGAATTCAATGATATAATACTTCTTTTCTATAATTTTCATGTGTTGAGGTGAGAATTTACAAGATAAATGTATCGAAGCATGAAGGTGACTCATTTTTCACAAATACCTGATTTTTGAAAATTGATTGTGAACGAACAACTAAATCGATTTGGTATTGGATATACATCCAACGACGAAGAATTATTTTATATTCTTCAATTAAACAATTTTTCAACACGGTAGATAGTTTTCGAGTTTTAGGCGAAAAAATGAAAAAAGTTCCAAAACGTTATGCACAAGCCAGATTTTTTCGCAAATTTGGGAGAATCTTTTCTATTATGCCTAAAGAGAATTTAAAAAAATCCAGGTTTGTATCAATTTTTGTCCACCAAAATTCTAATTAATTTGCCTGGGCTATTGGCACTATTACTGTTTCAAATGTGTCTTGATGCAGGAAGCTCATAGAACGGCTGATAACATGATAAGTCACTCAGGGGCGTAGCCAGGGGGATATAGGGATACATCCACCCCCCCCCCCCCCCCAAATGTATCCCCCCCCCAAACTAATAACTTAAAGATTAAATTAAAACAGTTAATACAAAAATAAACCTTTGTATTATTTAGAACAGGCGTTTGTCACGGGAATCGCGAAAAGTATACTATGTTATTATGGTACTCTGCTGCGGCATGTACAGTTTAGTGAGCAATGTGGCAATGCAGTGTTTTCGAGTGATGTCTGTCACTAACTCTTCAGGATCGGAGATATATTTCATCTAAATTGAAAATTGCTTTAATTGCATATCCAATTCAAAATTACTTTAAAATGCTCAAAAAATCATTATAAAAATGATAAATATTTAAAAAAATCAACTGGGGGATTTCATTCCCCACACCCACTAGGATCTCCCCCCCCCCCCTGTAGTTGAATCCTGGCTACGCCACTGACACTTGGGTGATAATATAGATGATACGCCGATATGTCTTAAGCCAAAGCAACCGATTAGTTTTGTATCAATATTACAGCTGTTAATTATCCAGCGTCATGCGAGCTTACTTTTATTGTGTGTATTGAGCTTTTTCTATAAAACACTATTCTAAAGAACTAAACATAAAACTTTGCAGTTGGGTAGAGCTGCAAAGTAGCTAAGAAGGTAGTTTACTTATAAAATTCACTAAAAATTCACATCATCAGTTAAACAAGAAAATGTTTTTTTTTAGAACTTCTCTCTTCAGACAGACGAACTGTGTGGTACAAACTCTGTATGTTATTTCACTCACCCTTCCCAACTTCGTAATTTTGTAACCACTAGCATAAGTTAACAGGAGAGAAAATCTCCAAACTGGATTCCCGGGTAAAATGCCGGTGTTTAAATATTCAGAAGCTCTCTTAAAATGTTTGTTGAGCGCTAAGTGTTGATAAAGCAAAACATTTTTATCGGCTGATTATTTGATTTCAAGTGAGTGAGTAGTATTAGAATTTTATGAGTATAGATTTTCATGCAAGCTGATCAGCTCCATTATTTTCATACAGATTAGTGGATTACTGGAGCACCAAAAAGAGTTATTAAACAATTAATCATTAAAATCATTCAGCTTCAATTCATTCGTAAGATTATAGTCATTGTAGCAGTTATGTTCTTGATGATCATCGAAAAATAATTGTATTAGAGTTTTCAGACATAGATGCTAATAAAGTTATACTAAATTTACGTAATGAAACAATCCCAAAACAATAAATATAGAATGGTTACTCAAACATTGTATATTGGTTGAAGATGATCAAAATCAACTTTTGTAGCACAGAAGTGCTTCTTACCTGCATGAGGTAGAAAATTTGTGGTGCTTCAGCTATTACTGCTCAGGTAGTATTTTCATCTGATGCTAGGAGCTCTTATTGAGAGACAGAATGGCATTGAGAATAACGTTAGCACCTCCAATCAACCTTAAGTTTGATTCTTTTTAGTCCAAAACAGCTACTTGTCAACCATTTTCTCTCAACAGTAGTGTATCCAGTGCTCTAGAAAACAGATCAGAAATATAGAAATTATCAGAAAATATCAGAAGATAAATTCATGATAACCTTTTCCTACAACTGCTCGTAAAGTAGTTCTTTACGTACTGAAAACTAATTGTAAAATATCTCTTTACTGCTCCGCAAGCGGTAAAGTATTTTACGCTCGCCAGCTGTTTTCTTTACACTTCTGTTTTGATTTTGATGTCTTCTCATTGGTGGATCACGGAATCCGTGAAATTCACATAGCCTCAACAATGGCGAACGCTAACCAAATCCGCGCACGGTCTGTGATGTTACAAACTACAAGCTTTTATTGTGTTGGAATCCAGATCTGCAGTTGTAGGAAAAATATTGTATGCAATTCGCGCATGAAGCTTCTTTATCGCGCTAGCAAAATTACTGTGCTCTGCTATGCGTCGCGCAGTAAATGTTTTGGCTCGAGCGATAAAGTCGCGCTTCACGCTCTTAATACATAAATAACTATTAAGGGTCGAGGCTGAGATCGTTATTTTCTAGACTGAAAAACACTCATTTCTGTGATTGTTTTCCATCATTCTCAATACTATATAATCATAACTATAATAATAATAGTTGATAATAACTATATAATCATTCAATAAATTTTTGAAAATAACTCTTACTATTATTTGACATTTATGATCCAAGGTTGAAACCGTACATTTCTAAAACAAAGTATTGTGAATTACTTAATTCTATCATTTTTGTTCATTATAATTATTCTAAAAATTCATTCCAAAACAATTTGATAACACATTTTAAAAACGTATTACTATTATTTTCATTATTTTCTTATTATTTGTATTATTCTCTGTTCTTTGAGAATTTTGAATGAGAATGCTATTGTGTTAAACATTAATATATAGTGTGTAATATTATTGCACACTTTGGCTCTTCACGCAGTGTTCTGCCAGCTTTTTTAAATAAATGATTGTATGAATGAATAAATAAATAAATAATATATTGAATGAATTAATGAAATAATAAAGTATTAAGTAAATAAATAAATGATCCACTATTAGTCACACGAATTGTGAATGGGGAGACAGATTTTAGAAAAAATACATTCAATGCAGATTGATCTCCGTAGTTTTTGTTATCAAGAGGATTGAAAACGCAATATAATAATTATGTAATAACCATTCGAACAGAGAAGTGGTGTTGGTGGTCATTGGAATTGAAGTTACCACTGTTTCCTGGAAAATTCTTGAATAACAATTTAGTTTTATTGCAATAATAAATTGTAAATTTTCGAAAAACATGAGAACCATAATTTCATATTGCATCACTCCACTTGTACCATGTACTCAAATTTTAGAAGGTGATGTGTACCAATAATATTATTATTTTGATAATAGAATAGCACTCGTTAATATTATTCTGCAATGAAGAGTACGCCCTCATAATTTGTGGACCTGCAATTATTTCAAAACATGATGCAAAGTTTGGTTGTTGATGAAATTTGTTACAAAACTTTCCATCAAATAATGTTGTCCTGTCTCAAATTTGGATTAAATGAATTTTCAACCACAAAAATATTTCGTTAGACCAACTAAAACATAAATTTGTTTTAAATCAAATACTGTATTCCAACACAATGAGCCCAAACTCAAAATTTCCAACCTTCATTTCAGCCTGAATATGTGCATTCTCAGCTTGATGATTTTTTGTAAAAGAGGTGAATGGCAAACTAATTTGAAGCGATCACTTGAGGGCTTTTTGTCTAAATGCCTAAAGTTATGGATGGTCTAATCCTGTAATTATAATCTATTAATTATCATTAACTCGATTTTGTCGATTTTCATGTTTAATGAACAGCCAAAATCGTCTTACTCCTTTCCCTCTCAATACATTTACATAATATGATACAGTAGCTTGTATTACAAATCAACTTAGTAACACATCACTTCATCTATCACCTAGGTATATAATACTTCAATAAGTTGCCTTTCTACATCAAATAAATAAAAATTAAAACAAAATAAACATCACTGTACATCATAATTGAAGCTGGAAAAATATTAACCTTCAAAACTTCAAACCAACCTTTCTTCATATTGATAATCTAGCGAAAAAAGTGCTGAAAATTTTCAAAGTTCCAATCAACAAGAGAAAAAATAATTTTACGAATTTATGTAACGAATCACTCAGACTTAGACAGGGCAGAAAAGAAAGCTGCAGGTCTAGTAGATGTGGTCATGACAGAATGAGAAAATTCCGGATTCACCCAAGACTGCAAAAGTAGCTTAACTTCTTACTCACATACTTTTCTTGAGTATACATTATGGAGGCAAGGACAATAGTCTCAAGTATAAATACGAAAAGGTCAAAATGTGATAAAAATATTTCCTCCAGAGAAACCTTTGCTTATAAAAAAGTCACAAAATTCCAACAAGAGCACTAATCACTCAAATTCAAAAAGCTAATAACTAAGGACTAGTGGTGCTTGAAGTGGATTAACAGGAACTTGCTCTTTTCAGCTCTTCATCTGATATTAAAAGAGATTTTTGATGCAAAATAATTCAGAATTTACAGCTTCTTTAGAAGATTTCACAAAAGTTGATACTTTGAGCTTCACTAGACATTTTAATCCTCTTACGCCTTCTTTGAACTTGAACAAGAAACTTGTTCTCCATCTCTAGTTAGCATTTTCTAAAGAAGCCCTACATTGGAAAACAGTTAAAAAGTTATGACACATCATTAGTTCTTCAGTACTCTAATAATAACATATGAAGTAATAACGGATCAAGAAACTGAAATACTATCTAGTACAATGTAAGCAGTCCCGTAATTGTACCCTGTTTATATGTGTATGAAGCTACTTTATATGTAAAAAACAGTGATATTAACCAACGTCTTGACGTACACGATTAAAATACATGAAGCCAAGGAGATTATCACTTGGTGAGTCACAATAGTAGCTTATTCAAACAGAAACCTAGTTATATTGGTAGGAAACTCTCCAACAAGCTACCGCAGTTTTTAAAGAGTCTTGAAAATATAGAAATATTTGAAAAACAATTTAAAAAATGTTTAGTTGATAAAGCTTTTTATAGTGTACATTATGTTGATGTGAAAGTTCCTTTCACATCAACATAATGCCTCACCTCAACTAATTGAAATAGTAATAATTATGGTAACTAGTGTAAAAGATTGTATAATTGTTGATCTGACTTGTATTATACTCCTTAACTGGAGTCTCAAGACATAATCTACAAAAAAATTGATAAGCTCAAGGAAATGCTGAATCTTTAGGAGCTACAACATTCTAGAAGGTTTCTAGTATTGCAGTACTCAAATAGATGTAATTGTTCAGAATCAGAACTTCTCCAAAGCACTGATAAAAACCTAGATTTAAATGTTAATTCAGATACAAGTCTGTGTCAAATTGAATTATTCAACATGAATAATAATTTAATAATGGGTGTTGGGTTCATTATTTTGGGTTTATATTAGGTTCATGAGTAAATTTCATTATACAGTACTACTGTAGCCTATATACGCTTCAGAGGTTCAGATGCATTTTGAAATTTAAATCTTCTACTGTAGCATTTCTTCTGAAAATAACTTCTCAAAACCCGTTACTGAAAATAGCTTCAAATTATAGTTTCCCTAACTCAGTAGCTAATGTTGAATATGATCTTCAAAGGATTTTATGGATGAATGATCATGAATAATGTTTTGTCAATAATAGAAATCCTCAATTAAGAGCTTTGGTGAGTCACCTCTCATTAAGTTGAGACTTATAACAATTTAATTTGGAAAATGGAACAATGCTTCCTGAGCAGAATAGGCAGCAGTTTTTTCTTCAATCAGCAAGTTACAAAAATTAGGATAATTATAGTGTAAAACTGTAAAAGAGTTTCACAATGGCCCACCTAAACGTTAGATTTAGATTGCAATAATCCGCAATAATAAGAATGTATGAAGTCAAGCATTGATGAATTGAAAAAATTATGCAAACTAAGACCTCTATGGCGATTTGTTTTGGACGACTCTAAGAACATCTTAGAGACACCTTCTTATTAAGTTAAAAAAAATTAAATAATAATGAGATATGCGAAGAAATTCAACTGGCTGGTTGGCCTAGGCCCACTCAGCACTTATGCACCATACTGACGAACAGGGAAGTGATAGCCGTGAGCCGTAGCAGGTATATGTTCAATCAGATTAGATAAGCAACGCTCTCCTGGGCCCTCTTTGTAGGGGTGACCGATTGAATTGGCCAGCAAAAAACACTATTCTCTGTTGTAAAATCACTTCCCGGTGGTTCGACTCAACTCATCAATTACCATCATCCAACTCATTACCCACGCACAGCACAGGTCTCAGACGTAAGTGGGATTCATCTTTCAAAAAATAAAAATAAAACTGAGTACAACAAATCATTGAGGACAATCCACTCACCACTTGTCAATCTCTCATCAGACAGAAGCAACAAATTTTCTTCACTAGAACATCACTCTGGCTTTCATGATTTACTGAACCTTTATTCAGGCTAGGTATTCTGCTTAGGAATGGAGCACCTGGAAAGAATAATGACAGCTTATTATTATGAAATTGTATAAAGAAAGTATTTGTTGAAGCATGAAGAGCTGTGATTTGCAAAGTTGATATTTACACTTTCGATTTAACATGCAGAACAATTTAAAATTTATTATTTTCGATTTCCTTAAAGTGCTATTAATTTATACTGAAGACTTCCGTAATGGCGGATATTGACAACAGAATTGAATAGCTGATGAATGCTACTGTACAAAAATATCAGTCACCACAGGGAATCGAACCGCGGACCTCCCAATTTTCCGGTCGGGCGCCTTAACCACTAGACTATAGTGACCTTTCTGCACAGCAGCGCTCATTTTCAACTTGGTTATATCGGCTCGTATCTCACAAGTTAGTTTGAAGTAACTGACAATTTAACAAACTGTCAAAAATATACAGAAAGAGAATTTATTAATTTCAACTTCCTCAAGTGCTATTAATTTATGCTGAGGACTTCCGTAATGGCGGATATTGGCGACAGCATTAAATAGCTGGTAACAATTTTTTTATTGCTGATGATGCCCACATGAGTCCGAGACTTGTGCGTGGGTAATGAGGTGAATGATTACACATAAACGCCTGACGGTGGAGCGGGATTCGAACCCACTACCACTTAAACGACAGCAAACTGAAGTTGCGACGTCCCAACCAACTGCACTAAGCGGCCCGCCAAATTTATTTAAATAGAATAGATAGAAATAGAATAAGTTAAATAGAATTAGATAGATAAATTCCATTACAAATAAATACGTTCAGACAATCTCACATTCAATGCATGAAAGCTGCTTATTATTTCTTCAGGTTATAGCTTTAACACATTAGTTTGATAACAGGAACTCCTTTAGCAAGAAGTAACGTTCCTATTCTGTGCCAAAAAGAGCATTACGCAATGTTAAGTGCTTTAATATGCTACTATATCTCGATATTGCAGCTTCTTGGTTCCCATATGTGCCCTACTCTTACATACCATAAATATTATTCTCTTCAGCTTCTATATGAAGTTGGGCCGAACTTTTGTTACCTATGTCAAGTAGTAAGGCCCAAACTATGTTGTTTCTTCGATTTTAGGGAAGTTTCCGTCATTAGGATATATCGTATCATAAATATATGGAAAGTTCTGAGAATGGCATGAGTGCAAGTGTATTTTAGTAAGAATGTATGTTACAAGTCTCGAGAAAGTTTAAAGATACAAGCTTAACTACTCGCGGTAAAGTGGACTACAGAGCATCCAACATGAACTTACAAAAACAAATTAAAATGAAAAATCACATATTGTATCAAAACTTCACCTAAAATTGATTTATGATACAATTATTGGGCACATTGAATATAATGTACAGTACGTACATGGTAATACAGCGTTAGGAACATTGGCTAATTTTATTTTACTTATTTATCCTTTTATTTTTTAAATTTTACTCATATTTTACTGTAGTTTTTATTTTACTTATTCAATTTGATCATCAACTACATATTTTCAGGCTAGGAATAGATTACTATTGTAACGATTTTAGGGTTTGTATCCCAAAATCTCTATTACAGAATATAATTATAATTTCCTTTAAAACAAATATACAATTTTATTCATCAAATAAAATATAATTTCCTTTGAAGAAAAGTTATGTTCAGTCATGTCGATGTAGAAGGAACAGATTTATTTTCTCATTATCATTATTCTTACTACAATCTTTGAAATTGTAAGCTCTTTGAGCATGAAAAGACATTGTATTACCACTATCTTATTACTAAGTAACAATGTAGAGTAACTGTATTATTGTACAAAGAAAACATCGATAACTGATAGACAGAGACAGAATTACGAGCACACATTGTCATACTACTCCGGATTATCAAGTTTATAGTTTATTCTAGTACTATTGTTGTCTGTAGGAGAACATTCTCACGGTATTGCTCCTAATGAGCAAAAGAAAAAGAATAAAAAAAATACTTAGCCAATCACGAGCTAGCGAGACGACGTCATCCGCTAGTTCGCGCCGACGCAGAAACCAATTTTGTCATTTCTGAAAAATCGAATCTACTAGTCACTTCATTCGGAATCAGTTTGTCGTTACGTCAACTTGTAGGAATTCCGATAGTAAAATGTAGAACTAACTTTTGAATATAATGTAACGTTAACTTGGGAAAAGTATGTAAAGTAGTTTTTTGATAATTAATTTTTTTTAATGAAATAGTTGGAATCCCATTCATTTTTGATCAGTTTAAGTGTTATGTAGTTTCGTCATGAAGAGGATATAGTTCCCCAAAATCCGCTAAAAGGTAACCAAAAAAATTTCTTATCTGTATTTGTATAACTTTGGAAAGGTAGAACCGTAAAGGTTAACAATAATTCTAGATTCAATTGAAGTAGATTTCTTTGAAACTATGATGACTGTTTACTGAATTAATTTTCTATACAAAAAAAAAAGTAACTTAAATTTATTTTTTGACTGAGAAAATCGATTAGGATATGATAAAGTAAAAGTTCTAGTTGATCATCTTTGTTTAGCATTTTAATAAAACTTAATAAATTTTGAAACAATTAACAATTTCGAAAGAATTTAAAAGCTTTTTCTTAAAAACTTAATGAACATCTAGTGAAATTATTGAGTATTGTCATCATGTGTTACTGTCCGTTTCCGGACATCTCAAATTTAGATAAACAAGAAATTATTCGGGAATTGTATTCTTTCCAAACAGCGGTGAATGTAACCGGCTAGAGCATCATGTAATCAAGGTTTCGTGGTACCCAGACTATCAAATGCAGTACCTGGAGATCACTGGGTCAAGGCTGACTATCCAGGCCTGTCCGACTTCTAGGAGATGAAGTATTATCATCGATTTCAATTCTGAGGATGAACATCCAGGATTAAATACCGAAAGTATACTACGTTCTCAGTGATATTAAGTGAAATTAACAAAAAGGTTTCGACTAGAACTTCACAGTTTTAAGGTAACAAGCACATAAATTTTTCTACGAAAATCTTCGTATAAAGAGATGGGCCCATACTCTAAAAATTCGGCGTAATAAATTTCAAAATTAAATATTTAACTAAATTAATTGGGACTGTCTTGCAAAATTATAGTATTGAAAATTTAAGTAACTAAAACATCACTTGTCCTCGTAATATAGTATGAATATGTAACATTTTAGCACTATTTTTGATATTTTGTGAAGGGTACAATTTAATTTTTTTTTGGATAATATTATAACGGATTCCAACTATCACTTGTATTTTTATGACATCACCTAGCCAAGGTATCGTATGATGAGTGCTTGCTGAACTATAATCGATAATAGGAAAGGTCTATTTTCGATTATAAATTTTATATTTTATTTTCTAGCAAATGCCGTCTCTTAAATTTTTCAAAATTAACTTTCTTTATAGACGAGCATTTCAACTGCGCCACTCTGCTGTTAAAATTGAAATTAATAAAACAAAAAGGTGACGTTTTCAATTGCGCACGCGCTACTTTAAAAATTTTGTTTGTCTGAAAATAGGCTTCAAAATTAAAAATTAAAAGGTGTAAAAATTCAACTACGCCGTCTCTGACTTGTCAACCATTTTCTCTCAACAGTAGTGTATCCAGTGCTCTAGAAAACAGATCAGAAATATAGAAATTATCAGAAAATATCAGAAGATAAATTCATGATAACCTTTTCCTACAACTGCTCGTAAAGTAGTTCTTTACGTACTGAAAACTAATTGTAAAATATCTCTTTACTGCTCCGCAAGCGGTAAAGTATTTTACGCTCGCCAGCTGTTTTCTTTACACTTCTGTTTTGATTTTGATGTCTTCTCATTGGTGGATCACGGAATCCGTGAAATTCACATAGCCTCAACAATGGCGAACGCTAACCAAATCCGCGCACGGTCTGTGATGTTACAAACTACAAGCTTTTATTGTGTTGGAATCCAGATCTGCAGTTGTAGGAAAAATATTGTATGCAATTCGCGCATGAAGCTTCTTTATCGCGCTAGCAAAATTACTGTGCTCTGCTATGCGTCGCGCAGTAAATGTTTTGGCTCGAGCGATAAAGTCGCGCTTCACGCTCTTAATACATAAATAACTATTAAGGGTCGAGGCTGAGATCGTTATTTTCTAGACTGAAAAACACTCATTTCTGTGATTGTTTTCCATCATTCTCAATACTATATAATCATAACTATAATAATAATAGTTGATAATAACTATATAATCATTCAATAAATTTTTGAAAATAACTCTTACTATTATTTGACATTTATGATCCAAGGTTGAAACCGTACATTTCTAAAACAAAGTATTGTGAATTACTTAATTCTATCATTTTTGTTCATTATAATTATTCTAAAAATTCATTCCAAAACAATTTGATAACACATTTTAAAAACGTATTACTATTATTTTCATTATTTTCTTATTATTTGTATTATTCTCTGTTCTTTGAGAATTTTGAATGAGAATGCTATTGTGTTAAACATTAATATATAGTGTGTAATATTATTGCACACTTTGGCTCTTCACGCAGTGTTCTGCCAGCTTTTTTAAATAAATGATTGTATGAATGAATAAATAAATAAATAATATATTGAATGAATTAATGAAATAATAAAGTATTAAGTAAATAAATAAATGATCCACTATTAGTCACACGAATTGTGAATGGGGAGACAGATTTTAGAAAAAATACATTCAATGCAGATTGATCTCCGTAGTTTTTGTTATCAAGAGGATTGAAAACGCAATATAATAATTATGTAATAACCATTCGAACAGAGAAGTGGTGTTGGTGGTCATTGGAATTGAAGTTACCACTGTTTCCTGGAAAATTCTTGAATAACAATTTAGTTTTATTGCAATAATAAATTGTAAATTTTCGAAAAACATGAGAACCATAATTTCATATTGCATCACTCCACTTGTACCATGTACTCAAATTTTAGAAGGTGATGTGTACCAATAATATTATTATTTTGATAATAGAATAGCACTCGTTAATATTATTCTGCAATGAAGAGTACGCCCTCATAATTTGTGGACCTGCAATTATTTCAAAACATGATGCAAAGTTTGGTTGTTGATGAAATTTGTTACAAAACTTTCCATCAAATAATGTTGTCCTGTCTCAAATTTGGATTAAATGAATTTTCAACCACAAAAATATTTCGTTAGACCAACTAAAACATAAATTTGTTTTAAATCAAATACTGTATTCCAACACAATGAGCCCAAACTCAAAATTTCCAACCTTCATTTCAGCCTGAATATGTGCATTCTCAGCTTGATGATTTTTTGTAAAAGAGGTGAATGGCAAACTAATTTGAAGCGATCACTTGAGGGCTTTTTGTCTAAATGCCTAAAGTTATGGATGGTCTAATCCTGTAATTATAATCTATTAATTATCATTAACTCGATTTTGTCGATTTTCATGTTTAATGAACAGCCAAAATCGTCTTACTCCTTTCCCTCTCAATACATTTACATAATATGATACAGTAGCTTGTATTACAAATCAACTTAGTAACACATCACTTCATCTATCACCTAGGTATATAATACTTCAATAAGTTGCCTTTCTACATCAAATAAATAAAAATTAAAACAAAATAAACATCACTGTACATCATAATTGAAGCTGGAAAAATATTAACCTTCAAAACTTCAAACCAACCTTTCTTCATATTGATAATCTAGCGAAAAAAGTGCTGAAAATTTTCAAAGTTCCAATCAACAAGAGAAAAAATAATTTTACGAATTTATGTAACGAATCACTCAGACTTAGACAGGGCAGAAAAGAAAGCTGCAGGTCTAGTAGATGTGGTCATGACAGAATGAGAAAATTCCGGATTCACCCAAGACTGCAAAAGTAGCTTAACTTCTTACTCACATACTTTTCTTGAGTATACATTATGGAGGCAAGGACAATAGTCTCAAGTATAAATACGAAAAGGTCAAAATGTGATAAAAATATTTCCTCCAGAGAAACCTTTGCTTATAAAAAAGTCACAAAATTCCAACAAGAGCACTAATCACTCAAATTCAAAAAGCTAATAACTAAGGACTAGTGGTGCTTGAAGTGGATTAACAGGAACTTGCTCTTTTCAGCTCTTCATCTGATATTAAAAGAGATTTTTGATGCAAAATAATTCAGAATTTACAGCTTCTTTAGAAGATTTCACAAAAGTTGATACTTTGAGCTTCACTAGACATTTTAATCCTCTTACGCCTTCTTTGAACTTGAACAAGAAACTTGTTCTCCATCTCTAGTTAGCATTTTCTAAAGAAGCCCTACATTGGAAAACAGTTAAAAAGTTATGACACATCATTAGTTCTTCAGTACTCTAATAATAACATATGAAGTAATAACGGATCAAGAAACTGAAATACTATCTAGTACAATGTAAGCAGTCCCGTAATTGTACCCTGTTTATATGTGTATGAAGCTACTTTATATGTAAAAAACAGTGATATTAACCAACGTCTTGACGTACACGATTAAAATACATGAAGCCAAGGAGATTATCACTTGGTGAGTCACAATAGTAGCTTATTCAAACAGAAACCTAGTTATATTGGTAGGAAACTCTCCAACAAGCTACCGCAGTTTTTAAAGAGTCTTGAAAATATAGAAATATTTGAAAAACAATTTAAAAAATGTTTAGTTGATAAAGCTTTTTATAGTGTACATTATGTTGATGTGAAAGTTCCTTTCACATCAACATAATGCCTCACCTCAACTAATTGAAATAGTAATAATTATGGTAACTAGTGTAAAAGATTGTATAATTGTTGATCTGACTTGTATTATACTCCTTAACTGGAGTCTCAAGACATAATCTACAAAAAAATTGATAAGCTCAAGGAAATGCTGAATCTTTAGGAGCTACAACATTCTAGAAGGTTTCTAGTATTGCAGTACTCAAATAGATGTAATTGTTCAGAATCAGAACTTCTCCAAAGCACTGATAAAAACCTAGATTTAAATGTTAATTCAGATACAAGTCTGTGTCAAATTGAATTATTCAACATGAATAATAATTTAATAATGGGTGTTGGGTTCATTATTTTGGGTTTATATTAGGTTCATGAGTAAATTTCATTATACAGTACTACTGTAGCCTATATACGCTTCAGAGGTTCAGATGCATTTTGAAATTTAAATCTTCTACTGTAGCATTTCTTCTGAAAATAACTTCTCAAAACCCGTTACTGAAAATAGCTTCAAATTATAGTTTCCCTAACTCAGTAGCTAATGTTGAATATGATCTTCAAAGGATTTTATGGATGAATGATCATGAATAATGTTTTGTCAATAATAGAAATCCTCAATTAAGAGCTTTGGTGAGTCACCTCTCATTAAGTTGAGACTTATAACAATTTAATTTGGAAAATGGAACAATGCTTCCTGAGCAGAATAGGCAGCAGTTTTTTCTTCAATCAGCAAGTTACAAAAATTAGGATAATTATAGTGTAAAACTGTAAAAGAGTTTCACAATGGCCCACCTAAACGTTAGATTTAGATTGCAATAATCCGCAATAATAAGAATGTATGAAGTCAAGCATTGATGAATTGAAAAAATTATGCAAACTAAGACCTCTATGGCGATTTGTTTTGGACGACTCTAAGAACATCTTAGAGACACCTTCTTATTAAGTTAAAAAAAATTAAATAATAATGAGATATGCGAAGAAATTCAACTGGCTGGTTGGCCTAGGCCCACTCAGCACTTATGCACCATACTGACGAACAGGGAAGTGATAGCCGTGAGCCGTAGCAGGTATATGTTCAATCAGATTAGATAAGCAACGCTCTCCTGGGCCCTCTTTGTAGGGGTGACCGATTGAATTGGCCAGCAAAAAACACTATTCTCTGTTGTAAAATCACTTCCCGGTGGTTCGACTCAACTCATCAATTACCATCATCCAACTCATTACCCACGCACAGCACAGGTCTCAGACGTAAGTGGGATTCATCTTTCAAAAAATAAAAATAAAACTGAGTACAACAAATCATTGAGGACAATCCACTCACCACTTGTCAATCTCTCATCAGACAGAAGCAACAAATTTTCTTCACTAGAACATCACTCTGGCTTTCATGATTTACTGAACCTTTATTCAGGCTAGGTATTCTGCTTAGGAATGGAGCACCTGGAAAGAATAATGACAGCTTATTATTATGAAATTGTATAAAGAAAGTATTTGTTGAAGCATGAAGAGCTGTGATTTGCAAAGTTGATATTTACACTTTCGATTTAACATGCAGAACAATTTAAAATTTATTATTTTCGATTTCCTTAAAGTGCTATTAATTTATACTGAAGACTTCCGTAATGGCGGATATTGACAACAGAATTGAATAGCTGATGAATGCTACTGTACAAAAATATCAGTCACCACAGGGAATCGAACCGCGGACCTCCCAATTTTCCGGTCGGGCGCCTTAACCACTAGACTATAGTGACCTTTCTGCACAGCAGCGCTCATTTTCAACTTGGTTATATCGGCTCGTATCTCACAAGTTAGTTTGAAGTAACTGACAATTTAACAAACTGTCAAAAATATACAGAAAGAGAATTTATTAATTTCAACTTCCTCAAGTGCTATTAATTTATGCTGAGGACTTCCGTAATGGCGGATATTGGCGACAGCATTAAATAGCTGGTAACAATTTTTTTATTGCTGATGATGCCCACATGAGTCCGAGACTTGTGCGTGGGTAATGAGGTGAATGATTACACATAAACGCCTGACGGTGGAGCGGGATTCGAACCCACTACCACTTAAACGACAGCAAACTGAAGTTGCGACGTCCCAACCAACTGCACTAAGCGGCCCGCCAAATTTATTTAAATAGAATAGATAGAAATAGAATAAGTTAAATAGAATTAGATAGATAAATTCCATTACAAATAAATACGTTCAGACAATCTCACATTCAATGCATGAAAGCTGCTTATTATTTCTTCAGGTTATAGCTTTAACACATTAGTTTGATAACAGGAACTCCTTTAGCAAGAAGTAACGTTCCTATTCTGTGCCAAAAAGAGCATTACGCAATGTTAAGTGCTTTAATATGCTACTATATCTCGATATTGCAGCTTCTTGGTTCCCATATGTGCCCTACTCTTACATACCATAAATATTATTCTCTTCAGCTTCTATATGAAGTTGGGCCGAACTTTTGTTACCTATGTCAAGTAGTAAGGCCCAAACTATGTTGTTTCTTCGATTTTAGGGAAGTTTCCGTCATTAGGATATATCGTATCATAAATATATGGAAAGTTCTGAGAATGGCATGAGTGCAAGTGTATTTTAGTAAGAATGTATGTTACAAGTCTCGAGAAAGTTTAAAGATACAAGCTTAACTACTCGCGGTAAAGTGGACTACAGAGCATCCAACATGAACTTACAAAAACAAATTAAAATGAAAAATCACATATTGTATCAAAACTTCACCTAAAATTGATTTATGATACAATTATTGGGCACATTGAATATAATGTACAGTACGTACATGGTAATACAGCGTTAGGAACATTGGCTAATTTTATTTTACTTATTTATCCTTTTATTTTTTAAATTTTACTCATATTTTACTGTAGTTTTTATTTTACTTATTCAATTTGATCATCAACTACATATTTTCAGGCTAGGAATAGATTACTATTGTAACGATTTTAGGGTTTGTATCCCAAAATCTCTATTACAGAATATAATTATAATTTCCTTTAAAACAAATATACAATTTTATTCATCAAATAAAATATAATTTCCTTTGAAGAAAAGTTATGTTCAGTCATGTCGATGTAGAAGGAACAGATTTATTTTCTCATTATCATTATTCTTACTACAATCTTTGAAATTGTAAGCTCTTTGAGCATGAAAAGACATTGTATTACCACTATCTTATTACTAAGTAACAATGTAGAGTAACTGTATTATCGTACAAAGAAAACATCGATAACTGATAGACAGAGACAGAATTACGAGCACACATTGTCATACTACTCCGGATTATCAAGTTTATAGTTTATTCTAGTACTATTGTTGTCTGTAGGAGAACATTCTCACGGTATTGCTCCTAATGAGCAAAAGAAAAAGAATAAAAAAAATACTTAGCCAATCACGAGCTAGCGAGACGACGTCATCCGCTAGTTCGCGCCGACGCAGAAACCAATTTTGTCATTTCTGAAAAATCGAATCTACTAGTCACTTCATTCGGAATCAGTTTGTCGTTACGTCAACTTGTAGGAATTCCGATAGTAAAATGTAGAACTAACTTTTGAATATAATGTAACGTTAACTTGGGAAAAGTATGTAAAGTAGTTTTTTGATAATTAATTTTTTTTAATGAAATAGTTGGAATCCCATTCATTTTTGATCAGTTTAAGTGTTATGTAGTTTCGTCATGAAGAGGATATAGTTCCCCAAAATCCGCTAAAAGGTAACCAAAAAAATTTCTTATCTGTATTTGTATAACTTTGGAAAGGTAGAACCGTAAAGGTTAACAATAATTCTAGATTCAATTGAAGTAGATTTCTTTGAAACTATGATGACTGTTTACTGAATTAATTTTCTATACAAAAAAAAAAGTAACTTAAATTTATTTTTTGACTGAGAAAATCGATTAGGATATGATAAAGTAAAAGTTCTAGTTGATCATCTTTGTTTAGCATTTTAATAAAACTTAATAAATTTTGAAACAATTAACAATTTCGAAAGAATTTAAAAGCTTTTTCTTAAAAACTTAATGAACATCTAGTGAAATTATTGAGTATTGTCATCATGTGTTACTGTCCGTTTCCGGACATCTCAAATTTAGATAAACAAGAAATTATTCGGGAATTGTATTCTTTCCAAACAGCGGTGAATGTAACCGGCTAGAGCATCATGTAATCAAGGTTTCGTGGTACCCAGACTATCAAATGCAGTACCTGGAGATCACTGGGTCAAGGCTGACTATCCAGGCCTGTCCGACTTCTAGGAGATGAAGTATTATCATCGATTTCAATTCTGAGGATGAACATCCAGGATTAAATACCGAAAGTATACTACGTTCTCAGTGATATTAAGTGAAATTAACAAAAAGGTTTCGACTAGAACTTCACAGTTTTAAGGTAACAAGCACATAAATTTTTCTACGAAAATCTTCGTATAAAGAGATGGGCCCATACTCTAAAAATTCGGCGTAATAAATTTCAAAATTAAATATTTAACTAAATTAATTGGGACTGTCTTGCAAAATTATAGTATTGAAAATTTAAGTAACTAAAACATCACTTGTCCTCGTAATATAGTATGAATATGTAACATTTTAGCACTATTTTTGATATTTTGTGAAGGGTACAATTTAATTTTTTTTTGGATAATATTATAACGGATTCCAACTATCACTTGTATTTTTATGACATCACCTAGCCAAGGTATCGTATGATGAGTGCTTGCTGAACTATAATCGATAATAGGAAAGGTCTATTTTCGATTATAAATTTTATATTTTATTTTCTAGCAAATGCCGTCTCTTAAATTTTTCAAAATTAACTTTCTTTATAGACGAGCATTTCAACTGCGCCACTCTGCTGTTAAAATTGAAATTAATAAAACAAAAAGGTGACGTTTTCAATTGCGCACGCGCTACTTTAAAAATTTTGTTTGTCTGAAAATAGGCTTCAAAATTAAAAATTAAAAGGTGTAAAAATTCAACTACGCCGTCTCTGACTTAAAATTTTTTTTTAACTGAAAACTAACCTTAAAGTAGGAAACGCAAAAGTACTCATCTCACGAGACAATGACAGGAGAGGTTATATGGGTCGATAATCTGACAATCAAGATAACATAGTTAAACGTAGAATTTAGTGTGTTTGAAACTTGAATTTGACTTATATGTAACCGTAAAATGACATAAGATTTGAACAAAAAAAAGTGGTTTGAATAGAGAATGCAAGATTTTCGTAAATAGGCTGAACTCAATATAGGTTAGCTTAACGTATACATGAATCCCGTATCACCAAGTAAACAAGCGTCACCTCACACGATGGAAAGTAAGACGATCAATTATTGGGAAACCAGGAAAGAGGTACATAGTGTATTCAATTTTGATTTAATACCTAGTGCTAAATTCAATCCTAATTATATCAGTAAAGAATGTTTAGTGTTTGAACTTGAAACTCTCGGCATTCCGCCGGAGACGTTATCAGAGTATGACTTAGACACATTGCGTGCTAAATACAGAACAATTGTGAGCGCGCCCGATCCCAAGATATCTCGTATTATCTATAATGATGAAAGTAGTAAGGTTGCCTTATCTAAAATTGAACACCAATTGAAAAAAGAAGCCGAATATTTGTCTGGCGTTCCTTGTCAAGTTAATGTGGATAGAAGTGCTAGTATCAAAAAAGGAATCAGTATATTTTTTCATATTTTGAACCGTATAACCCAATTACTCACGTATGCTAAGGAGACTAGCGATCAGGAATTGATTAAGGGGTTGGAAAATTCGATAGTGTCGGCTCAAGCCGTGTTCACCCAGCTAATTGACTTAAAACCATTTCTTAGAAGTAGGGCCACTTCGCCAGCGGGTGACAATTTTGAAACACCGAATTTTGTACCCCCTAGTATTCAAGTACACGATACGGAAAAGGCGAGTAGTTCCGGAATTGTCAATCCAATAGGACAACCCAAATTAAGTTTGGACATTGAAAAGGCTCAAAGAAATTTAGGAGTAAGACTACCTATGTCAAACGTGGTTACTGTTGTTGAGGATAACAGTATGTTTCAATATGTCGATAAGCGTAATTCAGATATTAATCGAGAGCCGGTTACTACTAGATTTCTTAACCCTCAAATGAATCTTCAAAACAATAGATTTTCCGTAGCTCCTGGACATACGTCGAGCGTGCACCAAACATCTTATTCCGCACTTAGCAACATTTTCACTAAATTATCTAACCCTATTGAAAATTTAATTAAAGAATTGCCTATTACCGATGGACTTTCTGTCGATAATTTACTTAAATTTATTAGCGTTTCTTTGAAGATCAAAGAACGAGGCAATATTTCAGACCAACAACTTTTCAATTTAATTCACAGTTCGACAATCGGACCTTTGTCCGAACGACTAAATTTAGCAATAAATCTTAGCAGTTCTTTTGATGACTTTCACCATGATATCCTGACCTATTTCATTCCGACGAGACTAATCTCCGTTATCGAACGCGAACAGTATGGGCGTCTACAACAGATAGGGGAACCTCTAGCAGCCTACTTAGTAGCCATTAAAGATGCGGCCAAATTATTAAGATTAAATAAGTCCGAGGAAGAAATAGTTTCAACTATTTGTTCCGGCCTGAATCCCGAAGAAAGGTCAAGGTTAGTCTTTCAATTTCGACCTAGAAATTTTAGGGACCTAAATGATTTGTGTGTCCAGTCTCAAAACATTCAATTTGCAGACATAGAAAGAAATCGAGTTGAAACTATGCCTATTAGAAAAGAAACAAGACCATGGAATGAAACGGGTACAGTGCCTAAGAAATGTTATCACTGTCAAAAGGTAGGCCATATAGCTAAAGAATGTAGATCAAACCCTAATAGTACAAATTTTCGCGGAAATACCTTTAGAAATGATAATCAAAATTCGAAACCTAATAATGTTACTAGAAATTTGAGCACAGTAAAATGCTTCAAATGCCAAAAGCTAGGTCATTACGCTAATGATTGCAATAATAAAAAAGTATGACTATCTTTCGAAAACAAAAGAGTCAATTTTGCAAAAAACAAATCACAAAATTTTATTAGTAAATCGGAGGCTAATAAAAACCATTTCGTAAATTCACTAAAACCTGTTGCCCTTCGTAAAAAATATGAAGCCCAGTTTTCCAAAAATAAAGAATCAGTAAGTAAACGTAAATTAAATAATATTTCAAAAAGAAAAATTAGGAAACCTTTCAATAGATTAAAAACTAAAGCCTTAACTAATAAAGTAATACCTTTCGTAAGTTGTGAATTAGGAAATAATACAATAAATTCTCTAGCTTTAATTGATTCTGGGGCTTCCCAGAGTATAATTTCTAAAAATACTTTTGATAAATTGTTAATTGAAAATCCTGACCTCCATGTAGTGAAGGAAAATTTTAATTGTGTGACCGCCAATAAACAACGACTTGAATTAAAAGAAATAATATTAATAAAAATAAAAATCGAAAATTTCAGTTGGAAATTTCGTTTTTACGTTTGTGAAAATCTTTCGGTGCCTATCATTCTTGGGTGTGATTTCATTCACCACACACAATTAGTAGTAGACTTATTTAATAAAAGATATTACTTCAATTTTCGGCCTCAATTTAAATTCTCTTTCGAAAACAACTTGAAAACCGAATCACTTAAAATTCAGAATAAAATCAGTGCGGATGACACTAAAGATGAGTTAACTGTTTCTCAAAAAGGTAAACTAGATAAATTATTAAATACTTTCAATGATGTTCTTACAGATCGTCTCGGTAGAACAAATTTAGTAGAATATAAAATTCGTTTAACTTCTCACGAACCGGTAAGAAAAAGCCCATATCAATTAAATCCTATGAAAATGGAAATTTTGGAA
Organism: Conomelus anceps; assembly: GCA_948455865.1. NCBI lineage: Eukaryota > Metazoa > Arthropoda > Insecta > Hemiptera > Delphacidae > Conomelus > Conomelus anceps. Next base: position 39,800,514 of record OX418225.1, on the reverse strand, counting down.
GACAAAATAAAAACTATGCTTGAACAAGGAATTATCCAACGGTCAACCTCAAGCTATGCTAGCCCATGTTTCTTAGTCGCGAAAAAGGACGGGGGGCAAAGATTGGTCGTGGATTACAGAGCCCTAAATAAAAGGATAGCCTTAGATTCGACTCCTCTCCCAAATTTGGAAAATATTTTTCATTGGTTTCATGGCGCTACATATTTTTCGGTATTGGACTTGAACCAGGCCTATTATCAAATGCCCTTGGCAGAAGAATGTAAACATCTAACAACTTTCTGTACAAGTAGAAATACTTTCATGTTCAATTCCGTTCCGTTTGAAATAAGCATTGGAGCTCAAGCATTAACATCAGTCTTAGACAACCTTTTCGAGGATATTAAATTCAAATTTGTGTTAAATTATCTCGACGATATTGTGATTTATTCCAAAAACTTTGAGTCTCATCTCGAACACATAGAGGTAGTTTTAACAAGGCTTAAAAATGCAGGCTTCACTGTCAAACCTGAAAAAACTAATTTTGCTAAAAGACAAATTTCTTTTCTTGGCAACCTAGTTGACAAAAATGGTATCACTATCGACCCTAATCGTACGAATTCGATTAAGGAATTCCCTAAACCAAAAAATGCTAAGGCCATAGCCAGATTTATCGGCATGTGCGGATATTTTCATAAATATATTCAAAATTATGCAGAAATTGCTGCACCTTTAAATGATCTAAGAAAGAAAAATACTAAATTTGTTTGGGAAGATAAACATGAAAATGTATTTCAGAAATTAAAGTATGCCATCATGAACCCGCCAGTTTTAAAAACAGCTGATTTTTCAAAAAGGTTTGTTCTACAGACAGACGGGAGTTCTACTGCGGTCGCCGCAATTTTGTCACAAGAAGTAGATGGAATTTTGCAGCCCATAGCATATGCTTCTAAAAAACTGACTCAGCAAGAATGCCGGTATTCTACTTATGAGATTGAATGTTATGCTGCAATTTTCGCCATGGAAAAATTCAAATTGTACCTCCAACATGCTAAATTTCTTTTGTTGACCGATAACAGTGCCTTATCATGGATTTTGAAACAAGATAACAAGGTAGGTCGTTTAAGTCGCTGGATATTAAGACTTTTATCTTTCCAGTTCGATGTAAAACACATTCCAGGCAAGTTAAATGTAACCGCCGATTGTTTATCCAGGATGTTTCAGGATGAAATAAGTCAAGAAGAACAAAAATTGATCGAAACTGAATTTGAAAATGAAAATCTTTTAAATTTCGTAAATAACCTAAAAATTACTGATTTCCCACTCGTTTTTACCGACATCAAAATTCATCAAAAAAAGGACCCATTTATTTCGAATATAATGAATAAAATTTCTAACAATGAAAATCAGTTCCCTTATAGCATCTCTAAAGATGTGCTAGTGATAAAAATAAGAAATCAAGAAAAATTAAGAATTGTTTTGCCTAAAATTCTAATTCCACTAGTGTTTAAATATTACCATGATTCCGCTATTGGAGGACACTTAGGTGTCAGCAAAACTACTGCTAAAATTTTTGAAAATTTCTATTGGCCAAAAATGAAAAAAGATATTCATTATCTTGTTCAATCTTGTGCTCCATGTGGACTAAGTAAACCCGCTCAAAAAACTAATTTTGGTTTCCTTTCCTCAAAAGTTCAACAAAAACCCATGGAAATGTTCCATATCGATACAGTAGGTCCATTAGTTCGTTCCACACAAGGAAATATGTATATATTTACTTGTATTGACGTGTTTTCAAAATTTTCGTGGTTAATACCACTTCGTAAAACTACGTCGGATTCAGTTATTAAAGCTCTAAAAACTATTTTCGTAAATTTTTCCACCCCTAAGACGGTAATTTCCGATAACCACTCTATTTTTACGTCTTCAAAATTTAAAAATTTCCTTTTTGAAAATTCCATAAAAGCGGCTAACACTAGCCCTTACTACCCTCAAGCTAATCAAGTAGAAAGGCTACACCGAAACTTAAGGAGCGCCCTTACTGCTTTTCATTCTAACAGCCAAACCCGCTGGGACGAGACGTTAAATTGGTTGCCACTGGCGTTTAATCTAGCAAAGCACGAAAGCATAAATGCAACTCCTTTCAGTATTATGTTCAGATACGAAGCGAATCACCCCTTGTCAAACGCTTGGAACATTTCTGAATTGTTACCAAACAAGAGCGGTGACGACACAATGAAGATATGGAAAGAGGCGAGAGATAGTCTCACAAAAGCGCATAATAAACGTAAACTAAACTACGACAAACATCGACGCGAGGTCCCATTCAAAACAGATGATTTTGTTTGGACCCGTACCCATATTTTGAGCGACAAAATAAAAAAGATATGTAAAAAATTAAGTCCGCGTTGGGCAGGACCTTTCAAAATCGGGCGATTTCTCACGGACGTCACCGTAGAATTAATAGATCCCGACAGTGAGGATGTTATTCACAAAACACATGTGTCTCAACTTAAGAAATTCTTTCCGCGAGAAAGCGAAGAAGAAGAAGATGATGGAGAAGAAGAGTAAGAATTGTTGTTTACTAAATACAGCGATCAGCTGTGCATAATAACACAACGACCGAGCAAGGCTTTGAGTTCGCTAAGTAGGTCAACCGAGGGTCGCTACACTCGTAGCAGTAGACCGCTCCGTAAGCTAGGCTAATCTGAGGAACCTCCCTTTGCAACGTTCCGTTGCCTTGACACACGCAACGCGTTTCATAACAGCAACACACTGTTGTATATGCTATGGTAGCAGAACGTGGTTTGTTTACAATTTAGAACTGGTGAGGCGCGCCACCATCTAAACTTGTCAAACCTACCTTTAATTAATAAAATAATAATCTTTTAAAGATATATTAGTAAGTAATAAAATAATTTTTGACTCTGAAATTTGCAATTTCTGAGAATGTATAGGAAATATTCTAGAATATCCATAAATAATTAACCTTGTATGTGAAACTAAACTTGTAATGTAGTTCATTAATCTATTTAACGATGAAATTAGATAAATATTCCCTTATGTAAATGAAACTTATCAACTTAGTGTAATTATTATAAATTTGAACTTAAGAAGGAACTTAGATTTTTTTGAAGTGAAAGAATTTTTTTTGATTAGATGATAGACAACTACACTTGATGTTCTCTTATCAAGTAGATGCTCTTATACTGATGCACCTTTAATTCTCGTTTTGGTTTTCATCGTTTGAGATCAAAAATTATCTAGATAAACCTTTTTTTTTTACTGTAAGCTACGATTGTGGACGCATATGACTAGCATACCTATTACCTTTTTTTAGTACTGGATGATTTGCACTTCTGTTGAAGTACACCAGATTGTAGTTGTAGTTGGCCACTCAATGATAGTCGAATGTACAAAAAAAATTTTTTTTATGGAAATTGCTGGAAGAACTTTAAATTTAGTAAATTTTGGATTACTCTTGGACTTGATTTATTAGACAGCACTTAGAATTTATTTTGTTGTGCATCACTTGAAGTTTCGTTAGAATGCCTTGAATCTAAATCGACTTGTGGTTTTTCAAGACATTTTGACTTAATAAGTTGATGATAACACAACTCGACTTTGGTTACTAGTCAACATAGAAAATTTTATTATTAGTTATGTTTTGGTACCTTATTTCTAAATTTTTTTTGCATCATATAGGATATTTTCAGATGTTGATATACAAATTTGTCATGGTATTGTAATTGTAACTGATTGTATTGTAAACTTTAGGCATGTTTCACATTAGAAGAAGGGGGAGTATGTAACGATTTTAGGGTTTGTATCCCAAAATCTCTATTACAGAATATAATTATAATTTCCTTTAAAACAAATATACAATTTTATTCATCAAATAAAATATAATTTCCTTTGAAGAAAAGTTATGTTCAGTCATGTCGATGTAGAAGGAACAGATTTATTTTCTCATTATCATTATTCTTACTACAATCTTTGAAATTGTAAGCTCTTTGAGCATGAAAAGACATTGTATTACCACTTTCTTATTACTAAGTAACAATGTAGAGTAACTGTATTATTGTACAAAGAAAACATCGATAACTGATAGACAGAGACAGAATTACGAGCACACATTGTCATACTACTCCGGATTATCAAGTTTATAGTTTATTCTAGTACTATTGTTGTCTGTAGGAGAACATTCTCACGGTATTGCTCCTAATGAGCAAAAGAAAAAGAATAAAAAAAATACTTAGCCAATCACGAGCTAGCGAGACGACGTCATCCGCTAGTTCGCGCCGACGCAGAAACCAATTTTGTCATTTCTGAAAAATCGAATCTACTAGTCACTTCATTCGGAATCAGTTTGTCGTTACGTCAACTTGTAGGAATTCCGATAGTAAAATGTAGAACTAACTTTTGAATATAATGTAACGTTAACTTGGGAAAAGTATGTAAAGTAGTTTTTTGATAATTAATTTTTTTTAATGAAATAGTTGGAATCCCATTCATTTTTGATCAGTTTAAGTGTTATGTAGTTTCGTCATGAAGAGGATATAGTTCCCCAAAATCCGCTAAAAGGTAACCAAAAAAATTTCTTATCTGTATTTGTATAACTTTGGAAAGGTAGAACCGTAAAGGTTAACAATAATTCTAGATTCAATTGAAGTAGATTTCTTTGAAACTATGATGACTGTTTACTGAATTAATTTTCTATACAAAAAAAAAAGTAACTTAAATTTATTTTTTGACTGAGAAAATCGATTAGGATATGATAAAGTAAAAGTTCTAGTTGATCATCTTTGTTTAGCATTTTAATAAAACTTAATAAATTTTGAAACAATTAACAATTTCGAAAGAATTTAAAAGCTTTTTCTTAAAAACTTAATGAACATCTAGTGAAATTATTGAGTATTGTCATCATGTGTTACTGTCCGTTTCCGGACATCTCAAATTTAGATAAACAAGAAATTATTCGGGAATTGTATTCTTTCCAAACAGCGGTGAATGTAACCGGCTAGAGCATCATGTAATCAAGGTTTCGTGGTACCCAGACTATCAAATGCAGTACCTGGAGATCACTGGGTCAAGGCTGACTATCCAGGCCTGTCCGACTTCTAGGAGATGAAGTATTATCATCGATTTCAATTCTGAGGATGAACATCCAGGATTAAATACCGAAAGTATACTACGTTCTCAGTGATATTAAGTGAAATTAACAAAAAGGTTTCGACTAGAACTTCACAGTTTTAAGGTAACAAGCACATAAATTTTTCTACGAAAATCTTCGTATAAAGAGATGGGCCCATACTCTAAAAATTCGGCGTAATAAATTTCAAAATTAAATATTTAACTAAATTAATTGGGACTGTCTTGCAAAATTATAGTATTGAAAATTTAAGTAACTAAAACATCACTTGTCCTCGTAATATAGTATGAATATGTAACATTTTAGCACTATTTTTGATATTTTGTGAAGGGTACAATTTAATTTTTTTTGGATAATATTATAACGGATTCCAACTATCACTTGTATTTTTATGACATCACCTAGCCAAGGTATCGTATGATGAGTGCTTGCTGAACTATAATCGATAATAGGAAAGGTCTATTTTCGATTATAAATTTTATATTTTATTTTCTAGCAAATGCCGTCTCTTAAATTTTTCAAAATTAACTTTCTTTATAGACGAGCATTTCACTATAAAAAGTAATAGATTATTATTTATTGGTTATATCAGTATAACAGTCATTACAACGGATAATGCAAATGCAATATTATTTCTGCACAATGCAGCTCTATTTTATTATTATTTTTTGTATAGTGTATTATTTATAGATTGAATTTTCTGAAGGTCAAAATAATAAAGAGTGTTATTGATCAGTGAATTAATCCAATTAATTATTAATCAGTAAATTGGTGAGTCTAGAAAGATAGTCAAGTGTTCTTATTTTAGTTTGTTGAAACATTATGTTCTCTCAAAATAGGGTGCGAATTACTTTATTGCAAGATTTATTGTATGATTTTTATGCAAGTTTTAAGGTTATGTTTGAGAGGCCAGTTTGTCAGATGGTCAAAGAATAGCCTACACAGTTTTTTGGTGCCATTGTAAAATATTAGGATTTTCAACGATAATTTCAAAGTCAGCCACGAATCTATGATATTCTTTATGCCATGAAAACAAGGAAATCGGTTTGAGGAAAATTATGCAAACTCATTTTTCGAATCTATCTTTAATTATGTAACAGTAGGCTACGTGTTAAAGTATATGTAATACCGGTAACTTTAATACAATATTGGAGAGTATAAGGAATACAATGAGTTTCAGGAGTATTGGAAAGAGTAAGAGTAAAGAATGTATTCTATTCCAACCACTATAGTTATTTATTCATTGAATTTCATTTCTGAAGTATTTATTTGTTAAGGGATTTTCAAATTAGGATTAACAAATCTTAACAAATTTGGGGAACAGCTATTTATTTTTTAATCATTAATTCAATAATGGCAGGTCTAGTTCAGCTTTAGGGTGTTTAGACAACTTTATCAGGAAAGAAGGAAATTCATCTTGAACTGTTAGATGTATAGGCAGAGTAAATACTAAAAAAAATTAGATTCATGTAGGCTGTTCAAGAGACTTGTTCTCCTAACTGTACACTGCTTATATATGTATGAAGCTACTTTATATGTAAAAAAGAGTAGTATTAACCAAAGTTATAACGTACACGATTATAATACAAGACGCCGAGGGGATTATCACTTAGTGAGTCACAATAGTAGCTTATTTAAACAAAAACCTAGTTATACTGGTAGGAAACTCTACAATATGCTACCGCAGTTTTTAACGAGTCTTGAAAATATAGAAATATTGTAAAAACAGTAGAAAAATATTTAGCTAATAAAGCTTTTTATAGTGTACAAGAGTCCCTTTTACATCAAAATTAAACCTCGCCCCAACTAATTGATATAGTAGGCCTAATATAATTATGGTAACTAGTGTATAAGATTGTATAATAATTGTGGATATGAATTGTCTTATACTTCTTAACTAGTATCGAAGACGTAATCTGAAAAAATCTCAAGTGATTAAAGCATTCTGTCAAGAATTTTTTAATTACATTTTTTTTTCAATTTATGGATTTGAAAATTTCAAGATGATATTGAAGCTACATTTGTATAAAAGAGTGATATTAACCAAAAATCTTGACTTACACGATTATAAAACAAGAAGAAGCCGAGGAGCTTATAAAGATTCATTTATCCAGAAAATAACTTCCTATTTTTGGACTTCAATAACATAGTTTACAAGATAATTTATTGAAAAGCATATTCTCATACAGTACAAAATCCATCTTCTATCAAACTCCATCCGATAATCGAAACTTTTCATGAATTGAGTGCCTTTCCTGTGCATTGGCTTCATTGCAAAGCACTTGATGATAGTATTTATAGTGAAGTATACGTGGTAGCAGGGAAGAAGATACTGATGCTTGAAGAAGCCGAAGAGAAATTAGAAACCAATAATGGAGTCGGTGAAGGAAAACGGAAAACGGAAACGGGGAAAAGCGAGGAGAGAAATGGGAAGAAAAACGGCGTTCTTCAACGACAGTAATGATAATAACGAGAGACGTGAAGAAAAACACTTAAGAAGCTATCCTACTCTTCCGAGAAATGGAAACCTCTATAATTCCTCAGGCAACACCCTCTAGCTTCCTATCCTATAGCCGTGATAAGAATAGAAACTCACTGGGCACGTTACTAGGATATACATTTTCCGAATTCCTGTCGTTTTTTCAAATTCTTAGTAACAGGTTCAAAACTCCATCTGGGTATCTCCTCGTCAGTAGACTTAAATGTTTTGGAATGGCAATCAAATTACTGTAGCTTATTAGATTTAAATAAAATTAAGGAGTTATTAATTTAAAAAAAAACAAGATTATTTTTTATTTAAAACTTCACACTTAAAGCGTATAAAATCATTAACATTTAATGATTCATAAGCATTCTTCAGCCCATTAACGGTAGGGCAAATTATGATGACCGTCATGAATTATGATCTTGTATTGTGATTGTCATAGGAGTTTTAAAGTTTCAGCCTTTTGAATAAGCTAACACAAATGATACAGAGTGTTTGAACAAGAACTCCCTTGTTTTAAGTATAAATGAATTGGTGAAATTAATTAAAAACTACGTCAATGATTACATACAATGACAGAGGGTACCTTCAAGTTTTGTTTGAATAGCTTTAGATAGCTCTAGAAACTATACTGTCGACAAAATATACACTTTTTTTTGAGGATGAAGTCTACATAGGTCTGGGATCTGTGCTTCGTTGAATTCTATGATGGCGATTGATGATTTGGACCTTCAGTTTTAGGTGGGATCTGATCCACCGGTAAGAGAACGATATTTTTTGATGGCCAATCAAAGAGTGTCCAGGAGAAAGCAGCTTATCTCTATCTGATTGAACAGATACCTGCTGAGTTGGACCTATAGTTTTAGGTGGGTTCCGATCCACCGGTAAGTGTTTAACAGCAGAGAACTTTATTTTTTGCTGGTCAATCCAGCAAAATAGAGAGACTGGAGTCTCTCGGATACTGGAGTTCCGATTTAGTTCTTAATGGTAGAAGATATTCAACAATATAAAATGCAAAATATGTGTTGCAGGGAAGCAGCACTGGTACGAGGAGGCCGAGAAGACTCTGAGGAGGAAGCTGGGGCCCCGCAGCGAGCTGGGCCGAGCGCGCAATTTGGTGCTAATCGTTGGTGATGGCCTCAGCCTGACCACACTGACCGCGGCCAGAATACTCAAGGGACAGCGGCTCGGTCAGCCGGGCGAGGACACTTTACTCGCATGGGAAGCTTTCCCGGCACTCGCACTTGCCAAGGTTCGTTTAGGTTTAGTCTATTCTCTTATTATGCACTTCTATTGAACTGTTGCTGGTGGCAATTGAGGTCTTCCATGAGGACAATAGACATTACAGACGACCTACAGGAATTTAGAGTGTCAATACATTACAGACTAAAATAGTGTGGACGTTATCCAAGGGATCCAGAGCTACTTTATATGTAAAAACGAATGACATTAACCAAAATTTTGACATACACGATTATAATACAAGAAGTCGAGAAGATTATCACTTGGTGAGTCAAATAGTAACTTATTCAAACAAAAACCTAGTTATATTGGTAGGAAACTCTACAAGAAGCTAATGCAGTTTTTAAAGAGTCTTGAAAATATAGAAATATTTAAAAAACAATTGAAAAAATATTTAGTTGATAAAGCTTTTTATAGTGTATTCTTTCACATCAAAATTGAGCCTCACCCCAACTAATTGATTTAGTAATTATGGTAACTAGTGTATAAGGTATAATTATTGTTGATCTGACTTGTCTTATACTCCTTAACTGGAGTCTCCAAGACGTAATCTACAAAAAAATCAGAAAAATGGCAGTAAAATTGCTTTTCTTAAACTTTCTTTGTAGTGGTGAACGTATATTGTAGAAGATATCCATAATGAATAATAAGACGAAGTTGTCACAACCAAATTTATTAAAAATAGTGAGATACTAATTTCAATTGTTATACCATTATCAATCTCAAACAAACTAAAACTAAAGTACAAAGTAGCTTAATACACACTGAACACGGGAAGATGCTATTGGCCAAGGGATAGGCTGACCTCCATTGACTGTTTGTGATTGGCTGAAGGCCATAACAAGTCACGCCCATTGGTGGGAGGAGCAACAAGCAAAAATATGAATCAAATAAAGCACTAAAACCGTGAACATCAAGAAAGTAGGACAGAAGAATAATACACAAGAAAAAAGGCTAGAATTGAATCTTTTTAACTTGGGAAATTGAAGCCCACTGAAATGCAGTCAAGGTCAACCGAGAAAGACACGAAAGCGCCAAGTGAAACCAAGTTGGTTGTATTGAATTGGTTAAAATAAATTTGATCATTTAAACTAGTATTGGAATCATCTAAAACAGTATTGGGAGTTTAAATGATCAAATTTATTTTAAATCAATTTAATACAACTAACTTGGTTTCATCCTAATTCTGACCTAAATTTGAATAACGGCGCTTTCTTGTCTTTCTATCTACAAAATCTATTTACAAAAACACTCAAGAATTGATAACCAATTCACAAGAAGCAAAACGCTTTTCCGTAGCCTTTTTTCAATCTTTTTCTCCCATAAATTTGAGTTTATTTATTTATCTATTTATTAGAGTTCAAGGGACAACCAAAAAAATGTATATCTATTGTCATTGTTCCTGAGAAAGCAGTTTTTTCATCCTTTCTTTTCTCTAATATTGAGAAAAGCAAACGCTTCTGAGAAAGAAATTATTTGAAATAAATTGTAAAATGGTTCCTATTCGAAATCACTGAGCCTGAAATTCGAATGCCAACAACATTCTATTCGAGCTGGGGATAAAGAATTGTCATCATTAGAGCTCGGAGCTCTTTACAATGGAAGAGGGATTGAATGAGTAATCTGAGTCTCGAGAGTTCGAGTTCAATCAGAAAAAGTCGGATTGGAGCTCTGCAGAACAGAACCTCTTTTATCAGTTAATAGTATACGGTAGACGAGCTAGAGCTAGAGGTATTCAGATTAAGGAAGACCTGGCTTATTAGCGATAGTATTCAGTAGAAGTATAGAATACTACTAATTTTTCAGGACTAGAATAAATGTCTCTGACAGAAAGTTTTTTTGATGCGCCACAACCATTATAATGAGAAAATATTTCACACAACTTCCAATCATTTAACTTGACATTGTTATCGCACTTACTGCACTGCTGATTTTCTAATCCTTCTTTGAAAACAGACCTTTCAAACTTTCAATTCAATCCTAGAGATTGCGCATAAAACAAAGAACGGTCAACACTACTTTACATATAAATTAACTGAAAAGAAAATTGACCCCGAATCCTGCCACCTTTTTTGAAATACTAATAAGGATGAAAAAAGAATGGGAATAAAATAAAAAGTAGAAAAAGGAGGAGAAGAGAAGAAAAATGAAAGAAAGAAGAAGAAGAAGAAGAAGAAGAAGAAGAAGAAGAAGAAGAAGAAGAAGAAGAAGAGGAAGAAGAAAATGAAAATAAAAAGAAGAAGAAAAAGGAGAAGTGGATGAAGTTGGACGAAAGAAAGGAGAACGAAGGGGAGAAGGTGGAGGAGGAAGAGCAGAATATAAAGGGGGTGGAGAAGAAAGGGGTGGTAAATAGCAAAAGTATTAATTATTTCTAATACAGAAGAAGGCGAAAAAGAACGAAGAGAAGAAAAAAGGAAAAGAATAGGAGACAAAGAAAAAGGTGAAGAAGATGATGAAGAGGAAGAAGAAAAATAAGAAGAAAGAAGAAGAAGAAAAAAAAGGAGAAGAAGAAGTGCAGGAAGAGGAGAATATGGATACAATATAAGAGAAGAAGGAGAAAAAGAGAACAAAAAAGGGGAAGAAGAAGGAAAAGAAGAAAAATGAGCAAAAAGGAGAAGAAGAGGAACACGAATTTGAATAAGGAAAAGAAGAACGAAGGGGAGAATATGAAGGGAGAAGAGAACAAAGAGGTGGTAAATAGCAAAAGTATTAATTATTTCTAATACAGAAGAAGAAGAAGAAGACGGAAAAAGATGGAAATGGAAAAGAAGACAAAGAAAATGGTAACGGAGATGATAAAGGAGAAGAAAAAGGACGAGAAGCAGAAGAAAAAAGAGAATAAGAAAAAGGGAAAAAAGGAGAAGAAAAGATAATGATGAAGAAGAAAAAGGAGGTGGAGAAGAAGAAAAATAGCACAAAAAAGGGGGAAAAGAAGAAGAAAAAGAATAAGAAGAAGAAAAAGGATAAAATGTAGAAGAAGGAAAAGAGAAAAAAGGAGGAGATGAAGAAGAAGCAAAATGAGCAAAAAGGAGAATAAGGGGAAGTTTGATAAGGAAAAGAAGAACGAAGGGGAGAAGGTGGAGGAGGAAGAGCAGAATATAAAGGGGTTGGAGAAGAAAGGGGTGGTAAATAGCACAAGTATTAATTATTTCTAATACAGAAGAAGAAGAAGAAGACGGAAAAAGGAAAATAATAAGAAGACAAAGAAAAAGGAAATAAAACAATAAAGAAGAGAAGAGGAGGAGGAAGAAGAAGATGAAGTAAAAAAGGAGAAGAAGAGGATAGAGGAATGAGAAGAAGGAGATGAAGAAGAAGAAGAAGAAAAAGTAAAAGGAAATGTTGAAAGAGGAGGAAGAGCAGAAAATGAAGAGGACGGAGAAGGTGGAAGAGGACAAAAGAATGTGTGGGGAAGTTTATAAGTACTAATAAAGAAAAAAAAGCGGAAGATAAAGGAGAAGGAGGAGGAGGAGGAGGCGGACGTTCTGCTTAAATAATAAATACAGTAATTCAATATTCCTGTAAAAAGTCAAAACCTATTCCACATTATAGCTATCAACAATATTGAAGCTATAAACTGATTCAAACGGTTCGACCAAATTCAAATAACATTTAAATGACGCTTTGAAGTGTCGCAGGTCTGTCATTCACACAACAAAGTCATACAGGAACAGTTTCCGGCAACTTGTTTTCAACGGAACAAAATTCCATTCCTGGAAATGCTCGACTAATTGCTACAGCCGGCATTGTGTATCACGCCTTTGGAGCTGGAAGCCTTTCCTTACTTCCATTATAAGTCTCATAACAAATGATTGCGGTGTGTCTTTATTACTTCTCACTTGTGGAACACCTGTCGTGTGACACGACACGGAAAAGAAAGCGTCACGACACGAGAGAAAGAGGGATTCTTTCTTCTATCAAGGGGCGCTGTAAAGATGCTCCTTTGATAATAGGAACGCTCCAACGACTACATGTTACATTACCTATTATATGGGAACGGGTTTGAGAAGAAAGCTCATCAGTCTTCCTGCTTTGTTTTGTATCAATGATATCGATCTTAAATAAGAATGTTACTTCTCTAAAGTTCGGCATGGCTCTGTGTTATCAACTCTGTTGCTCCTTACCTGGGACAAATCAAGTGGTGGGGGGGGGGGGGGGGTGGATAAAGGTGATGTATATCAATATGTATCATATTTGGGAAAGTTACATTAAAAATGTAACTAATTACAAGCAGTTACTCTCAAAAAAATGTAACTGATTACAGTTACAAGTTACATCTTCAAAAATGTAACTGAATACAGTTACAACTGAAAAAAAGTAACTCTTCACCCAGTTACAAGTTACATTTCTTGCCAAAATCGAAACCATTATTATCGTTGGTTGTATATACATTTTCGCTTGTATTTAGTTAGGCAGTAAATATGGCTGGAACTAATTCGTTCTTGGCTATTGAGAAGATTTTTTATACTTTTGTAACTTGTAACGTTTTTTACTAAGTTGCCAAACAATTTGCAAGATATTAAAAAATTTGGAGAAAAAAAAAGGAATATTTGGTAGCCTTATCTCTGTATTCTTCACAGGAGTTTGAAGATATTAATCATTAATTTAATTGACTTTTGTTTGTACCTACTAGTTTTACATAACTTTTGAGATTTGACACTATTCACGTGTATCGGTGTATTTGTACATGTTAGACGAATAAAGATTGTTTCCTAATAATACTGTTACGGGTTCTAATGGCTAAAATAAGGCTGGAAACATTAAAGTTTACACTTGCACTTTATTTACACAAATTAGTCTATTCACACACACTAATTGCAAGTTCAATTAATTAATAAAGAAAAAAAAACAGATCAACAAATGACAAGCTAATACTTATTTTCCGTAATTATTTACAAGAATTAATGAACAATTAATTACAGGCTGATCAATAACAAAATAAACAAGAGTCAAATAAACTGTACAATAATGTAGAAAGAAATGATAAGAGAACAATTAATCACTTTCAAAACACAGTCCAATTCGTTATTTGACAGTCCCAAATAATATCACTTGACACAACGTATTTAAACTATTAGTAAGCTGCACAAATAATAAACTCTTGTCTCTGCACTTCACACTGGAATCGAGCACTGTTTACTCCACTGGCACGAGATCTGTAACACAATCTGACACACGAGCTTAAGACTAACTGTCACACAAGCTTTTGTAAGACTCAACTCACTGGTTCATGTGAGCTCCTTTATATACGAGATAGTTGTCACAATTCCAAGAACTAGCAGCTTCTAGATGATTCAAGGATGCTGTGGAAGGTAACAGAATATAGTAAAACACGACCTCGATTGTTCAGGAAGTTTGTAGAATTCTCGAGAAACTGAATTGAGTGCAAGGGACACAGATATAAAGGATAGAAGTGAGAAAGACATCTAACGAGAGAGAACGAGAAAAATCAGATTGCAAGTCACATTTGTCAATGAAAACAATGTAAATTGAGCAAGTGCTTTGTTTGCTTTTGTAACAATACAAACAAAAACTAGGATCATTTATTTGTGAATATAGTGAAATTTGTGAATATTGCAAGAGGTCATGTGCCACATACAAAACACCTAAAGGATGAATAATCTAGTATTGAGTTTTTTTAATTATACCAAAATTCGAGATATTTTTATCATGTATCTTCAAAAATCAATTTAATGCTTTGCCTGAGCGTATTAAACTCTTACCAAGAACTGTCTTTCGAAGAGATTTTAACACTAGTTGCTGATATGACCAATTTATGAAATAAGTGAATTGCATAAAATTTATATCTGCTCACTCAAGCACTTCATGAAATTTAAATATGCTAATTCAAGTATTAAATTATATTATATAAGATATTCAGGAACCAGGAATTTAAGTAACCGACTGATGAGTATTATATTTTAGTTGAATATATTAATTACATAAATAATCATAATTCTGTTTGAATATAACGCGTCAAGTTTCATTAATCTTAATCAAGTTTCATTAATCTAAATCAAGTTTGCATTGTTTTTTTTTTTTTTTAATATTCTCATGTATTGGCAATAGAAAAATTAGTCTTTGGAAAATTGGCTGTTTAATGCTATCGTTGTATTCAAAAGATTTTAATCTTTAATTAGATTAAAATTCAATTGTAGTGAAAAGTGAAACAGATAAATCAAAGTAACCAAGCTATGTTTATAAGCAAATTAAATTGCATTGTAATACAACTTAATTGCAATAAACTCAATCAGAATCGGCCCAAATTGAATGAAATGTTGTCGCTGTCATACCAGATAACAACATTGATTTCTTTGTGAACATGGATGACTGAATAAACATCGCAAAAATGGTTCAATTGCTGGCTGGTACATAAACACCAATATGTTTATCAAAAGCCCTGTTGCAATTAATTCATCATTCAGTAAACAAGATCATGTCTGCCATGTCCAACTAATTAACACTTGAAGCGCCATCTAATGAATAATACTGATCATAAGATCAACATTGAATAGGCAATTGAAAAAGCATCCGTTCCCCATTTGTTGTTTTTCGATTGTCATAAACGAAAGTTGAACTGCAATTTCAATCATTGTTTCGCCAAATACTAATTTGGGAATTCGCGCAAGTTGCCTAATCAGCAATGGGAATTTTGTTTTTCAATCAATCAATTGATTCTAATTGTCGAATCCAATTAAATAATTTGATTTATAAGTGCAATACCATAAATACGGTGCAATTTTGAAAATTTTAAATATTAGAAATACAGAAAATTATGACCAGGCTAAGCTGGAAATTATAATCGATAGTTTTGTCATTTTCATTGCTAACTCATACGTAATTTTAAAAGAGAGCTATCTGAAGTACTGTTCACCCACCACGAGAATAGAGGCGACGTATGAGGTGTGCGGGGAGGCTCTTCTTCGCTGTCTCTCTCACACGCTGTTTCTCTCTTTCTCGCACACTTCCGTCTACTACCCAACGTGGCTGTATTTGTTTAGTTGAGTTCGCAACGTCGCCTAGCAAACAAGACGAGCAATTGTTTTACAAATGCTGCTAAATTCAAAAACCGGTTTACTGTGTACCCCTACCCGGCCAGATCCTACATTCCTAGAATTCCTGCCAGCTATATTCTCGTGGTGGGCGAACAGTACCCACCTATCGTTCATCTCTCAATAGACTGACTATACATAAGTCAGAAATAAACCCGTTACACTTACGACGGTTAGTTAACTGACATTAAACTCCTTATTAAATTGCTGGCTTTCGTGCAACCGGCCGTCAATGTTTCAATGCCCGGAAATATGGTTCGTTTACTGGAATGTAGAGCCACTTCCTGATATATTATGCCACCATTTCGCTCCTAGACAGCAATTAGCTTGTGTCTGTGATGTTGGGTGCATGTCATCGTCATCCCTTTGCCAGGGGACATCAAAGTTGGCATTATCCTTTGTAAAGTCTTGCTTTTATTAAAGCCACCTCTTGTAATACAAGTCACCCTACCCCAGAAGCCATTATCATCATCAGTGGTGTGACATTTCCTGGGCAAGTCAGACGGTCTTCTGATATATGTATGGCTTTCCCTTTCCAAAAGGATGTAATTCTCTACAAAGCATATATTCCACCATCTGTCATTCCATATTTGAATTTTGTTTAGTGACGTGTTGTGATGAAAATCCTGCGGGAGAATAATGTACTATGCAGACTGGCCGACTGGAAACAGTAATATGCTCGTAAAAAGAAGATTTATATTATCTGTCTTAAATAATGGACTCGGAATAGCAAATAAATGGTATTTCGACTTCTTTCGTGAAGAATTCAGATAGGTACCGAAAATGATTCTATTATTCCATATTCAGAAGGGGTTTTCATAATTATTGTGCTTGATTAAGCTTACTCTGAGGTAGTTTTAATTGAAAATCTGATTCTAATGCACCTCAACTACAGTAGACGCCTGGATCAGAAGGCGAAGAATAGATTTATTCAATTATTATGGGAATTTTTTGAGAAAATGTTGAATATTAATAATTATTTCCTGTTATTTTTGAATAGTGTCGATTTTTAATTAAAAGAAACTAGGATAGTTTATTTTTTACAAGGTATGTATACTACTCATTTGACCACGTTGCAGGTGGATTTTAAAATAGGAAGCATTGAATTGAGTTTATTTTTTGAAAATACATTATAGTCTATTTATTTCCTTTTGACAATATATTTTGTTAAAATCTTGGATTCCATAACAATCTGCGTTGTTTATATTAACTTTTTGTTGTAACTTTAATGACTTGCAGTCAGTTTTATATTGTGAATATATAATAAATGTACTCACATTAGGCTGAACGTTTTCGAGGTATTGAATCTCATCTTCAAGCCTAATGTGAGTACATTTATTATATATTCACAATACAAAACTGACTGCAAGTCGTTAAAGTTACATCAAAAAGTTGATGCTGTTAAAAATAGATCAATCTATATGTGATTTGATTATAACATTGGTACTGTTTTGAAACGTCAGGAAAAAGAGAAATATTTTCTGCGCTGTGTCAGTAATAGCTTCCGTTGAGCGATAACAAGCATGTTTTGTTTACTCCCTCTGTTCTTCCCTCGCCTTGAAATCCATGCAGAGAGTTCTAGAATGACATCATCTAGTGTTCCCTGGGATGTCCAGAAACTTGTATAAAGTGGGAGCTCTTGTAAATATTGGTTCATTCATTGTTCAAACTTCATTGACAGAACAAGTGGCAGTTATACCCAGTGGCAGTTCCCGGTTATGTTCATACAATCCGTATTACCAGTGAGCGTTACTACAGACTGTGTTATACGAACGTTTAATGTGTTAGTGATAAACGCAGTATATTGTGACAGATAATTATTCAGGCTTTGTTAACCGTTTATACAGTGACAGACTGCTTCGCAAATGTTTCAACCGTTATGTTTTAGGCGTTTCTTTCTTAATTATTAAACAGTTATTATTAAATTTAATATTTGATCGGCTTATCAACAGTTGATGATTTATTTTGGAACAGTAACATAGCAAATTCATTATTGATTTATTCGTCTCTGATTGATTTCTTTTGTGTCATATAACTGATTAGTGCGTGTTGTAAGTAATTTGTGTAAATGAAGTACAAGTGTTGCCAGCATTATTTTAGAGATAGAAGCCGTAACAGTACTGTAAGTCATGAAGTTATATTCTTTAACAACGACTTTGTTATAAAGCAGATATTAGAAGTTCGAAATTGATATCAAAACACCTCACCTTTTTCATGCCTGACCGAAGCAATTTTATAATGAATCTACTTTTATACTACATTGATTTTTGAAGATTAACTTTAGACCAATCAAAACTCAGTATTTCTTCAAACAGTTCAGAAATAAATATGATTGCAAGAAACCCAATGATTCTAATCAAGTTGACTTTGTATCCTCAAACTTGCTATCAAGTG
Organism: Conomelus anceps; assembly: GCA_948455865.1. Taxonomy (NCBI): domain Eukaryota; kingdom Metazoa; phylum Arthropoda; class Insecta; order Hemiptera; family Delphacidae; genus Conomelus; species Conomelus anceps. The sequence goes on along the minus strand of OX418225.1, from coordinate 39,782,216 downwards.
CTGTCCCTGGTGCTGAGTGGGTGGGGGGGGGGGACTTGATTCTATCGGAACTTTACTTGCGAAGGGGTAAGGAAGGAGGGGTTAAAAAAAAATCACAGAACCCCAATTATTGGAGCCCCAAACTTTCGAGCTGACCCATCCTAGATTGTACCGTATCACTTTAGACAGTCTATCAGCCCATTTGAGGTGAACTGCAATTATCTCTTAATGCACTTGCCATGTCAATCCTCGCTTATCACCTGTTGACTGCTAACAGTCCCAATTAGTCTATTCAGTTATTGATTGGACAGGAAACAGGACATATCAATTAGATGATTGATCACCCTCTAGATTAGACACATTAGATTGTAGTTCACCTCCAAAATAAACTATAGGCCTACTAGATAAGATACAAGACTCATTTATTTTAATTTTTTGTAAAATAGACATTATAATTGTTGCAGTGGATTACTGATTGAGTTCATTACTGGGGAATACCCCGTACCCGTTTACCGGTACTTACAGTGGCTTACCGTTTACCGGTAAATGGAATTTTACCAAAAACTAGGGCATCTGATCGGTCTACTCAAATTTTTGAACTTCTATGAATTTTAATAGACCAATCAGAAGCTATGGGTGCCCACAGGGGGGGCTATGACGCAGACTGCGTCATTGAAATATTCTTGGGGGTTCAAAAAATGTTGTGGGGGGGTGTAAAGTGGATTGAAACCGTGTTTAATGTGACGACATTCAAAAATATATTACGAAGTCACCAGATAGAATGTCAATTAATGACAACAGATTTATAATTATTATTATACTATTGAATATGAATTAGCTTAAATAGTTATGTTTAGGATTTGTACATGAAGTTATTGATTGGACAGGAAACAGGAAATATCAATTAGATGATAGATGAGACATGAGAGCTAAGAGGGAGGGGTACGGAATGGCGCCACTGCTGTGATAGATAGAAAGAATACGGGAGACTTATTTTTCGCTTTTTTGGGGGTGCTAAATTTAGGGGAGTGCGTCATGAGGTTTGAGGGGGGTGGGCACCCCTGCAGAAGCCTTGGTTTCCGGTAAATTTCATTTACTGTACCGGTAAATGGAATTTCACCAAAAACTAAGGCGTCTGATCGTTCAAATTTTTGAACGTCTATGAATTTGAATAGACCAATCATAAGCCTAGGTTTCCGGTGAAATTTCATTTGCTAGTAAACGGTAAGCTTCTATGAACACAACCATTGTAAAAATAAGTGTTATTTAAACTAGAATTTTTTGCTAATCCTGACATTATTTTCATAGTGTATCATTTTCATCCGCATTGCTGTTTCAATGTTTCCGATTGTGTTGTATTAGTTTGTTAGAAATAGGAAAAGCTTGAAAAATATTGTATATTTTAAATATAGTATAGCCTACTGATTGACAGTTCTGGAAAAATGTCAATTAAAGCATTGAAGCTGTATAAAAAAAGGATGGAGTTATGTAAGGAATGTGTTAAAGCAGGATGAAAAAGGAGTAGAGTGAACTGAGAGAGAGGTGAATTAGTGAGGCAAGCTCCAATCCTCAGGTGGCGTTAGCCTTTGACAGCAGGAATTAATTGGACAAGCTCTGATATCAGAAGGGCAGCCCAATGACCTCTTGATTACTATGAATCATTACTGCTATGATTGCTGAGACGCAATCACCGGGGCTATCCTAAATATCAGTAACATGTCAAATTTACATGATAATATTTCAATAATATTCCTACAAAAAGCAATGTTTGAGTTCATGGGGTCTTACCGTTTACCGGTAAATGAGTTTTAACGAAAACCATGGCGTCTGATTAGTCTATTCAAATTTTTAGAATGAATAATAAGGTTTGAAGTTGTCACAACCACATTTATTGAAAACAGTGAGATACTAGTCTCGGTTGTTACACCATTATCAATCTGTTTCAAACTTGAGATTGATTATGGTGTAACAACCTAGTATCTAGTATCTCACTGTTTTCAATAAATGCGGTTGTGAAAACTTCAAGATTTATTATTCATCAACTTTATCTGACTGAACAGATACCTTAATTTCTCAAAACCATAGACTGACTCTCTTTGTCACCTTCGCCACTACAAAGAAAGTCAAATTTATAAACTTTTAAAAATTTGAATAAACCAATCAGACGCCTTTTAGATGTCATTTCATTTACCGGTAAACGGTAAAACTCCTAAAAACTCAACCACTCATTAACTTCAAACTTTCAGAGACAAAGAAACTTAAAGATTGATCATTTCTAAAAGTACCTGTGAGCATTCCCAAATGATGTTTCAAGTTCACCTTTTCAAAATTTTAAAATGGTACAAACAATGGTATCTGTTCAATCAGATAGAGATAAGCTGCGTTCTTGTAGGTCCTGTTTGTAACGGTGACCGATTAGATTGGCCAGCAAAAAAGACACTGTTCTCTGCTGTAAAATCACTTCCCGGTGGTTCGGAACCCACCTAAACCTGTAGGTCCAACTCATCAATCACATTCATCCACTCATTACCCACGCACAGGTCGCAGACCTATGTGGGCTTCATCCACAAAAAAAATATCCTAACTCAATTAGTCTGACCTGGAAGCTACATATCAGTCCTGTTCTCCCAAATGAATATTCGGGTTCAGCTTTTATAAATTTCAAAATGGCACAAACCTAAGAATATCTCAACTTGAGTGACCTAATAATCTCGAACGTTTGCAACACGCTGAGCAAGTCAGCCAGTTTCTGAGTATCAATTCCCAAGATATGGCATGTAACTGCAAGGATGGCAAATATCGCGGCCCCTCATAAGAGCAACACTGGTCCAGTGTGTAGGGTAGATTCTAAACTTTGCTACTAGTTTATTCACCCACTGAAACTAATTAATCCACTAGACAGGGTCAAGCTCTTCCAAGATAAAGTGAGTTACAACAATCTAAGTTTAGTGAAGTTAACTCGTTGTTACTTCTATACTTGCCGAGATTCCTTAGAGTGATAAGACTGGTAACTATAATGCAACTTATAATGCAGCTTGAGTTTGATGCGCTTGTTTCAATTAGGTACTACCGACAAACGCTGTTTATGCTTAGCCTCCTAGATCACTGACCTCATAATGTTTGATTTTTTCTATGAGGGTTTGTAAAGGATAAACACTTTGTTTCGCCATTACCTACTGATCTGGATAACCTTAAACATCGAATAAATCTGTGATTAATTTAGTTGATTGTAACATGCTGCAATGTGTTTGGGAAGAGTTCTCATATCGTATTGATGATGTCCGTGCTGCAAGGGGCGGCCATCTTAAATAATTGTAACATGTCAAATAAAACTTGACTGTGAGTACAATACATGTACATAAGTAAAAATTTTTTGATATTTTTCCATAGTAAAATATTTAATCACAGAATCGGTTCATTCTTTTTGAATCACCAGGTATGATCCACCTTGTTTCCACTAGTACGGTATATAATAAAAACCTTGAAAAGCACTTGAAAGTGGACCTTTAAGTGGAACATGAGTGTTTGCGTCGCCTGACGATGCTCTTAACAACAGAGTGAAACGGCCGTCACACCATAACGTGAGTCACAATTTCCACTTAAAAGTATTTTTCAAGTTTTTATTATGAAATTATATGAAAACAATTCTTTATAGGGCGGAGTTAGAGTTTCTTCTATCACTCAACCTCAGCGAAATACAAAACAAATAAAAACTTCACATAGAAGGCCCAGGCCTACTACAATGCCTGCGGTACGCCGGCTACTTTGGTAGCAAATTGTCTAGACTTCGAATCTATTCATAGATCGTTCATGATTATAAATCGGAAGTCAGCGGAGGAAATACTACTTGGATATTACAATTATTATAACAATTGCTAAATCAATACTGTAATTAGATGATAATAAATTACCAATTCTCATTTTAATTTTATCAATTGCACTGAAGACTTTTGATGTACGAATATTGACAACATTATCAAATATTAATGCGAAAATTCAATGGATGCTATCACCCAAAAAATCATACTACCGCCGGGATACAAACCCGAGACATTCTTTTTCGCGGAGAATGCTATACCCAACTGAGCGACGGAGAACCAACTGAGGTACGGTGGATTTTAATTGAAATTCAAATAAAATTGTAAAAATTCACTTACTTATAGCAAAGCTGCAGTCGATTGCGAACCTTGGCCTCCTCAGCATCACGCCTCCATCATCGTTTTCATTAACCAACTCATTCAAGCTTTTATTACGCATGCGCAGATCCTTCTCAGCCATTTGTAACAAGCTCCTCCTTGAGAGAAAAAAATGTAAATCATCCATTAACATTATTTTTTTAAGATGAGTAGAATTGGGAAAATAAGCTTATTTAGAAGAACAACATGAAAAAAATGTGAATAAGGATTTTTTAGGTAAATGAGGATTGTTTTGGCGGTAATCTGTAAGCCTTTAACAGTTGTGAATGTGTATGATTTAAATAAATAATGTTTTAATTAATGTAATTCGTTTAATTAAATAAATGTAATTAAAATAAGTTTGTTGAAGAATTTTTTTTAATTGCTGATGATGCCCACATGAGTCCGAAACTTGTGCGTGGGTAATGAGGTGAATGATAACCTATAGATGCCAGACGGAAAAGCGGGATTCGAACCCACGACCGCTGAAGCGACAGTAAGCCTCAGCTAACAGCGCTAAGCAGCCCGCTTAGCTGTAAGCTATAAGCCTTTATTAGTTGAGAATGTGAATGTTTTAAATTAATAATTTTTTTATTAATATTATGATTTTAATTAGTTATGTTTTAATTAAATAAATGAAATAATAAATCTGTTTTTCCAAAAAAATGTTTGTTAGAGAAATTTTATATGCCCAATTAAAAATAAAATTGTTTTATTTCAAAGGTAGCGTAAGACGTTTTGAAACAGTCAGCAGATTGTAAGGAATTTGATAGTGTCAATTAACAACTACTATAACAAATTTCCTGTCTTATATCACAGTTTCCAATAGAAAAAAAAACCTTCAGAAGGTACCTTATTGGAAAAAAGGGTTTCAGCACGCTTTTTAATACCTCATATCTAGTTGCTAAATGTTCGAATGTTGAAATAAAATTGAGCTTAAAAAGAACATAGAAGCACTAGAAGCACCCTTCAAAGTGAATTTCATTGGCTTATTGGAAGGTAGCGTACTGAATTCTGAATATTAATTAATTCCTGTTAACAGCCAGAGGCCAGGTAAAGTGATGCACCAGACTGTTTCAATATTACTGAACTCGAGAACTTTTTCAATAAATTTGCACTCAATGTCATCTGCCTTGTAGCTCATCCTAACTTCTCTAGCTATTAATTAAATACAATAAAACATTTATACAGCCCTTATAGACAAGATACGTTATATCTCCAATATGATAGTACAATTTCTATTTCCACTTTGGTTAAAATGTTGATTTTTGGCAGAAAAATCCAAGTTCATGCCTTCATTTGGCAGATAAAACACTACTATCTATAAGGAGGAAATCACAACCCTTCTGAAGAAAAGAGGATTCTGCTCAATAAAGAATCCAATGGAAGAGTCATTTATAGAATTTATTAGTAATATTTGTGTATTGGAAAAAATGTAGCTTATTTTTTTCCAGCTAAAAAATTATAGATTGTCCCACATCATAATCTAGAATAATTAGTTTACGAAAATAACAATATTCAGATTTTTTGCTTTCTACAATTCTAAATACGGCTCCTCTCAAATTAATTTCATTTTCGAAATTTTATGTATTTCCTAAAAGCTCTTTATATCCATTTGTATCACTATTTAAATAAATTATCCAACAGTAAGTGATCCCTTTATCGTTTGTTACTATAGTGTTCTCTTTTGTTTTTGTTTTTATTGAGGATGAGACTTGTACGTGGGTAATGAGTTGGATAATGGTAATTGATGAATTGCACCTACAGTTTTTGGTGGGTTCTGAAATGATTTTACAGCAGAGAACATGTATTTTTGCTGGTCGATCCAATCGGTCACCTTCCAAAAGAGGGCCCAGTATTTCATCTCATCTTTATCTTTTTTTTATAGAGGCGAAGGTGATATTATGGAAGACATCCATAATCAATAATAAGACTTGAAGTTGCCACAACCACATTTATTGAAAACCGTGAGTTACTAGTTTCATTTGTGACACCATTATCAATCTCAAACAAACTAAAGAGTTTTAGTTTTTATTGAGGATGAAGCCCACATAGGTCTGAGACCTATGAGTGATTAGTTGTTATTTTATTAGTTGTAATGAGTTATTCTATTTTTTCAATAAACTAACGTGTTTTAGTTTGTTTGAGATTGATAATGGTGTAACAACCAAAACTAGTATCTCACGGTTTTCAATAAATGAGGTTGTGACAACTTCATGTCTTATTATTCATTATGTATATCTTCCACAGTATCACCTTCGCCACTACAAAGAAAGTATTTCCTAGTGCATGGGTAGCCACAGTCGAAAGGTTTTGGAACTTCTTACTCCACCTAGACCATTTTGATCATTCTGTGGAAGCATTTTAAATTGTATACTATTTATGTGTTAAATAGATTATTTTCTAATGTGTGTGTAACCATAGCAGGAAGGTTTTCAACTACTCATCCTACCACGACCTGAAATTTTGTTGTAATTTATATTTTTTATTGTTTATTTTTTTTTTTTTTATTTATGATTGTGTGTAAGATGTTTATTACAGTAATAAAGGAGCGACTTGATGATCACTTATTATAAAAGATAATTTATAGGAATTCCAAAATAATTTCATCAAGATATCATAGAATATAACAGAAATATAGTGGATATCAAGAGTTTATGATAAATCGACTCATTTCATGAGACATTTGGATATTTCCATGAATTGAAATATCATTTTTGTTATCACCAAAGGAATTTCATTGATTCTTCAAAATTGTTATAACTAAAGATTGAGAGATAGAACTGATATCATTTGGAACATTCGATATAATTTGTTGTGGGAAACATATCCCACTAAGATTTCGATTCTAAGTTTAAATTTTGTGAAAAGCACTTTTCGGCAATAGCCTGTCATATTCACATTGATTGTATGTTAGCTAAATAAATAAACACCTACAAAATAGCGAAATAGCTATCGGTATAATAAGTAAATATAAAATTCACCAGATCACCAGAAAGTATTTACAACAATTATTCATACCGACAATTTCAACTGAGTTATAAGCCATCCAGTACGTGATAATAAAGCTGATAAAGTCTTAGCTTCTCGGTCACCCGTACAAGAGCAGTCTTGAGCGCTTGTGACTTAACATCAGAGCCACCCAATACATGTGGATGAAATAAGAGCACATGAGTTTTGAAGCAAAAGAATTCGCTCATGAACCTGACATATATAAGACATTTGGATATTTCCATGAAGTGAAATATCATTTTTGTTATCACCAAAGTAAATTCATTGATTCTTCAATACTGTTATTACCTGATAATGGTGTAACAACCGAAACTAGTGTATCACGTTTTTCAATAACTGTAGTTGTGACAACTTCAAGTCTTATTATTCATCATCTTTATCTGACTGAACAGATACCTGCAACGGCTCACGGCGTTCCTATTGTCTATTAATTATTGTCCTATTGTCTATTAATTATTGTCCTATTGTCTATTAATTATTGTCCTATTGTCTCCTATTAATCAATTAATTTCATATAAATGTTTATTCAGTATAAATAAATAGATGTCAGGTTATTTAGTTTATTAACATATTTCTAATAAAGGGACAATATCTAGTTCAATAGAGATACAGGGATGGGTTTAAAAATATGATATAAAATACATTTATGAAGGTACCTACTTCTCATTGTTAAATTGCAGACATACAACCTGGACGCCCAGGTGGGAGAAAGCTCAGCATGCGCCACGGCTTTACTCTGCGGCGTCAAAGCCAACTTCGAGACAGTGGGCTTGGACGGAGGAGGTCGGTTCGAGGACTGCTTCTCGTCTTACAACTCAAGGGTGGAGTCGCTTCTCACCTGGGCACAACAAGAAGGCAAGTTTCGGTTAAGTTTCAGTTCCTGCACCATTTTGTGCATAGTACCACGGTACTATGAACAGCATACCTGTCAGTAGTTAGCCAAAGTTGTCTATTGTCTACTAGAACTAGATTTGCATTCCATTTTACATATTCAATACATTAAAGTTTCCTAATAACTTACTCTGTAGAAGGTTCTTACGGGAAGAAAAGTTTAAAACGTTTGTGCAGAAAATTGAAAAACTTACCGATTAATAATACATAATTGCATGCAATACATATTCCAAGATTTGAATGCATTTGAAAACCTATATTAATTATTATTCTAGAGTCCAAATAGACTGGAGAGTGAAGAGCTCATATCAATAAAGAGATAAACAAGCTAATGCTAAAACAAAATTTATATTAACTTTTTATTGTGAATTCAACGACTTGCAGTCAATTTTAATTGTGAATAAATAACATTTCTACTCACTTATTTATTCACAATTAAAATTGACTGCAAATTGTTGAATTTACAATAAAAAGTTAACAACACAGATCGTCATGGAACAAGAAATCCAAGAACAAAATTAATATCACTTGTTATTAAGGCATATCAAGGCATCAAGGCCTTATCGTATAATAATAGACTCTATATATGGAGCTTATATAGCTTATAAAAATTATTAAAGCTTGTAATGGTTTTGCTTAATGTGGTCATATCATATGTCATTATCATAATTATGTTGAATTTGAAATAATTTTTGAATTTTCAAGTTACTGTATTTACATATCATATTTCATATCATACCATATGTCATTATCATTTTTTTGTTGCATTTGAAATAATATTTCGATTTTGAATATCTCTTTACTGTATTTACAAAACATTCGAATTTTAGAGCAACGTTGACTTTCTATAGCTACATAACCCAAGGCCTACTAGATGCGTTCAAGGCAATTTTTGAGTTTTCAATTGCAGATTGCTGACTTTATATTATACTTTTTTTATTGGGGATGATGCCTACATGAGTCAGGAGACTTTTGCGTGGGTAATGAGGCGGATGAGTGAATGATGAGAAACATCCATGGCTGAATGAGATTCGAACCCAAGGCTGCAGGAAACGAAGCCAGCCAGAGACTTATCATCACAGACAAGCGCTCCAACCAACTGCGCTACCAGAGCCGCTGTTTTATCCATACTATTTTATCCATCGTCTAACGTTATATTACAAAACGGCATTCATCCATGGCCTAAACAAAAAAACACACCCGCTCCCAACATTCGAAATTCGAAGTTACTTTAAATATTCTTCCAGACCTCACATAATTATTTTACAGCAATTGTATAAAAACATAGCATGCATAGTTTAAAACAAATTATTATGTTTTACTAATATAAATATTGTACATATCATTTATTAGTACATTATAAATTTTTCATTATTTTGCTATTCTAATATAAAAACTGACACTGTATTTTTCTATCATTTATGTTATTGTGGAACGTTTATAAAAATTTTAAATAATTTCATGCAAGTAACTTATAATTTATTCACATTATGTAGAACGTATTAAACATTTAAATATCATAATAATATTGTACTAATACCAGGTCACAGTAATGCACAAACTTTATTAATGCAAGAAAAAATAGTCTGGATTTCTTGTTCCATGACGAACTGCGTTGTTAATATTAACTTTTCATGTGAAATTTAACGACTTGCAGTCAAATATTTGACTGCAAGTCGTTAAATTTCACATGAAAATTTAAAAAATAGTCAACTTTTTGGTGAATTTAACGACTTGCAATCAATTTTTAATTAAGAATAAGCAATATTTTACTCACTCTGCGATAACATTTAAATATGTTATTTACTCACTCTACAGTGAGTAAAATATTACTTGAAATTTGACTAAAAGTTGTTAAATTCACCAAAAAAAGTTAATACTTGAAACACAGTTCGTCATGCAACAGGAAATCCAGGAAAAAATATAGTTATTATGAATAACTTTAATAATATCAATCTTGTTTTGCATACAAATTTCCATCTTTTCAAGTTTCTGCAGCAGAAAATTTCTCCAATTCATTACCATATTTGATGCTTTCAACTATTTTCCATCATATTCGAATATAAAATACAAGCTCTACAATACAATATAAGGACATATTCCAATGAGAGAATGCTGATTAATGTTGAAGTTTGTAATGGCATCCTATAAGATATTCTCATTTCTTATATCGGAGCTGAGAAATGAAGGAAATATTATTACTATTTGAATAGTTTTACCCTGAGGTGTATAATATGATACATAGTAACTCACTACTTGAATATTTTACAAAACTCTGATGTCATATAAAAAATAGTTAATGCAAATTGTTTCAACAGTCAGCTGTACTTCCATTTTTTCTCCATTACTCCCTGGTAGTAAAATCAAAAGTTTTGCTCAATCCCTAGTCACAGAACTTCCAAACTATTTAGCAATTGAGATTGTACTGCCATGACTTACAACTCACACTCCACGGCGTGAGATGGTAATTTAAAAGTTGAATTATAAATGAAGGAGCTTAAATGCTTCGCTCAGAAGCACAAAGAAAACAAACGAGAGATTTCAACTTTCAGCACAACGTTGCCAAGAAAGCAATAACATAAATGCTTGGACGTTTGTTTACTTAGCAAGAGAATATTGTAATTTGCGAGATAACAGTTACATTATTATCTGTTAAGCGAGCCATTTCATTGTACTTAAAGTTTATTGTACACTCATTTTCGTGTAAAAAACTAAACACTCGCAAGATGCGATCTAGAATCATTGTTCTATGAGCAGAATTTGAACATTACTCTGTTAAAATGGGAAGATGCTGCACAGTTATGTTTGAAAACTGAGGAATATCAGCTTTGTTTTTTATTCACCTAGATATTATGTGCACTAAGAAGTTGTCAAGCAGTATATTTTCAAATATTTTTGTGATATTCTCATTTTTGTTGAAAACTAAACTGAGAATCTTTTTGCAATAGAAAATGTGTAGACACGAGTTATTTTAGTAGAAATTCTACTAAAATAGAGATAGACAAAAATCAAAGTTTATTTTTCTGTGATGTTTCTCATGGCGAAATACTTGATGGATAATCTAATAAAAACTAGTAGCCTACTGTATTTCTATTTAAATCCCGATTTTTACTCACTTTTACTGGAGATACTGGAGGGATGCATTCCACTTCCAAAGAGAAGCTTCATCAGCCTGCTGTTTGATGAAGCTTCTCTTTAGAAGTGAAATGTATCTCTCCAGTACAAGTGAGTAAAAAACATAACAAGTGAGTAACAAACATACAGTATCAGCTTTGATATAAGATTGTTTATTTTTCCTCATGACAGTCAACAGATCGAAATAGAACAACAATGAAATGAATCAGATCAAGACAACAATTTCACAAACATTTAAATATAGAAATGAAAAAAAATATTAATATGAAAATATAAAGATAAGGTAAAACTGAGCACAGTTATTTTAAACTGGAAAGAGTTATTCATTTGAATTAAGATTAGGAACAATAATAATCAGAATTGAACTATGAAATCTATTTCATCATTATTGTAATGATTAGAATTTTAATTTTAATATAATTCTACAATATTTGAGTTCATTAAAAGACAATTGATAGATAGAAGTACATTAGTTTTTCTTCTAAATTCATTCAGAAAAAATATCTTGTCACTTTTCATCATATTATTCAGCATTCAAATAAGTGATCAATTACAGTAGTGAGTATGAGTAACGGTGAACGATTAGATTGGCCAGCAAAAAAGACACTGTTCTCTGCTGTAAAATCACTTACCGGTGGTTCGGAACCCAACTAAAACTGTAGGTCCAACTCATCAATCACCATCATCTAACTCATTACCCACGCACAGGTTTAAGACCTATGTGGGCTTCATCCATAAAAAATATAGATACAAGTACGGTACATTAGTTTTTCTTCTAAATTCATTCAGAAAGAATATCTTGTCGCCTTTCATCATATTATTCAGCATTCAAATAAGTAATGAATTGCAGTAATATAAGTAAATAGAAATGCATCTTAATCTGATACAATCATGTGAATATGACAAATTATATTTCGGATTGGGTTCTTTGAAAACAAATTCAAATAATTTCATTGTTGAACAATTTTCAGCTCCAAAAGCTGATAAGCTCATAGCCTAAGAGAGTAAAAAAGGCTTTGAAGCAACAATTGAAAATTAATTTAAACAGAATTTATTAATTTCGAATTCCTTTAATTGCTATTACTTAATATTACTGAAATTAATAAATTCTCTTTATGTATATTTGTCAGTTTATTCAATTGCCAGTCACTTCAAACTAAATTAATTTAAAATGAAAGTGTGTTTCTTCTAATCTGGACATTATTCTTATAATTGTCTAAAACAAGAAATTATCTAATTCAAGAAATTGCAGTTTTAAACTCAAACTTTTATTGCATGTAATCAATCCAATTATAAGATCCAGATTTCTAACGATTTAGTGGAAACTTTCAAACATTATTTGATGTGTTTATTGTTACTCCACTTCTTTTTGGAACTAAATAGCAAAATAATAGGTTACGGTTACACCAGCTATCTATAGCATTATTTATGCGAATCATCACCTGAACATGAAGCAATATTGGTCTTATGCATTAGAATAGAATAGAATAGAATAGAATAGAATAGAATATTCACATTCGAACCGTTCTATAAAATATTTGCATCAGAACCCCACCAGATCAAAGTAGGTAATGCCGATGAGGTTTTTAACACAAGGTTTAAGAAGTTTATCAAATAGTGATTTCAAGTAAGTTAAAAATCCGACACTACCTGTAGTTAGCAGCCACATAGATCACATTTATAACGAACTTATGAATATGTCTTATGTTCAAAATCTTCTATATCTTTGACTACATTTTTTTTGAATAGGCCTATTTGAATGTGTCCCTGAAATATTTTTTCCACTAGAAAATGTCTTGTTCCATAACGATATGCGTTGTTAATATTAACTTTTTATTGAAAATTGAATGACTTCAGTCAGTTTTTAATTGTGAATATATAATAATTGTACTCACGTTTGGCCAGGTGTGAGTACAATCGAAAACGTTCGGCCAAGTGTGAGTACAGTTATTATATATTCACAAGAAAATCTCTATTTTAGGATCATGCTAAATAATATTAAAAAATGTTCCCATTGCTGCGTGAGCTCTGAGTTTTATATAAAATGTGTGTCTAGTCGATTTCTTTTTCACTAGAGAAAGAAAGCCCCATCACTCAGTCAAATCATTACTCACTCTCAGAATCTCATTAATTCTATCAAATTCGTTTCTCTTTTGTTTGAAGCAGACGTAAAGAAATTGGATTGAAAAGTTTTCAAATGTCAGTAGCGGAGTTTGGCCGCATCAATATTTCTAGACTTTACCAGCTGTCCCCAATACTTAGCCCCCTCTTCCATCAACTTACAAATGACTCAGCGCTGTAAAAAGGCAAAAAGTCCCTGGTCGATAGCTCTGTAGGGCTACAGCCTACATAAATTTATTGAGTATTGTGCCCAAGACTTAACAAGTTACTTTGGAACTTGCGAGACAAACGCCATTGGTTTTAGCAAGTCAACAAAGTCTCTCCTGGAAACTTGAAAGCTGATTAAAAAGTCGAACGTGTTTCAATATTCAGCGGAATTAACTTCTTGCATAGAGGCGTAGGCTACTTATTAACGTTAAAATCAGTAAACTAGCTAAAATATCTTATCATGTTTAGAGCCTTTTAACCTGGAGCTGTTTGTAAAAAATGAAAACTTTGACGATTTTGCAGTAAGTACAAGTACTAATAAAACTAGTTTGTTGATTTTTATGCAACAGGTCGTGAATACACAGAAAATATGAGCTTTAATACTACTAAACTATTTTTTCTTCTATTTGAAAAATAACAGTGTATTTACATTTACTGTAAATACTGTAAATACAGTGTATACACTCACAACTCAAGCCTTTTTTTACCAAAACCTAGCATTGAAGAAATCTGTGATGTTTACCATGACGAAATACTTGATGAACAATCTAATATCAAAACTGACACTGCATTTCATTTTAATATATTGACTTTACTCAATTATATTGGAAATACTGGAGCTGGAGGGTTGCATTTCACTTCTAAAAAGAAGTCTGATGAAGTGAAATGCATCCCTCCAGTATCTCCAATGAAAGTGAGTAAAGACAATATATTAAATTGAAAAACAGTGTCAGTTTTGATATTAGATTGAAGAAATGTTACTTCAAAGAAGACATTGTCTACTATAATATTATCTCCCATACTTTTCAAATTTAAATGTCACCATATTCTAATATTTTTCAGACTTCCCATCTAATAATCTAATTTTCTTGATTACTTCTAACAAAGTTATCAAATTGTATAAATTGAGAACTCTATTATTGTTTTCTTTTCTCTCCCACTGCTGGTAAACGTAAGTTATAAATGTTTATTTTCTATTTTACCCTGATACATAGCCGCCTAATACATAGAGCGACTAATTTCTTAGATTACTCTGCTTTTCTTTCCCTCCCCCTTTCAACTCCAAACTTTTACTATCCACATATCCCTTTCCCAACTACATGAATTTTGAATTCCTCTTTCAATGAAATGATACTCAAAAATTAAATACTCATGTGCTAAAAAATTTTAAACTTTAGACAATTTTTTTTAAATTTAATACAAGTAATCTTTTGATGTCGACGCCAAATATTTGATGAAGTTTATAATTAATCAATTATATGTTATATTTTAGAGGTTTATGGAAAATTTGACGCCGACTTCAAAAGGTTGCTTGTATCAAATTTTAAAAAAATCAGTTTGTAACTGCTTCATTTTAAAATATTTAAGTACGTATTTGATTATTTAGTATCATTGAAGTAGGTTTCTTTTTTGTTTTAAATTTTTTTATTAACTTTCAGCTCACCATCAGCAACAAAAAATCGGGGAGATAATATCTAAAAAGCATATTTATGTTTTTGTGTGCGGAAAAATGAGTAAATCTTAAACATAAAATCGGATACTAATCAAATTTTGAATCTATTTCACAAATTAACGATAAGTGAGCGTCAAAAAGTTTTCACTGTGTTGTAGTCAGAATAAAAATTTACAAATGAAAGCTTGACGATTTTGCAGTCGATTTAAATCATAATTTTGAAGAAAGTAGACCTGGCATTTGGTGTAAACTTTAGCCTTTAATGGTTTTGTTTCAAATGCAATAATTGTAATTTAATTTTGCAGGCAAATCGACAGGCATAGTGACGAATACGCGCGTGACGCACGCCACGCCAGCGGCCCTGTTCGCGCACTCGCCCAGCCGCTACTGGGAGGACGACAGCAAGGTGCCCGCCAACGCACGCAAATCCTGCAAGGACATCGCACGACAACTCATCGAGGACGAGCCCGGCAAACATGTCAATGTACGTCACTAATACGATGCTCTATTTATATTACGAAATTATTTTCGCGTATTTCTTTAAAAAGGATAAATAAATATTATATTATTGATTTTCCTCATTAATAGAGGCAGTGACGAAAATAATAAACATTTTTTTCCAGATGATGCCCACATGAGTCTTGAGACTTGTGCGTGGGTAATGAGAAACATTATTACATTCAAGCCTGAACGAGATTTGAACACGAGGAAAATAATCAGGTAGCATAATCAAGTATGAAAATAATATACCGGTCGTTTCAAAATGGCCTTTGGTGTTACAAAAATTCAGTATTGAAAAAAGTATTTCACTTGTATACAGTTCGGAACCCACCTAAAACTGTAGGTCCAACTCATCAATCATCATCATCCAATTCATTACCCCCACGCACAGGTCTCAGACCTATGTGGGCTTCATCCTCCGAAAAACGAAAAGTATAAAAAAGTACTGAAAGAAAGAGCAATTCAAACATTTTTCCAAATATAATATTGGTGAGTTGATTATTAACAGTGCACCCACTGGCATAGGCGTAACGAGGGGGGGTTTTGGGGGTCGTAACCCCCCCCCCCCCCCATTGCTTGGAAGAAATTTAAAAAATTGTTGAAAAACAATTAGAAAAAGTAAAAATTAGAAAGATTATTTATTTAATTTGAAGCTAATGTAAAGGAACGTGTAGCTGACACCTCCTTAGTAAGTCAATTCAATAATTCATGAATATTATCTATTAACTTTGGAACTATTGTCTGGATTAATAAAAAAATTCAGAATCTATTTTTTTCTTTATAATTATATTTCTGAAGAATATATATAACTGTCATTAGTTCATAGCAGCAGTATTTTAGTTCTATTTTATAATATATTGTTATTGTCTTTTCTTATTTACTGTACAATTTCTGATGTTGAGAGACAAACCATTCCTCCACACAGGCTATAGCCTAATGAGGAATACACTTAAATTTTTTATTGTATTCTATGTTTTTAATATTTTTATTCAAGTGAATAAAGTACTTGAATTTGAAAAAAAATATTCAAGTCATTTAAGCGCTAATTGAAAAAAGAATAAATTTCGATACAAATTTAATTTTGATTTGATTTTAAAATCACTTGACATCTCCAGCTGACACCCCTATTTTTGTCACCTCCAGAAGTTGACATCCATATCAGGTAAGGAATGAGCTAATTTGATTTCATATATATCGAATGGTAATCATACATATAAAACATATACTAGCCTACACATACTGGAGATATAATAATAATATTTATTCAGCAAGTATTATATACAATAATTTGAAATAAAATTTCAGACATGGTCCCCAGTGGCTGACATACCATGTCAGCTACTTGTGTATGTGTTGAAAAATATACTTAATACGCTGACATCCCCCCCAATTAACATAAAATATGAAAATCATCCCCTAATAGGTGAACTCAGGGTATAATCAACATATATTCAAGTTCTAGCATTCTAAGCATTAGTTAATTTTAAATAATGATTATTTTGAAAGTACTTTGAGATTTTCAAACACTCTTCGATATTTCCTAAAGAATTCGACCTAGAAATGAAGGATTCTTGTTTGATAGCTTATCCTCAAAGTATTTTTCCCCATCAAAAATGATGCCTAGCACATGATTCAATGGTACCACAAAATACCAGTTTAATTCTCAATGGTTTGAATTTCAAAACTACCCACTATGGCCTTAATAATAATAATAAGAAATATGAAGATGTGTCAGCTGGGCGTGGCGGGGGGGTTCATCAGATTCTGGTTCCTTTGCCCTACATGATTTTTGAGTAATATATATTACCGTATATCAATATTATGAGATTTTTGATGAGAGTAATATGTAAGAGTGGTTGACCGGGGGGGGGGGTTTACCCCCATAAGTCAACTCTAGTTACGCCACTGCCCACTGGGCATAGGCAGTAGAGAAAATGTCGATATTTTTTGTGTGCGATCTCTCGTGAGGCAGTGTTGCTACTGAAAGGACAGTGACCGGAATGTTTTTCTGCATATTTACAATTATAGCTTATGCCTCAACTACGCAACGACTTCATTTTCCAGCAAAATCGGTTTCCTACCGATTTCCATAACGAGATTCGACGGTATCTGGATTAGACGTACGTAAGGTACATCTGAAGCAGATCGAACCAGAAACGTTAACATTTTTCCTACAGTCTACGCCCAGCGGGTAAACTGTTAATTAACTGCCATATATATGTGGAAAAAAACTGTTTGAATTGTTCTTTCTTTCAGTCCTTTTTTATTCTTTTTTTTGTATTTCAAAATTCTCGTAAGTGAAATACCTTTTTGCACTGAATTTTTGTAACTCTAAAGACCATTTTCAAACACTGTATATTTTTAATAATAAAATTTAGGTTTCTACTTTTCCATCAGACAGCTTACATTGTCAAGAGTAATTTTAAATTTGCATTAGCATTACACAAATCGACAGTACATGTGACCAGCGATATCAATTAGTGTACAACTGATGCAAATTCGGCACTCTCGTGAGGTCAACCGTCTATAGTTAACAGCATTACAATAATTCTTCTCGTCTGCCTAATTTTCTAACCTCTTTTAAAGCTGGCTGATTTGTTAAACGTTGTATTCGCGAATAATAAGTTAAACAGCATCCGGTCTAATCCGCTGTTATGTGCCATTGGATCCAAAGTAGTAGTAACATACAGGAAGAAGAAAGGTCCTGGCAATTACCCAGGACAAAATCAGGGTATTAGAAGGATCGGCCGAGGATTTGGCAGCTGAGCCAGTTTAATCCTCGACTACGTTCTTGGGTTGAATGTGACAAGGAGGTGCTATATGTACAAGGGAGAGAAAAAAAGAGAAATAAAACGTTGAGAAAGGAAAGTGCTAATAGAAGAAGGACGAGCAAAAAGCGTTATTGAAGGCGTAAAGAAGTCAGCAAAATTGGCGGGAAAGCCGGGTCTCAGTGTCGCTTTTGGCGGCAACTTGAGAGCAACTGAAAAAACGTCTCTCGATTTTTGTGGCTGTTCTGAGTTTTCCCCGCTAGCAGCGTGCTACCTACCAGTACCAGTTCT
Source organism: Conomelus anceps (assembly GCA_948455865.1). Taxonomy (NCBI): domain Eukaryota; kingdom Metazoa; phylum Arthropoda; class Insecta; order Hemiptera; family Delphacidae; genus Conomelus; species Conomelus anceps. The sequence continues at coordinate 39,763,683 of OX418225.1, read as the reverse complement.
CTGCTGTTCAATTAGTTTTAGTTGGGACTGCATTCTTTCAGCACAAAATTGGAATTCCATTCGCAAGAAGTACTTCAATTCCACGAACTTGAGAGATAGAATTCTTTTATTAATTTTTAAAAAACAACTCTACTTAACTCATCTATTAGATTGCATTAAATTAGTCAATTCCGTCCCATTAAATTAGGATTCCAATCGCAAGAAGCACTGTACTTCCATTCCATGAATTTGAGAGAGAATTATTTTAGTAACTGACAAACCCCAAGTCCCCAACTCTATTAAACTCATCCATCATCCATCACATTCCATAAAATTGGAATTCCATTCAAAGGATTTTCTTAGTAACGAATAATACAGAATTTGTCACAACCGCTAAAATAATCAACATTCGAAATAATATAGTTCCGACATTCGATTCATAGACACGTCATTGTCAACCAGGTCAACCTCTTTTTTCGCAGGATAAAGCCCACATAGTTCTGAGACCTGTGTGTGGGTAATGAATTAGATGATGGTGATTGATGAGTTAAACCAACAGTTTTATTTGTCTTTCGAACCACCGGGTAGTGATTTCATAGCAGAGAACAGTCTTTTTTGCTGGCCAAGTCAAGGCGGTCACCATTACACAGAGAGCCCAGGAGCTCGTAAATCTGATTGAACCTTATATGACTCGCGGCTATCATTTCCCTAAAGCTATCATTATGGGAAGAAAACAAGACTTTTTATAATAGGTGTAGACCAAGGTTATTAGATAGATCTATCTAATAACCTTGGGTGTAGACGTCATGATTAGTGAGATGTAATTTAGTTGGATCAATCCAAATATTGAATCTCACCTTTCAAATTATATTTTATGAAATTCTTAATATTATTATGACAGTAGAATTATTGAATAAATGCTGAGGGAAAACTGTGTATTTGCACAATGTTATAGAATACCTAAAGTTATAAAACTTTGAGGGAGTATTATTTTTCATTTGCATTTCTTGAATACACTGATTTGTATCTTTGAACTCCTTTCAAAGTGGTATGTAAGAATGTATATTTTTAACACGGTTCATATTTTTCAATAACTTTTGAAATTTAAAATTTTCGTACCTTCATTAGTCAATAGCTCACAACAGCATTTTAGTTCTCCATCGCTTTAACTATGAATTTTCTTTATTCGACTGAAATCATAAATCAAAAATGCCTATTGAGTCGAACAAATGAAAAGAAACTAATAATATAAATAAAAGCGATAAATGAAATGTATTATGGATAGAAGAGATTTTAGAACCAATGAGATAAAATAAAAATTTTGTTAGTCATTGTATAATAGTAGTTTATGCAACGATTTTATTTTGACCCTTATTAAAGCACGAGTTAGATGTAAGTTATAACACGAGCGAATGCGAGTGTTATAAATATCTCACGAGTGCTTTAATGGCCAAATAAAATCGTTGCATACACTATTTTATCTACGACCACTAGTATACATTTAATTAAAACAATTTCATTTTACCTGTGACTGTCAGAGATACCTATAACCTCTCATCTCAAATACGAAAAGTTATAGTAGATTGTTAGGTTAGCAGCTTAGTTAGCAATTTGATCAAATCAGCTGATAGTTTCACAATATTGAATTACGATATTGATTCCATCAAAAATGCTTCTGATTGGTCCAGAACCCGTGTTATAATGTAGAACCTGTACTATAATGAGCTCTTTATACAACGGGTTTCAAAAAGCATTTCGAAAAGACAGCTGTTTTGGCATCAATTGTGAAACTGTAATGTATACATTATGACATGGTCGTAGATAAAAAATTAAATGCAATAGAAATTATTTAATTAAAATTATTTGAATTATTTTTATAATTTAAAAAAAGGAATGACAAGAAAAAATTTAAGATATAGATGAAATTACTAATAAAGAAGATCTTCAGAAGGTATTTAAGTCAGGTAGACTTTGGAATAAATTTTTTATTCCAATAGTACGAAAGTAAATAATATTATTGAAAATCCACACCTATTGATTATTTAATAATATCATCATTTCTCTTTTTTATTGACGTTTACTTCTCTTCTCAATCAGTATTCAGTATTGTATGAATTAATTATTCTATCAATATTTTCTGTTACTTTGAATTATTTTATGTCAAAGTTTTGTCAATTTGTATAATTTAAAGCTCTTGCAAATCACGAAATCAATACAGTATCAACTATTAGCCTATAAAAAGTGAACCATTTTTTGAGTGTGAATAAGAGATCCACCAATAATAAATCCATCATGATTTGCCTGTTGCACTAAAAAAATTGTGAAGAAATATATTAAAATAAAAGATTAAAGACCTGGAATCTAGAGTACCAGTCCTTATCCGGAGCATGGTGGAATGTATCATTGAATGTATCATGGATCCAGAATACCGGGCTAAACCTGCTAATTTTCTTTGTCTAGGTAACCCCAATACAGTTAGCTATACTACAGGGGAGCCTCATAATTCTGTTTAATAAGTAATTTGTTTAATGACTTTCATTCGAAAGATATTCATGTTAAATTATATTATAGAAATTGTAACCGTACAGAATGTATAATTGTATGTAGGCCTATGTTGTGTTGCAGAAAGGAATTTTCATTCTTTGTTTTTGTAGATTGGTCTTGGAGACTCCACTTAAGGAGAGTAAGACAAGTCAGATTAACAATTATACAATCTTATACACTAGTTACCATAATTACCATTCTATTCTTCTAAATGGCGGGTAAAAATCATTTGAAAATTGTTTCATATACAAATCTTCGAAGAACTGAGTTGTTCAAGTACCGTGTCTGTTCGGGTAAAGTGAATATGGGTTAGATGAATTTATAATTCATACTCCACAAACTGGAAGATATCGTAGTATGATAATTAGATATTGCGAAGATGCGTTTGAAACAGGTTAGTCAGCAGAAATCCCTATTGAATTAATGCGCCTTAAACTGCGGGGAGATGCTGCTAACCTGGCTAGGTCTATTCAAAACAAACTTCCGAATTGCTGATGCAAGAAGTTGGTTGGTCTACAGTCTACACATACATGAACTCTGGATACCTCCAAGTTATACGTCATACACTTCTGCATAGGAAAGCAAGAGATGCCTACAATATTGTGTTAAAAGAGCGGGTATTTCAAATGAAGGGCATTGATATATACTGAAAGATGTATAACTTGAAATGGCTATAACTTTCTAATGTGTAACTTAGATGTTAAACTTAAGTAACTCAAACCTTCAAGGCTATAGAATTGTGAAGCAATACAAAATCATGCAAGTTTCAATGCCGATATACGCATTGTATTTTTTTTCTGGAGGATGAAACCCACATAGGTCTGAGACCTGTTTGTGGGTAATGAATTGGATGATGTTGATTGATGAGTTGACCTTCAGTTTTAGGTGGGTTCTGAACCACCGGGAAGTGATTTTACAGCAGAGAGTAGAGTCTCATTCTATATTCTTATGTGAAAAATCTGCACTAACTTGCAGTATTAATGTTTCTTTCCCAGTTTTGTCCAATTTCCGCTTCACAGCGGATTCCTTATCTTATAGTCTCTAATATTGTGGTACATGATAAATAGTAGTAACATATAGATAGTATGTTGCAGTTCATAATACATTAATGTGAAGGGATCAATGACTGAGTGATAGTTGACTTTTCATCAACAGTGAAAATATAAATTCACAAACACATAAATATGATATAAGCAATTTGACACAAACTGACATACAAAACAATTTCATATTATGGTATTTCTATTTATAAATTTCACAATTTTCTATGGTATTTCCCCCAAACGCCGTTTCTGGTGACTTCTAGAAAACATATGTAAAATAGGGGATTTTTATACGGTTTTTAAAAAAATGAGATTGATAATAGTGAGTGATGATTATTTAGAGAACAGTAGTTTATTTTATTTATTTATTCATTTAACTGACACACAATCAATGTGAATACAAAAGGCTATTGCCCAAAACTGCTTTTCACAAAATTTCAAATTAGAATCAAGATTTCAATTTTAATTTTGATGAAGAAATATTTATTTATTTTGTAATAATAATAATAATTTTCTTGACAAACATATATTGTAGGCCTACTGCATTCTTTAATTGGGAAGATATTCTCCAATTTCTGGAAGTGATAGCCGTGAGCCGTAGATGGTATCTATTCAATCAGATAGAGATAAGCTGAGTTCTCCTATAGGCACTCTTTGTAAGGATGACCGATTATATTGGCCAGCAATAAAGACACTGTTGCTTGCTGTAAAATCGCTCACTAAACCCACCTAAAACTGTAGGTCAAGCTCATTAATCACCATAATCCAACTCATTTCCCACGCACAGGTCTCAGACCTATGTGGGCTTCATGATCTAAAAAAAAATTGTTTAGTACATAGTCTATTATTTGGGTACATGCTTTCTCCACTGAGGGTGACAAATTTACATAAGTATACCAAGTTCTCTGAAACAAACTCTGTAGCTCTATGCTAAACAGTCCTCTTTCGCCAATAAACTGGCTCTGGCTGCATTGAGTGTGTGTCCATTCTAGCACACCTCTGGTCTACTTCCTGCGTCCATGTAATTATTCAACAGAGACGTTTAAATAGCAACAAGAGTAGATGTAGCATTACTGAGATAAAGCCAAAATAGGGCAAAGCGAATAGCGCAAAAACCAGTACCACTTAAATGTCATAAAAGTAAACGAACACATTAGGGATTGGAAAATCCAAAAAGGAAACTCAAATTTTGCAGAGCATCTCATTAATAATGGACACTTGTTCAAGGCTGAAGAAACTGTTGAATTTCTGCATTTGATTGGCAAAGGCAGACAATTAAGCATTTCAGAAGCTTTGGAGATAACAAGATTGGTAAAAAGCGATTCCAATACTAGTTCAAATGATCAAATTTATTTTAAACAATTCAATACAACTAACTTGGTTTCATCATAATTCTCACCTACATTTTAATAACGACATTTTCGTGTCTTTCTAGGTTGACCTTGACTGCATTTCAGTGAGCCTCAATTTTCTAAGTTTAAATAATTCAATTTCATCCTATTTTACTTGTGTACTGTTCTTTTTTGTTACTTTCTAGATGTTCACGGTTTTTAGTTCTTGATTTGATTCTTATTTTTGCTTGTTGCTCCTCCCACCAGAGGGCGTGACCTGTTATGGCCTTCAGCCAATCATAAACCGTCAATGAAGGTCAGCCTATCCCTTAGTCCTTAGTCAATAGTATCATTCCGTGTATAGTATGTATTAAGCTACTCTTTACTTAGTTTTAGTTCTGTCATTGATAATGGAGTATCATCCGAAACTAGTATCTCTTTATTTTTAATAAATGTGGTTGTGACAATTTCGTCTAAAAATCATTATGGATATCTTCCACAATATCACCTTAACTACTTCAAAGAAACGTAAATGTACATTTTTTTTACTTTTCGTGTGCTCTGAACGTACTTATGACTTAGCTAAGCTGGTGCGCCAGTAGCCATTGTACTAACCTACCTACTGAAGAGGAAGTATAAATGCGCCAATCAAACGACAGTCGACAACATAGATTCTGGGTTAACGGTTAAGTCATTCTTCGTTCTGACAACGGTCACAAATTCTTTTTTTCTTTACACTAGAAAGTTCTAGACAGTGGTAGCACGTTCCATATGGGACAACGAGTGACGACTAGCCCTGGGGATTTGGCACATTGACTTTATTGGCCGGAAAGCTATACGTTCTGATTTCGATGCGAGCACGATTCAAAGCCAAGAGAAAGAAAAAGAGAGTGACGCAGATAGAGAAAGAGAGATCGTGAATGACTCTAGACAGACAAATGGAACGCACGTTGAAAAAGAGACAACTGAAGATCAGTAGGCCTATTATATGTTGTAGAGCTAAGTCGTGAAAAAGGCGAAAGGTAGGAAGAAAAAGAAAAGCGGAAACTGATGATCTGCTGAGAAAAATGCAGGAAAGAATAGGTGCCGCTGTTGTGAATGCCAGCTGCACGTCTATTATGTAGAAGGGATGTGGAACAGAGGAGAAGTAGTCTATTCAATAAGGAGGGAGATGGAGATGGTGATGAAGAGGAGAGTGAGGGAGTGACGATTATGAAGGAGTGAAAAATAAAAATTTGAAGGACGAGGAGGAGAAAGACGTGATGGGGAGGGGAGAGGTGTGAACAGGAGGAAGATAAAGATGAAGAGGAGGAGGAGGAAGAGGAAGAGGAGGAGGAGGAAGAGGAAGAGAAGGAGGAGGAAGAGGAAGAGGAGGAGTAGGAGGTGGAAGAGGAGGAGGAGGAGGAGGAGGAGAAGTAGGAGAAAGAGGAAGAGGAGGAGGATGAGCAGGAAGAGGAAGAGGAGGAGGAGGAAGAGGAAGAGGAAGAGGAGGAGGAAGAGGAAGAGAAGGAGGAAGGGGAGGAGGAAGAGGAGGAGGAACGGGAGGAGGAAGAGGAGGAGGAGGAAGAGGAATAGGAAGAGGAAGAGGAGGAGTAGGAGGTGGAAGAGGAGGAGGAGGAGGAGGATGAGAAAGAGGAAGAGGAGGAGGATGAGCAGGAAGAGGAAGAGGAAGAGGAAGAGGAAGAGGAGGAGGAAGAGAAGGAGGAGGAAGAGGAAGAGGAGGAGGAGCAAGAGGAGGAGGAGGAGGATGAGCAGGAAGAGGAAGAGGAGGAGGAGGAAGAGGAATAGGAGGAGGAGGAGGAAGAAGAGAAAGAGTAGGAGGAGGAGGACGAGGAGGAAGATGAAGAGGAGGAGGAAGGGGAAGATGAAGAGGAGGAGGATGAGGAGGAAGAGGAATAGGAGGAGGAAGAGGAAGAGTAGGAGGAAAATAAGAATGAAACAAGGCCAAAAATTAGGAAACTATCGGGGAAAAAGATTAAGCAGAAGAGGAAGAAGGAAATCTTGCAGTAGAATAAGAAGAATAATGAATAGATTAGGTAAAACATGATCCAAAGAGGACAAGATGAATGAGAAGATGATAGAGCAGGAAGATGATGACTGATGTGAAGAGAGAGAGAAGAAAATAGAGGACAAATGAGGAGGGAGGAGAAGAGAATAAGTTTAGTATTGTTGAAGGACAAGAGAAAGTGAGAAATAATAAAAATGAGAAAAAACATAAAAGTAGGAGTTTAGAGAGAAATAAGAATGTATTGAGGCCTAGGTCCTAGCAGGAGGAGTAAACGGATTGAGGGAAGAATGTGAAGAGCGAAGAGGTGAAGAAGTAAAAGAAAAAGAAGAGAAAAAATGAAGGAGAGGAATAAGAATAAATGGATGACAAGGAGGAGGGTAACAAGAAAACAAGATTGGGTAGAAAGAACAGAGGCGGAGTAGAAGAGAAAGAAGAATGTATAAAATCTACGAAGAAGGAGAGAAAACGAAAGAGAAGGAGGTAAAGGAGGAGATGAAGAAGGAAAATAAGGAGAAGTGGAAGGTGATGGTGGAAAGAAAAATGATGGAAATAAGAAGAAGAGGGAGTGAGTGGTTGAGAAGAAGGGGAGTAGAGACAATATAAAAAGAAAAAGATGAAGAAATGGAGGTAGATGATGGAGAAGAAAACAAAAGAAGGAGAAGAAGAAGTAGGAAGAAGAAGAGGAAGAAGAAAAGAAGAAGAAGAAAGAAGAAGAAGTAGGAAGAAGAAGAAGAAAGAAGAAGTAGAAAGAAGAAGAACACAGAAGATGATCAAGAAGTGGGAAGAAGAAAAATACAGAAGATAATGAAGAAGAAGTAGGTAGAAGAAGAAAAGGAGATGAAAAAGAAGAAAAATTAAAAGAAGAAGAACCGTCACGAATGAAATCGCAGCACGTGACGCTTTATTTTAGCAGTCTTTGTTTTCTTTTCAGCAACCCCCCTCTCATTGCTCTAGCTCCTCTCTACACCTACGCCAATTTCAAGCTACTGCAACTTCTGCACATTCCCACGCAGCATCCGACATGCACCGCCACTGGGACTCTAGAGCACGCTCCATTTGTTTTTCAGAGACATAACAGTAACTTAAAGACACATTGAAATTGGCCTTATTTGATAGTGGAAGGCTTAAAAAGGTTCAGAAATGTCTGACAGTATTTCATCTTGAGAGATTTTTCAATAAAAAAAGTAATACAAAACAAAGACAATAGATAAACAACACTTCAAAGCAAGTTAGAACTGATTTATAGAACTGAACGCAATATAGAACTAAAAATAATCTGGAACCCAATTTTTTCTGTTTTCAATTGGATAAAATTTTAACACTTCTGTAAATTCAACGACTTGCAGTCAATTTCAATTGTGAATAAATAATATTACTACTCACTTAGGCCAAACGTTTTCGAATCGTGGAGATTCATTTTCAATACCATTGATCAGCACTGCAGCTGGTAGAAACAATTTATAATACCTGGTAGTGATTTTTTTTATAAATTTGAAAAAAAATTGGCGCTACCTTCCATAAGCTAGAGAATTACTTGAATCAAATTTTTCAAAAAACAATTGGTTAATTAGAGCCAATAGACTATTTTTCATTCAAAAATTAAGCTATGTAATTAGTTAGATTAAGGAAATGGTAATTAATTGATAAACTAATTAAAATACAATTTTATATTGAAAGTAGAATAAATGAAAAAAGGAAAATATTATAATAGCCAAGTTCTTCATAAAAATGAAATGGCTGTTCCTTCTTTATTTCATAATAAATTGGGTCCCTTTCAGAGTATACCTTCACTAAAAAATTAATAACCTTGGAGAATTTTTTTAATAGTTTCAAGTAGACTACTCCCTTTCGCAGTTATAACTACACTGAAAAATTGATAACTTTAGAGATTTTTTAAATAATTATTTTTTCCTACAACTGCTCGTAAAGTAGTTCTTTACGTACCTCCAATCAACCTTAAGTTTGATTCTTTTTAGTCCAAAACAGCTACTTGTCAACCATTTTCTCTCAACAGTAGTGTATCCAGTGCTCTAGAAAACAGATCAGAAATATAGAAATTATCAGAAAATATCAGAAGATAAATTCATGATAACCTTTTCCTACAACTGCTCGTAAAGTAGTTCTTTACGTACTGAAAACTAATTGTAAAATGCCTCTTTACTGCTCAGCAAGCGGTAAAGTACTTTACGCTCGCCAGCTGTTTTCTTTACGCTTCTGTTTTGATTTTGATGTCTTCTCATTGGTGGATCGCGGAATCCGTGAATTCACATAACCTCAAAATGGCGCACGCTAACCAAATCCGCGCACGGTCTGTGATGTTACAAACTACAAGTTTTTATTGTGTTGTAATCCAGAACTGCAGTTGTAGGAAAAATATTGTATGCAATTCGCGCGTGAAGCTTCTTTATCGCTCTCGCAAAATTACTGCGCTCCGCTATGCGTCGCGCAGTAAATGTTTTGGCTCGAGCGATAAAGTCGCGCTTCACGCTCTTAATACATAAATAACTATTTAAAGTTTACGATCGCGAAAACATTTTTATGGAACTGTGTGGGTATTTGGCCTATTCACACAAAATTCAAATGAAGACGTTGATGACTTTGGGCTTGGTATTGGACTAAGTACTGAGCCGAGCCTTGCAAAACCTGAATGGGACCACAACTGACTGATGCTTTATCATTTGAAAAAAAAAACAATTTATTATTTAAATAGGTTCAATAGTGTTTGAGTGATCGATGTGGTACCAACATAAAAAAATAACAAAACCAGGTCAAATTGAAAACCTCCTCCTTCTTTAAATTCGGTTATAAAACATGACATTTTGATCAAATTTAAGATATTTGCATTTTTTCAAAATTCTAAAATGTTTTACTACTTGTCCTGAGTACCTATTTAGTACCTTAAATTTTTATCCTAGAATTTTATCAAATCTTTTAATTTACCAATTCATTCAGCTTTCTTTGTAGTGGCGAAGGTGATATTGTGAAGGTATCCATAATGAATAATAAGACGAAATTGTCACTAGCACATTTATTAAAAAATATTGAGAAACTAGTTTCGGTTGTTATACCATTATCAATCTCAATCAAACTCAAATCAGTTTGATTGAGATTGATAATGGTATAACAACCGAAACTAGTTTCTCAATATTTTTTAATAAATGTGTTTGTGAACTGATTTGAGTTTGATTGAGATTGATAATGGTATAACAACCGAAACTATTTTCTCAATATTTTTTAATAAATGTGTTTGTGAACTGATTTGAGTTTGATTGAGATTGATAATGGTATAACAACCGAAACTAGTTTCTCAATATTTTTTAATAAATGTGTTTGTGAACTGATTTGAGTTTGATTGAGATTGATAATGGTATAACAACCGAAACTAGTTTCTCAATATTTTTTAATAAATGTGTTTGTGACAATTTCGTCTTATTATTCAAAGATTCATTCAGCTTAAAATTAGATCGTTCATAAATTCCTTAAATTTTATGGTATGAAAAATTTTCAAATTCAAGTTAGTACGTAATCAATAGAGTAAATAAAACATTATGTTAAATTCTATAAAACTTCTCAAGATTATATCAGTATGTTATAAATTCATATCTATCTGCAAGCAAAATTTTTCAAATTCTTTCAATAATTGATTATTTTCAGGTTTTGTTGGGAGGCGGCAGACGACACTGGATGCCAAAGATGATAAAAGACGTGGAGCAAGCGAATGAAGAAGGAAGAAGACTGGATGGAAGAAATCTAATAGAAGAATGGCTGCGAGACAAGAAAAGAAAAGGATCACACGCCGAATACGTGTACACAAGAGCACAACTGCACAGGATCAATCCTGTTCAAACTCAAAACCTTTTAGGTAGGTTTTAAAAATGTTGAAAATTTTTACTAATGTAGAATAATTACCCAAAAAATTTTATCCAACAATAAATTATCAATAAGGGGTGCCCACAGGGGGGGGGGCTATGACGCAGACTGCGTCATTGAAATTCTTGGGAGGGGGGGGTCCAAAAAAAGTTTGGGGAGGGAGGGTAAAGTTATTTAGTTATAAATTTATATATTTGATTGTTTGAAAACCATTTAGGCTCACATTCTTATTTAGGTATCTTGCAATTAAGTTTATTAATCAGAAGTTCATATATTCATTTCATTGACATTTCTTTTTTAACTTTCCAAATAATGTTACCTATGTAACGAATTTCAAGAAATATACATACATTTTGTATATTATCGACTGGTTTTTAGTATTATATTCTTTTAGTTTTAGAAAGAATATGGGGGGCGGAGTGGTGCAAAAAATTGCTACATCCATAAGTAATTTGTCATGCAGAAGTATATTATAAGAGCGGCTTTGGGTAAACCGAGACTCTATCACAGCACCAAATTATTCAGAGAGTTTGGTGTTCTCGCTCTGAAAGTTATAAAGTTATACATGAATGGTCTAATACAGCATGTGAATAGAAATAAAAAGCAACAAATAGTCCGTGAAACCCTCTATAATCTTAGATATTTGACAGTAAGCCGACAAAGAATTGACCTAAATGTTTGTAGATATCAATACAATTATTACAGTGTAAACTGGATGATAAATTCTAAGGAACTTGCATGGTAACTTTGTAAACTTTTATTTTATATATTTATTTTTTGTGTTTATTAAGATACTTTTGTTTGTTTGAATTATTTATAAGCATATTATTATATCCGCGCACAGATATTTCTTTGGGGATATGTTGTTTATCAAATAAATGTTGAAATGTTTAATTTATTATAAACTGTATGAATTGTATTTGTTTTGGAATAAAAATTGATTGAAAAAAATGCACAATGTTTTTGTAGAAGTAATAGATCTACCAACCTTCCATTGAGTATACCTAAGTTAGGTAAAAAATCTTTCAAGAGCTTTGATGGAGAAAGATTGAAAACCTTAAATGCTGTTGTCAGCATTTATTGTCGGGGGAAAACGCTTTATAATGTTTGAAATGCATTCAATCTCAGAAAATTATACATAGTTTTCCAAATATTAATGATAGAGACTGATATACACAGAGATCAAAATTAGTAATTAGTTACACTATTTGATAATGACTAACAATTTAAAAAAATCACCCATATGAGCCTTATCAAAGGTCTGTAATTTAATCGAAATATTCGTATAGGAAAAGCTGTACAACAATCTTGTAGGTAGCTTACTAAATTTAACTACACTATTCAAAATCTAGAGAGGATGAGAGGGCAATGTACCCTCAGTTTTCATTCTATCATATCCGCAATACTGCAACTTAGTCCCACAACTTATACATTCCAAAACTAATTCTACAACTTAAAATGTTGGTAGCTTTTGAAAAATGTACTTTACCGATTTCTATCGGTAGAATAACTCCCATAAACTTCTCCCTCCCAAATTTTCAATTTTCATATTATTTATCTAAATTATTGATAGTTGCACATTCATTTTAAATTTATTGCAATGAGTTCCAATTAATTTATCAGTGGATCATAATATGATAATCTTAGTGAATTATTTTTTTAAAGATATTTTTGTACTCTGCATTAAAATCTCAATTTTTAAAAATTGATTGATTTGATTGTGTGATTGCTTGATTTGTGTTCTATGTTATATTATTCGAAAGTCAAATAATTTATATTTGATTCGTGTTATAAATAATTGTTTTGTTTATTAACCAGGTCTGTTTGCCTATTCGCACATGGACTTCGAGGCAGACAGAGATACAGGTCCAGACGGAGATCCGTCTCTAGCTGAGATGACAATCGCTGCTCTCAGTATTCTACAAAAAAATACAAGAGGGTTTTTTCTCTTTGTTGAAGGTAGTACCAGAAAAATATGCATTTTTTTCTTTGGCAAATAATGTAAGAAATTGTCAATATTTTGACATAAGCTAAATATTTCTATCATTCTCATTTGTTTTAGTTTCAACAATCATTTAAATTCAAGCAAGCACTGTTTGTGAAATAGTAATTATTTTCCAAACAGGCAAAAAATTATTTTCAAAAATCTTAAGCAGGATTTCAATTTTCTTATACTATACACCATAGTACCATTAAATTTAAATTCATCAACCCATTTTATAAAATCTTGGACTTTGGTGTCCATGACGAACTCCGCGTTTCACAATTTGTTACACGACTAGGCAATCAAATTATTTGACTGCATAGTCGCGCAATTACCCATTTTATAAAATTAGTGTTAAAATTGACAGTGTTCTAAGAGATTTCATAGGTAGATGCTGCATAATGATATCATTTCCTAATATAGCTTTCCACCACATAATATAATAATATAAAAAATTGTTCAGTAAATAAATCTTATATTGATCATTTCTCTTGAGCATTGAAACTTGCGAGGTATTAGAGCTCTTCCACGCCTATTATAAACACATATCTTGAGAAATATGAATCATGTGTGTCGCACATTCAATAAAACTTTCTAAAAAACAATTCTTAAAAATGTTTGGTTGAAATTTTTATAATTAAAGGTCAACTTAAAAGTATAAGAATTATATATGCTTGGAGACCAATATATATTGCGAATTTTTTTTTTTCGCATGAAGCACCGCACACATCAAAGACTTTTCGGTATAGCAAGGGCGTAGCCAGTTTCCTCCATATGGGGGGGGGGGGCAAGAGGCGAAAATAAGATGAACTTTTTTCAACAGAATTCTAAACAGGGGAATCTTAGGCTATAAAAAATAAGAAAATAATGACAAGAAAAGCAGGTGTTTGTCAAAATATTTCCAGTTGCTACAGTTTTAGGTGGGTTCCGAACCACCGGGAAGTGATTTTACAGCAGAGAACATTGTCTTTTTTGCTGGCCAATCTAATCGGTCACCGTTACAAACAGGACCTACGATAACGCAGCTTGTCTCTATTTGAATTTAGCCACTCAAAATTGGATTTTCGGACTGATTGTTGCAAATGAAAAATATATGTACTGTGGTGTGTTTCATAGTTATTGCTGAAATATTCTCGATTAAGAATGCATTCGACCATCTACATTTTATGCAGCATCGGTGCATTTTATGCAGCGATGCGGGTGCATAAAATTTTGAACAGAGGCAAAATATTGCTGTTTGTTTCATCACTTAGGCCCTTATTAGACACAGTTGCCGTCGCTTGACACACTTTAAGGCAAAATTACATCAGCTGACCGTCTGATCGAGCTTAACAAAATTTCAAATCTGTATTACACAAAGGCATACTTCTTTAAAGCCTACAGCTGATTTTTTAAATAACATTTACCCGGATAGTCTGAAATAGTCACGCGCGACGGCGACCGGCGACTACAGTGACTCTGATAAGGGCCTTAAAATGATTAATGATTAACCTTATATAAAATTCAATTAGTTTTAAGGTAGAAGTGACAATAATTTATTTTTTTGTCAAAATGATAATAGTTTGGATAGATGAGAAGTATATGGGGGGGGGGGGGGGTCCGGGGTTTCTCCCTCGAGGAAACTTTAAATGTCAATTGTTGAAAATATGTTTTCCAGCTCTCTTTAGACATCAATGTGATTCATCCCAATATATAAGACCCAGAACTAAATAATCATCTTCTAAACAAAACCACTCTTCTAAACAAATTCCGGGGTCCGGGGTTTCTCCCTCGAGGAAACTTTAAATGTCAATTGTTGAAAATATGTTTTCCAGCTCTCTTTAGACATCAATGTGATTCATCCCAATATATAAGACCCAGAACTAAATTATTATCTTCTAAACAAAACCACTCCTTGTAATGAATGAAGGAGAAGGGTTATAAACTACACATTTCGTTTACGTCACATTTTTAATGTTATTTTTACGTTATTTTTTTAATGTCACATTTGGTTTTAACTAAATGAACTTTAGAGTTTCCAACAAAAAAAAATGAATAAATTTTTTTGTTCAAACACCCTTAAGGACTCCTATAAAGCCTACACTAAAATCCATATCATGAGCAAGATACTTATATAGTGCTGACAGGAGGAGTATTGTATTTTTCCCAACATTATTTAAGGCGATTGAAAGTATTTCAAGGACCACTACATTTTGAAAATAGTCTGAAGGCGTTTAAATAGCATTTTCACATTTTTAGAGCACACTGGAGCTCGATGAACGGGTGAAATTAACTTAAATCTGATCTGGTGTGGACTGGAGTATTATTTTTTTCCCCCAACATAACTCGAGGCAGCTGATAGTATTTCAAGGCCGACTACATCTTTAAAATAGTCTCAAGGTGAATTATTAAATGAATAGAATTTTCCCATTAATAAAGTCTATTGAAGTCAAAGAACAGGGAAAATTGGTTGAAATCTTTCATAGTGCAAACAGGAAAAGTATTCAGTTTTTTCCACCATTGTTTGAGATACCTGAAAGTATTTTAAATAGTCCTTTCACGAATTATTAAACAGATAGCATTTTCCATTAATAGAGACTCTGTAGCCCAAAGTAGTGGTAAAATTTCCTAAAATCTTATATGTAATGCAGAGCTATTAGTGTAACGGCCGGCCATCTGCTTAATGAGTAAAATATCTATGCTAGTATCTTACTTGACTGCTGAGTCATCATTTGTGAAGGAAAGATCACCAAATTATTGAAATAATAGAGCAACTATTCAGGAAAAGCTAGCCTTTATGGAGCAAGTAAATTTCCAGTCTTTCAGTTCCAGTAAACTTCATAAGCATGTCAGATTGCTGAATAGGTAGGTAATTGACCAAACACTGACTCCATCTCAAATGGGAGGCTACATGGATTTGACATAACGTAAAAGTTTATAATCTTACACAATTCATATTAAATTAATATTGTGTTTAATTATTAATGAACAAAGACAATCTCAATTCAAATGAATTTTTGTAAATACATCTTGGGGTCAAGGTTGAATTACTGTAGTTGAAATAGTTATTTACTCCTGACTTATTGAAGTGTTATTGTATTGAGTTCTACCATAAATAATTTAGATTATTATTTAGATTAATTTAGAATAATTTAGATTTGATAAGATAAGGGAGAACCTATGAATTAATTTTATTAAGTAGGATACAGAAATTATGGAGAATGGTGAATTTGAAAAGAATGATAAATTGAAAGAAATCTGAAATTGGAAATTAAAATTGATTAAGTTGAAAACTTGTGATAAATTACTTGTATTGAAGTGAATTATTATTGTATCAACTTTTATTATAAATGAACAATATTTTATTAAAGATCGTATTGGGAACTGAATGCATTTCATAAAAAGTTTTGTGAACTGTATTTCAATTTGATAAGGGAGGAATTATCAATTTATTTATTATGCAGGGTACAAAGGCTTTGAAGAATGGTGGATTTAAAAGTGAAAAAATTGAAATAAATCTGAAATTGAAAATAAAAATTGATGAGTAAATATTGAAATTAATCATAATTATATTGAAACTATTAATCACGACTAATTTATTGAAAATAAATGTTGCTAGTGAATTCTACACTTAATTATTCGTGTGATGACCATTTCACATTGTTGTGCCCACAATCAGAGTAGGCCTTCAGCCGTGTTTCAGGGAGCATTACAACAATGCGAAATGGCCATCACACAATAAGAGTTAAATTTATTAGCAAAGTTTATTTTCAATATTAATTATTATTAACCTTTAAATAATATCAAGTAAAAAAGTAATATGGAACTGAAACATCAAATTTTCGCCAAAAGGATAAAAAATTAATTAACTTTTTATGGTAAGTCAAAATAATTTTTCATTGAGAATGAATAATAATTTTACTCACTTTTTGGCCTCATTATGATTTATTCTCAATTAAAATTGACTGCAAGTCGTTGAATTTATCATAAAAAGTTAATATTAACAACGCAGATCGTTATGGAACAAGAAATCCAGGAAACTATTAACTTAGATATTTGAAACCTTATTAAAAAATTGTATTATATTGCATACGGTATATTAGATAAAGTTGAATTGTTTGTACGGTATAATATATAAATTTTAATTGTTTTTACAGGTGGTAGAATCGATCACGCACATCATTACAACAATCCCTACAGAGCGCTAGACGAGACTCTGGCTTTGGAGGCGGCTCTATTAGCGGTGCTCTCATTGGTCGATCAAACCGAAACACAGATTGTTGTGACGTCAGACCATTCACACGTCATGACGATGGGTGGCTTGTCTACGCCGAGGGGTAACTCAATTCTAGGTAAGTCAAAATAACGCTCATCGTCTCATTTACTGAACAGTAATCAATTTTCTTAATCCTCCAGGAGGAAGATGATTATGAGGAAGATCGGAAGTATGCTTGGTTGTTAACGTGGAGAGTGGCTTGAGAAGAATGAGTTTTAGAAGAAAGGCTTTGTTTGGAATATTGTCAAAAAAAACCCAGAAAGTTGTCAAATTGTTGTCGTTCTTTTTAAGATGGCGGAGAAAGTACAGGGGTAGTGATGATGGAGACTCAAATTTCTTACCTCCTCATCATACCAGACAACAAGATCCAAGAATGAGAACTACCTAATTTAATGTCCACTGAACACCTCTGGCGACTGGACTAGACGCCAAGACTTTTTTTCGGTGGATGAAACCCACATAGGTCTGAGCCCTGTGCGTGGGTAGGCCTAATGAATTGGATGATGGTGATTGATGAGTTGGACCTACAGTTTTAGGTGGGTTCCGAAACACCGGGAAGTGATTTTACAGCAGAGAACAGGGAATTTTTCGCTGGCCAATTCAATCGGTCACCATTACAAAAAGGACCCAGGAGTTCGAAACTTCATTTATATGATGGAACCGATACCTGCTATGGCTCGCGGCTATCACTTACCTAGACTCTTGTAATTAAATGTGTTGTAGCGCCAAGGGGTAAGTAAGAATATCAAATTGATGAAAAGTAAAAATAAGTAAAAGCCGTGAGTGAAGTTGGAGTTGCAGTAGGCCTATTACAAACATTTTCCAAGAATTAGACTTTTACTACATTGATAATAATTATAAAACAAAGACAGCAGTATAAGTCGGCATGGCCATTTTTGACTTGTTGGCATGACTTGCAATCAATTTTTGTTGATTCCCACAGGAGTATGAGTGTTGTGCATGTGTGATTATGAGGGATGATTATACAAAAATGCCAGGCTGAGCGGGAATCTAACCCACTTTTTTATTTGTTTTTATGTAAATTATTTATCCTTTATATCTCAAAACATATCTATTTTTGTAACGCATTCAATCATATAAAAAATATTCTTCATTTTCATCTTTGAACGTTTCACAAGTGCATGCATAATAAGTTCAGGGTAATTAATGCTCTCAAAGGCAAATCCTGAATATAAATTAAAATAGTGAATTTAGAATAATCTGTGTATGGGAACTATGAACTATTTACAATAATAAGCATATGGCTTTTATTGGTTATATTATGGCTTTTATTCATGAGTAGTGCCACCTAGTTGTTTGAGTCATGTTAAGGGAAGCATTGTAGACCTACATATAATGAAATTTAATTTAAGTTGTGGAAAATGGATATTTCATGCTTCTTGTAAAAATTATTGATATAATATTGAAGCAGTGAGTAGTCTTTATTTACAATAACACTGATGTAATGAAAACGTAAGGTATTATTTGGAAAGGCATGATGGAAAGAAAAATTGTGTAGAAAAATTACAGTACTTCTGTCACATTCCTGGACAAAATACATTGCTCAATGTATTTGCTAAGCTTTTTTATTCAATTTACTATGGATAAATTCTGTCTTGATATTTGTTCTAATGAATGGTTTATCTTTGCTGAGTTTTTTATTTATTTTATAATTAATAAACTATGAAGGGATGGCATTGATAAAATTTAAACTGTCTTTTATACTAATTCAATCCAGTTCTGTGTGCCTCAAAAGAATAATAATATTTATTCAGCAAGTATTATATAGGCCTTCATTACACGCATCATTACATATTACAACAATATGTACAAATATACTGCCTAAGTGAGAGCCCATAGATAGTCCTATTTGGGGTCCTTTCAAAGTAATAATTATAAAATCTATGAAAGAAAAAGAAAATTGTTCTTAACAACAAAGTTAGTTGCAAAGTAGCCAAATAATGAAAATTAAAAAAGAAAGATAATAATAAATAAATATAAATAAAACAGTAATTCTGAACTAATGAAATTGTAGCTATTGTAATCATTCAAATAAATAATAGTAAACATGTTAAGCTTTCCTGAGTAGACGGCAATTTTAAATTGTAATAATTTTTTTAATTAGTGGGAAAGATTTGATACAATGTGAAAGAATACTAAGCAAGTAAATGTTATACTTACTTGAATGTTTATTTGCATTCAATTCATAAAACAATAAAACAAAAAAAAAACATTATTGAATTCTATAAAAACAATGATATATAGTAATCATTAGGAAGGAGATAATTTATAATAAATAAGTATATCGTAGTCTTTGATTATACTAAATTATTCGGTAGGTCCAAAAGAACCTACAGTAACTCAAGTTATATAGTTGAAGAATTATATTTCCAAACGTTAAACAAGCTGTTAAATTTGATCTACAAGTTGTTTTAGATATTGTTAAATGAGCTCTGGCCAATTATTTGCAGACATTATTCCTTTTCCACTTGATATTCTGAGTTACAGCGAGTTATGATTAATGCTTCACATGCCTGTTCAAGTCAAAATTTTCCAAGTTTGGAAGTTAATTTGATAGATTAACTTGACTAGAAGATTGCCAGAGGCTCACTACCATGAGTTTTGAACGAAGTTTGAAAGTTTGGAGAATCTATATAAAAAGCAGGAAAGTCAGTCAAGTTAGTTCTAATTGCCAAGATGCATAATGAACCAGAACTTCATCTTGCACTTTCACATAGTACAAACTTCTAGAATAGTTACATCTTAATATACTGTACTAACGTAACTAAATAAAATATTTTGACAAATAATCTATAAAATAAACTGATGCTCCAATGTGTAACTTGAAGATGATTGCTGAATACAGATAGGGAAAACTATAGCCAACGAGGCATCAAATTTTATACTTCCAACTCTAATCAAAAACAAATCATATATCCTAGTCTTTTAATTATTTTTTATCATATTCTTGTATATTACATTTTTGGAATAATTTTATTGGCTTAAACATTAAAAAAAATTATAATTGGCGACTAATAAGAATAAACATTTTTGTAACAAATTCAAATTATTTAAAACTATCACTATAGCCTACATGAGGATTCACGTCTAACCCACGGAACATGCTGATGTTATAATCATTTCATTATTCAAATTTATTCAGTAAACTAAATTGAAAATAATGCTAGGTGAAGGGATATGAAGGTGTCATGTGAATGTATTTGGTAAGTGATTGCAAATATTGTCGATCAATAAGGATAAGGACTTCAACTAGTGAAACAAATACATTTACAAACTCTGTGAATTAAAAGATACTAAAGTCGAATTAAAAGTAAAAGAGTATTGGAGACTAGTGGTGCTTCGGCAGTGTTCGGTATCGTTCGGGACTGGTCGGCTAAATCCAGCACACTGTTGCCAAGTTGTTCAGTCACAGTCAGTCGACGACTTGCCTCTGCCGGGTGAACACATGACCACATCCACTGCCAGAGAAGGCGACTGACTTCACAATAACACAATAATTTAGAGTTCAGTACCACTTAATAAATTTAATGAACCCAATTATGCAAGGAAAAGATTGTCCAGTACAAAAAAATATGTCTGAAGAAACAACTGTATCAAAACCATTCAAATAGACAAAGTCTTTTTAACCTTCAAGCCAAGATTAGGCTACCCAATTAATTCCGCAATTCGACAGAACATCACATAAAATCATAATTAATTAATTAATGAACAGTAAAAATTAATAAGAACGTACGTTACTTTAGCTGCACAGGCAATCAACTTAAATAAATAAAAAATAACTACACAAATAAATTCGAATAATACAAAAAATTCCGCGAATCATACAAAACTCAATATTCAATCCATTAATTAAATCGTAATAATTAATTCGAGATTCACATAAAATTCCTCAATGTCACAACAATAATAATATGGCAATATTTATTAGGTATTCTAGATAAAACTCAACAGCAATTATTATTATTATTATTATGATTATTTTTTATTATTAGATTATTTTTTATTATTAGATTATTATTATATTACTATTATTATAAATATTTTCTACTATTATTATTATTATCACTATTATTATTATATTTTTTTATTCTATTATATTAATAGACTTAAGGGGACAGAAAAGTCTGAGTGTCAAGTGCGACACGTTTTAGAACTGAAGTGATAAGGCCAGGCCGATGCAGGTATCAGTAGCACTGAAACTTGGCAACGCTTTAGCTACACGGCCGTATAGTGCTTGGCTGTGATTGGACGTGCTGTTGGAGATTCACCCGAACCGACCCGAATCACATCGGCTGATTTCGCCACAGCCCCGTGCCAGTACTCTTTCACTTTTAATTCGACTTTAGAATCAGGAAGGTACTAGAATGGAGTCAAATCAACAAGTATTGTTATAGTATGGAGTCGAATCAACAAGTATTATTATAAAAATCGGCAAAACAAATACTAATCCCACAGACCCAGCCCAACCGGTCTAGTAATAAATCGGTGGAAGCTTAGAGAAAAGGTCCAAAAGTACATAAGGCTACTGCAATAAGGATATATACTGTACACTACTAGTTCCAAAAAAGGTTGTATTTTATTGATGCATGTTTCTTTTCATAATCTACATTTTAATCTATATTTTATATAAATACAGTTGTATTTTTTTCATGTCGATTTTTGCTTATCTGTATGTATGATGTTGAAGATCCATCTTAAGTCAGTGTACTGTAGGTCGTCTGACGATGCTCTAGACAACAGAGCGAAACGGCCGTCACGCCATAACGTGAGTTAATTTCCATTTAAAAGTGTTTTTTTTTTCAAGTTTATCTGTATGTGCGAATAAACGAATAAAAATTCTTCACAGGTACAGACAGGAAAGCATCGGACGTGGATGGCCTGCCCTACACAACGCTACTCTACGGCAATGGGCCGGGCTACGCGATACCGCGTCTGATTCCGAACAACGTTGCCAACGTGACCGCCAAGCACGACAAGAACACGGTGCACGGCTCCGCTGCGCCCCGCCACTGGGCCACGCATGGCGGTGAGGACGTGCCAGTCTACGCCAGTGGGCCAATGGCTACTTCGCTCTTTACGGCCACCATCGACCAGAGCTTCATTCCACACGCCATGGCCTACTCAGCATGTATAGGACCTTACAAGCAGAGGTGCTCCCAAAGCAACTTCTCTTACACCTTGCCGGTGAGTTATTTGTTCAAGAAAAACAAATGGGACTTGGAATCCAAAGGCGGGGAGGATATCCTCAAGCAGGCAATCATAGCATCCCATTGCAGAAGCTAGAAGAGACGAAAGCTTAAGCTTGGCTTCTGTCTCTGACCCCTGAATTTGTAGAAGGCTTGTTCCGAGTCATTGTTTAAGCTTATGCTCAGGGATTACCTTTTATAAGCAGATTTATTTATTTTTTATAAATTTCTTTTCTTTGATTTGTATTGCAGTTAACACAATCACTCAGGTTTCCCATATTTTTTCCTCCTTTATTGCTTGTTCCTTAAAATTGCAATCTACTTCTTAATTTTTCAATATATAATTTAATGTTTTTTAAGTTCATAATACATATAATTTAAAATTCAATCTTTCCTTTTCCTTTTTTTCATCATCTTTTTTTTGTATTTTGCAATAGCAAAATTGTATTAGTATAGTAAAATAGTATTTCGACTCCCTCCAGCGGTGCACAAGTGTGCCTTGTGTGCTGGAATGTATGTTCTCAAAAATTCTTTCAGTAAATAATATAATTTTGTATTCATTTAGTTTCTATATAGCTTAATTTGTTTAATATAGATATGGATATTTAATTTGTTTCTTCCAACTACTAATATATAGCTGTAAGACATTGAAATGTTCTTTCGTTGTAATTTATTCATTTGAGAATAAGCTATCTATCTATCTAAATTCTCTACCGACACTAGAAAAAAAGCTTTGTGACTTATGGGGATGAAGACCTTTTTTAGGTAATATCCCCCTTTCAAAATATTTTCACGTATCTCCTTCGATAAAGAAATTGGTTTCGCCACTCAACATTTCAGAGACAGGAAACTGGATAACCGCTTTAAATGAGCTTCAACTCTACAGAGGAGAGACAAGGGGTCATCAAATTTTTCTAAACATTTTGGGTGAAGTGAAAAAAGTAGTGACCGCCTTGTAGAAAGAAGTATTTTACTAATCATTATAATCAGGTCATAATAATATAGGTCCTAAGGTGAATAATCAAATTTATTGCATTCAATCAGTGATAGAGCATGTTTTCTCTTTGTAGTGGCGAAAGTGATATTGTGGAAGGATATTATTCATAAGGTAATGAATAAGACGAAATTGTCACTACCACATTTATTAAAAATAGTGAGATACTAGTTTCGGTTGTTATACTATTATCAATCTCAAACACAGTTGTGACAATTTCGTCTTATTATTCATTATAGAGCATAAATAAATTATTACTGAAACCAGACAGATCTTTCGTAGCCAGAATACACATTTCTACAAGTACTGTAATATAAAGGCGAAAAAATTTTAAATACAGTTTCTTATAACTAAGTGCTCTGAAGGGCGTGCACTGAATTTTTTCAACAATAAATCAATTACAGAAAAAACTAGTCCAATGATTATTTTACATTCATCTAAGCTTATAGTTGTTTACTATCATTAAAAATAAATGCCAGATGCTGATGAGATCTCAATCAACAGGTGGAATATGCTCAAATTTTCCATAAGTGAGATAGGATATGCTTTCTATCTCAACAATATCAGCACTAGAAAAAAGAATTTCAATGGTCATGAAATCTTAGCAATTGCTGCAATTTATGTAGGTCTCAAGGAGTATTATTAAAAATATACTGCTTTTAGACAGTACCAGAGCCTAATAACTAAACAGGAACCATTTACTTCTATCTGCCACAGAGGTGTGCATAGAATTTTTCGAAATTGATCTCACAAAAATCTACAAGAATCTTTTATCAAAAATACAAATGAAATTCAGTTGCTCCCAGTCGCCCACATGATGTTCACCATTATTTGTTAAAGCTTCTATATTTTTTGAGTTGATGTGGTTCCGTCTTTCTCTAACTAAACTAAGATAAAACTAACGTGGGAATAAACACTCCCATTCCTATGGGTAATTATCATCACACATAGAAATGTGCAGATGATTATTCCCACTTTAAAGTCGTTTTATCCAACTTTGGTACGGTACTACAGTTTTGATCATGATGGAACAAGACACGAGAATTTCAACTCACACTTGATCACTACACGATGGCTAAATTTCAACATTTTTATTAGATTTATTTTAATTTTATTATGTTTCAACCACTCACCTGGTGTTGAGTCTAGATTTAATCAATCTAGATTCTAGATTGAAAATCTCAGTTGTCAGTTGCCGTCATGACATTTTCATTGTCATCTGACAAAAATTCAAATGAGAAACAAAAATATATTCAATTCCATGATTTAATGAGATCAGTCAGTCCATGGTTGTGATCGATCAATTTAGGGTGTTTGCACAGTAGAGAATCCAATACTCAAAGATAATCACCATCGTAAAATCAAACGCATGCTGTGGAATAGTGTATGGCAGCAGTTTGGAGCAGTGTGAATACCACCATTCCATAGCATGTGTTTAATTTTGCGATGTTGGTTATCTTCGAGTACTGGATGCTCCACTGTGCAAGCACCCACGCTTCAAGCCGAGGTCTTGTGCGCAGTATAAATCATAGAATTGACTATATATCATCAATCATTAGATTATATTTCATAATTAATTTCATTCTCATCATTATATTTCATTTCATTAATTTATGTTCATCACTATGTGCTTTCAAACACATAAACTATTAACTTCAACTATAAACCAAAATCCATACATTTAGGATTGAAACGAGATAGACGTTTCCTAACCAAAGTATGTATTTTTTCAAGTAATATAAAGGTGATAAATTATAAGGGCAGTTTCTTATAACTAGGAAAATACAAATGCAGTCATTCTATTCTACCTGCAGATTCAAGCAAAAAAAGTATGAGCTTCGGTATGAGCAAAAGTATGAGTATCAGCCAAACTTGATTTTCCCAAATAATTATTCATTCTACTAGAGTTATTGATGTCAAGCGCATTCTAGCATACCTAGAAATATGATAGACAGTGTAAAAACACTTAACAACAATTATTGAGACAGGGAGAATCTGGGAAAAATCTAATAAACTTTTAATAAATAAATAAAATGCAAACCTAATAAATAAGATACTGTGCGAGCACAATAGATCAAATAAAGACTCGAGCAAACTCTGTAAGTATTTGGCACTCCTCACACGGATCTTCCAAGCGTCATGAATAAATGTCTGTCATTGACTAGCCATAACAATGGGATTTATTCATGACGCCTATGACGCTTGGCGAAAGCAACTTGTGTGGATTGTCACAATTACCTGAGAGGACCTTTAAAATCGCAGTGCCCCTCATATCTCAAACTTCGTCAAGGCTTGACCTACAAAGATTTTTCATAGAGTTCACCTATAGTTTCACCCACTGATCACAGAGGCATTTCTCTCAAAGATTTTTCGGAATGGCCGTTCAGTTCGATGGGGTAATCTCACCAATTTTCAGATTATAAGAAAATCATGAATTGACTACACTGACAATATAATAATAATAATAATAAATTGACTGCACAATGAAATTATATACAGAATTGTGCCTTGAATGTAGAACACAAGCTCAATAAGTAATTTATTTGTATTCAAAGTTTTCATTGAACAAATTACAAATAAGTAGAAATATTATAACAGATTAAAGAAGTTCATTTAGGAAAGATTGTGTTTGTCAAATTTTACCTCTGTTAACTTTATAATTCTGAACTTGTCAGTGCTCAGTGGAAATTCCATGGTGTTAACTAGCAAAATGTTGATTTGTTGATGAATTAGCAATCAGAAATAGTCTCCAAGTGGGGGATTAGGCCTAACCCCAAAAGATAACAGATAATCATAGATAAAAGGTGCGAAGCCACCAACAAATCAATATCCCAGGCACTCTTGTCAACGACATGGTAAGGTTTCACTGTCAGGCTCAGAAAAGCATAGCTTATAGATGCAGATACCGTGATTTAAAGGCACTATCTATCTTTCCCAAATACGAATTTTGATCTGTAACAATAATATTACCACTCATCTATTACGTAATAATTATTGTTGAATGAGTAAATAAAATAAAAGTTTTTCAGTCCCAGAAATAAGATGTAGGTACCGGTACCAAATTTGAAAGGCTTGTTTGAAAATTCTTGTTTGATTGCCTCACTCGAAGGGAGTGAGAGGGAAGAGAGGGCCGGCTGCGCCTCAACTCCACCCTTCAAGGTATACAATAGAGGCAGCTGATCAATCTATACAAATAGGAAGAAATATACAGCACAGTAGTGAGTGTACACAACAGTAGTTATGATGAAAATTGATTGTCAAAAATATATATTTAAATTGAATTCTCTCCGTTCACATACGAATTTAAAATTATTAATCAATTATCAATTACTAGCAGGCCACTTGATTCAATCGAATCTGGATTTCTAGAATGTGTAATACACTATCTACAAATTCAATTTGATAGTCTCTTCATCCCTCTTTATCTTGTTCTTTTTCTACACCTTTTCTTTCTCCTTCTCCATCTTCTTTATCTTCTTCCTCTTTTTCTTTGTCCTTTCTATTCCCCCTTTCTTCTCCTTTTCATATCTTTTTTCTCATTTTCTTTTCTTTTTTCTTCTTCTTTAGTTAACTCCTAATTCTTCTTCCTCTCCCCTTTCAATCCTTGTTCTCCAGCTCTCCACTCCAGCGTTACAGCTTCGTCAACCGCTAATAAGTAGCTGTTTAATTATATGAAATTTGTAGTAAAAAAAAACATGATGGAGCACCATATCCTGTACAATCAAGAATGTAAGGAATGGTAGGATTCATGAGAAGGGTCAATTGAAAAAGACAAAATAATTACCGCAAGTCGACCCACTTTAATCTGAAATCTAATGCATTGTATACATTCAATATTATAATAGTCTTGTAAGTATTATCATCTAATTCAATATATTCTAAGTCAAATAACCGAGAGATCAAATAGGAAGAATGAAAATAATCGGAAAAATACAGAAAGAAGAAGAATGTAACAAAACCATGCACTTAATAAGTGTTTGGAAATCTGCAGCTTCTTATTTCAGACATGCGTGTAAAAGGGCTACGTTAAAAAGATATTCATGCTATTGCTTCGGCATCAGACAGAGAGCAGCATGTGAAAGAGAGAAAATAGAAGGAATAAAAAATAAACCACAAAATATTCAGCCAAAAAAAAGCAAATGAACAAAGCAGCGCCTAAAAGAGTTGAGCTGTTTCATCATTATTAATTTTCCACCAAGCCCTACAAGCCCTCCACACGGTTTCAATATTCAGGGACTTTGAAAAAAGCAGATACCCAATACAATAGTCAAACATGTTTCATAATGAGTGCCAGTTCATGGAAATAAGAGATATTGTTCATGGTAATAATGATATTGGAGCTAGGATACATTATTTGTTATTTATATACAGAATGTTTTAAATGCTTTTACCAATACTGCTACTTGTGCTTATTCAGATAGAAAAGTGATGGAAAAGTACAGATAAACATGAGCCTTTTGTTACTGAATAAAAATGCTGGAATATTGCAGCTATCCCTATACATTTTTCATATTGAAATTTTTATTATTGAAATGAAATGAAATGAAATTTATTGCCATTATTAAAGTATACATACATTATTAAAATAACAATTTTATAGTAAATTTACAAAGAGAAAAATTAATTTAAATAAAATTTCATGATAAGTGACATATAAATAACTTTATAACGTATAAATTGAAAGATCAAGATTTAACTATACACACTGTGTGTTGAAACTAAAATGAGAGGAAGAAAAAAAAAGTCCAATCATTAAAATTATGAAAATATTATGTTATTATAATTATTAGCATAGATGGCATTGCTAGCATAGACTAAAGTCTGTGCGCTAGCAATGAGTTGAGAATTTTAATAACAAACACCGATGAATATAATAATAGATGGAAGTTGGATATTGATGGATGATAGCCTAATTGTTTATATTCAAAATTAGCAGCCTTGGAAGACGGATGAGCACAAATTTGAATAAATTTTGTTCAATTATAATTTCAGTTCTAATCATGGTTCAATCTTGAAGAAGATTTTATTTTTAACCCACTCATCAATTAATTTCAACTGTTTTTTATTCATTTTTTGTGAAGTTAGGTTTCTGGGTAATATATTAATTAAGATACTACATTGATGATTAAATTGCCTGGTGCTAGCTGCAAGTCTAGAGAATTTAATAATAAAATGATTTGTTGTAGCCGGACGAGTGTGGTGGATAATTGTACGAGGTTGTGGACAATGTTTATTTCGTTTTATTGATAATATTAAATTTTTAATATACTGCTGCCTTATTGTGAGTACCTCCATTTCTTGAAAGATACTCCTGCTGGGGTACATACGTGGCCTACCCAGAGCTGATTTTATAAGGAATTTCTGTAAAATGAAAACTCTCTTAAGATGAGTATCATATGCTCCACCCCATGCCTCAATACCATATGTAAATAGACTATGTGCATATGCTAGATAGATTGTTTTTATGATAGCACGATTGGCTAATTTATTTATTTTATAAAAGGTGTGTATTAGGTATTTCAGTCTAGAACAAAGGTAGTGAGTATGTGCCGTCCATTTAAGATGATCATCCAGCATGATACCAAGATATTTTATTGTTTTAACTTTTTCAATTTCGAGACAAGCGGAGCCTACTAATTCAGGATTTTCCTCAGTGCTAAGTAGTTTGATCTTGAAATTCGGATTAGGTTGGCCAAGTTCAGTAGGAGAGAAGGTCAGGTATTTTGTTTTTTTGTAGTTTAAAGTAAGAATATGTGTCTTCAACCAAGCCTGAACAACATTCAATCCAGTGTTTGCTGATGAATAGACTTTCGCCCAAGTTTCACCCCGGAACAGAAGAGCCGTATCATCCGCAAATGATATTATATTGCAGTTTGGAATGTTTATGCTTAAGAGTTCGTTTACATAGATGAGGAATAGAAGCGGGGATAGTACGGTTCCTTGAGGTAGTCCGAAGTTTTTTAGGTTCTGTGTGTCTGTTTTTCCATTTAGTGTAAGAGTCTGGTGTCTATCACTGAGATAACTGGAAAAAAGTTGTAGAGCACTCCCTCTTACTCCACACCTTCTCAATTTATCTAACATGAGCTCATGAGGCACTGTATCAAAGGCCTTGGCTAAATCTAAAAAGATTGCCAGACTCTTTCCACCGTTATTGAATGTCTCACCAACTAAGCCTGTTAGCTTGAGAATAGCATCTATTGTCGATCTACCTTTTTGGAAACCATATTGATTGTTATTTAAATGGTTGATTTTATTTAAGAAACTTATAAGTCTTTTTTTTTATTATCTTTTCTATTATTTTTGAAAAATTTGTAAGAAGGCTGATTGGTCTATAGTTACTCGGATCGTTTGGATCTCCCCCTTTGTATAAAGGTTTAATTATGGCTAATTTGAATTTTTTTGGGAAATAACTCTCTGAAAAACATCTGTTTATTAAATATGTCAATGGTTTTGAAATACTAGAAGCTATTAATTTTAGGCATTTGGAAGAGATACCATCATGGCCAGGTGATGAATTGCTCCTCAAACTGTATACTGTTGATATCACTTCCTGTTCATCTGTTGGTTCCATAAAAAAACTATTAATTGGGCTATTTGGCAATACATTTGAGATGTGATTTTCAACTGTAAAATTATTTCTTTCTATTATTTTTTCTGCATAGGTTATACCTACATTTGAGAAGTGCTTATTCAGTTTATCTGCTTCAATTTTAGGTTCTTTATATTGTTTTTTTGTTTCCATTAGCTCTGCAATGCACTCCCATGTTTTTCTTGAATTTCCCTTATTTTGCTCTAGCCTATCATTGAAATATTTGATTCTTTCATTTCGGATAATGTTATTTAGACAGTTACGGTATTTTTTAAAGTTATCTTTTAGTACAGTGTTGAATGGCTGCTTCATTAATTGCTTATGCATTTTGTCCCGTTTTCTCAATGAGTTCACCAGACTTGGAGTGATCCACTTTTTTATTGGTTTCATTTTATGTGATAATTTTATTGAGTGAGTTCTGTTTTCAATATATTTCCTGATATTCTCTAAAAATATATCTATTGTATGGTCAATATTATAATTATCATTAAAAATTTCGTTCCAGTTCTCGTTTTTCAAATCTGAATTTAATCCTTCATAATCTTCTTTGTTTATAATGTGTTGAATATTATTTTTTTCTCTTAGATAGTTGTTGTGGGTGATATGTAGAGATGTACAGAAATGATCGGTGATAGCAGTTTTCCAGATAACACTCTTTATATCATTTTCAGATCTTAATAAGCTTTTATAAAAAATATGATCTATACAACTAGATGAATTGTTTTGTATTCTTGTAGGCTTATTTACGTATGATTTATATCCCTTTAGTTGAATTGTGTAAAGATATTCATCTACCGACTTATTATTTCCAAGAATATCAAGATTCATATCACCAATGATAATTTTATAATTAGTGGGGTTGTTATTTTCAACATTTTCTAGACACGACTCCAAACTTGTCAAGAATTCTTTTATTTTTTGTGATGGTGATCGATAAAGGCCCAATATCGTGTATTTTCTACCTAGTACTTCACAATTTAAGATTATTGAATTAGCTTCTTCAATTTCGATTAAGACTTTATCACTATCAATAGAGTTATCTATAAACATTGAGATACCATCGCTTCTTGAATATCTATTGAATTTATCGAGTCTATAGTATCCTTCCAATTGAAAGTTACAGTTATGCTCATCCGTAATCCATGTTTCAGACAGTACTATAATTTGATATTTGATTTTAGATTTATATATGTAGCATGAAAACTGATCAAAATTCCTCCTCATGCTTCTTATATTCATATGAATTATACTGAAACTGTTATATCCAACATCACAATCGGATGTTACTTGGAAATCAAGGAAATTTTCTACTTCTAAGGTTTCATATTGGTCTATATTTTCATAATAATCGAAGTTATTTGAAATCATGATATTATCCAGCAAATAAGTATATCTTGCTAGTAATAAGAGAAAGAGAACGGAGGAGTCCAACCACCTAATCCCCAAAGACTTCCCAGCCCGCTCTTGGGAACTAAAATTAAACGAATTAAATCTTTTTACGAGTATGATTGAGTTTTTTTTAGAAACGATTTTAGTTTAAAAAAGGAAGAATACACTCT
The DNA here is from genome assembly GCA_948455865.1 of Conomelus anceps. Lineage (NCBI taxonomy): Eukaryota > Metazoa > Arthropoda > Insecta > Hemiptera > Delphacidae > Conomelus > Conomelus anceps. The sequence continues at coordinate 39,732,320 of OX418225.1, read as the reverse complement.
CTTAACCGCTGAAAGAGCTAAACAATAAAATAATAAATAAAATAAATGTCTTGCATATGATCATACTACTGTTTAATTATATGAGTCTATATTTTGTTGTTTTAGAAGTCTTATTTCAAGTTCAGATCATTTTCGTCTCTCACCCACACTGCATTGTCATTTTCGTTTACCCTGATAAGCACTTTACCATTATTCACCCATGCGTACGCAATTTTTTTTTCATTCTTCAGTTTTCGAGCTTCACTAAGTAGGTACTTATTATAAGGCGAAAGATGTTCATTAATGAAAATGGGACTCAACTGCAATCTTATGTCAAGGTCCTTTGTACTCAAGGGTTTCTTTCTCTTGAATGCGGAGAGCCACACATCACGCACAATAGTTGAGATAAAACGAACTATGATTGAATTGGTCTTTGAGGGAACCCGGTGAGCGTTTGACAGTTCTGACCTATTGAAGTTGATTTCCAGTAAATTTGCGAGAGTTTCTAATATACTGAACACATTCTCATTTTTTGTTACCTGTATGCCGGTTATCTCAATGTTATTTTTGCGAGAGTATTGCTGCAATTCTCGAGTGTCCGCCGCCAATTCCCAGATCGCTTTGTCCATTCTCGTGGTCATGACGTTCAAATTAGAATTTTTTGTTTCTAATTCTTTCTGCTTGCTGGATAAACTATCAATGTCCGTTTTGAGAGTATCATATTTTTCGAGTAAAAATGAAATGGATGACTCGATGTTAGAAATCTTCTTATCTTGCTCGTCAAATCGTTTTAGTAAGTTTTGCTCGACTGACTTTATGGCTTGTAGAATAGAATTAGAACTTGAATCAGATACAATGTCTTCTTGCGAATTGTTAGTGTCACCACACGAATCACAGCGCCAAGATAGTTTTTTATTTCCAAGTTTTTTGTACTTTTCCATAGTACGGAGCTTAGTACATGTAGGGTGGTAAGAAGTCTTGCACTGCATGCACGCCACATATTCGTCCGGATTGCCTAACGCGAGTTTACATGTGCCACACACAACCATTATTCGGAAACTGGAATTTCGAACAGTATTGAATTTTATAGGTTAAAACTTAAAAATCGGCTACTTTCAACGATACAAAAACAATTCTTACGAGCGGGCCGAGTCGGCTTATCAGAAGCGATAGTGAACCGTTCCGTTCGGCATCCAAAGCTCAACTGAAATTAAATTTTAGAATTGGGAGAATTTTTAAAAAATGTTGGTAAAGTGAGCTTAGAATTGGGTAAAAAATGATAGAAGTCTGTAAATATAGCAATATTACGATAATAGTTGGCAAATAGACCGAATTTATTCAAAGTCCTAATTTCTGCAGGTTTCAAATGGATTGGCGAATAATTTCTTGATGAAATTATTTTATATATAGAGAATTAAATTTTGAAAATAAAATATGAAACGTAAAATCAACCAAAATTTCGGAAACCGGGGTTTTATTCAATCAAATTACACCAATTATGAAGTTACTTCTAACTTTCCATTCTTGTACCTTTCAATTCAATCAATATTAGATTATATTTAATATGTAATTAATTTTTTACAAACGGCAATCACACTAAAAATTTAATAGCTCCTATATGTATTACTATATATATTATCAGCCATAGAAAGTGCTGTTTACATGATAAACTTTATGACAAAACAAATGCCAAGTTGTATGCTTCAACCCTTTAGCTATAGTTCGTCCATGTTCTCCCATTAAAATTTTGATTTTAAATTTTAATACAGCCTTAAAGGTCAATAAATTCATCAAATTTGACCAACATGTGATTATAAAACAACAATATCATGACAATCAGAATATGCTTATAAAAAATTGATAGTAATAAATGATTAATCGAATTTCATGGTTACAGAACCTTTAAGACAATGTTTAATCATTACTAAAAATCAGAAAAAGAATCTATTAATATCGAATTCCTCAGTGCTATTAATTTATACTGAAGACTTCCGCAATGGCGGATATTTCCAACAGCCAAGTTTAAAATGATGTGGGTAGATATGGCCAAGTTTAAAATGAGTGCTGCTGTGCAGAAGGGTCACTATAGTCTAGTGGTTAAGGCACCCGACCGGCAATTGGGAGGTCCGCGGTTCGAATACCGGTGGTGGCTGATATTTCTCTTCTATCGCATTCATCAATTTCCATCAGCTATTCAATGCTGTTGTCAATATCAGCCATTGCGGAAGTCTTCAGTACAAATTAATAGCACTTGGAGGAATTCGAAATTAACAAATTCTGTTTTTGTATATGTCAGTTTGTTAAATATTGTAAGTTACTTCAAACAACTCAAAAATCATTTCCACAAGTCTATAATAAAAAGTTGCATTTAAAACAATGAAAAACAGATCTCGTGTCTTCGAGTTTTCCAGAAAGGTATTAATAGCTCTAACGGGAACAATTACCATTATTTTTGAGAGTATAATAATCACATGAAGAATTATTAGCCTTTCCAAGGCACTCTATAGAATATTATTATCTATGAACCTGCTGTGTTTTTACAGAACTACCCATTATACAGCTTTCCTATTATGTTTACAAGTGAAATAAGCACATGAAGGATTTCAGCCTTTTCAAAGAAACCTGTAGAATTATCTATAAACAATTATCAATGGTTTGGACAATCTAACATAATTATTCAACATTTGTAAAGAGAACAGTTTTGGACTTGAGTCTGTTGCTCCTTCACATTCATTGTAATTTTTTCACAATAAATAAATAAACATTCTATGCTCTGTTACAGAACTGCATACAAGATCCAAGAAGAGAAAGAACAAGGCAAAGAGGCACAGGTGCAGGAGTGGTGCTAGCAAGCAGTGTTATGTCAGACGACACCACACCTAGTTGCACACATATCACAATATCAAACTTCTCCACAATATCAATGGTTTGTATTCTATGGTTTGCTGTCACATAGAAATGCTCCAAAACCATATTTTGAAACCATAAAAAAAGACAAAATTTTGTACAGTGTTCTTAAACTATTCATTTTACAAACAACCACATTTCGTGCAGGCGGTTTTCAATCTGTGGGGAATATTTTGAGAATAAAAATTATAAAGAGATATATTTTCCATACTGTGATTACCGTACAGATTTAGGATATTCATTTAATATTATGGAAGGTAACAAATTTGTTGAATGCGACTAGTAAAAAAGAGAAGTTATGAGTGTGATGTTTTATGTAAATAAACGTGATGATTCTTTTGAATTATGTATTCTTTAATAATTCCCGCATTTCTCAGTATTTATCATACAAATGTCATGTATTTTGTGTTTGTTTTTCCAAAAAAAATTACAAACCGCGATTACGATTCAACAGTGCTTACAAGCAGAGTAGAGACTGAAGCAATTTGTGCAATTAGCAAAGCAATCAACGAAATCGAGCAAAGCAAAAAACGTGATTTGCAAAAATGGTTTAGTTTGAAAAAAGGACCAAGTCAGAAAAATATATAAATTACATTTCAAAAATAAATCATATCACAGCGAGAACTAAATAAGGAAATTGGCAGAACAGTTAAAAACTCAGAGAAAATAAGAGACAACAACAGAAGTCTGACAAAGAAAAAGAATTGAGCATCAAAGAAGAAGCACTCCATCTATGTGAAAGTCTCAATCAAAAATATACTATCAGGTTTGTGAGAGACCGACACAATAAAATTGGCAGTAAACTTGTGATAGACAACAAAAATCAAACAAAACTATGCACAAGTTGACCTGACAAAAGTGAAGCAACTGAGCACCAGAAAAGAAGTAACCAATAAATAGAATGTTGATAAAAAGCCTTGATCGAAAATAAAACATCAGCATAGTTCAATAACTAAACAAAAAAAAATACATGAAATGATAAAAAAATCGAGAAATACAAGAGTTTTAGAACATAAATAATTAGAAGTCTTATAAAGAAAGGTGATTTGGAAAATCGAATGAAAATGAGCTGAACGATATTGATAGCTCAAGAAAGACAACTTAGATCAAACAAAACGAACCAATCAGAACACCAAAACGAATTTGGCATGAAAGAAAGAACATATCATCCATTGAATGCTAGTCAATGCACCTTCAATTGAAAATAAAGTATTCCAGGCAAGACAGAAGCAAGCAGAGTTGCATATTAAATGGTGCATGAGGCATATTCAAAGGTGCATCAATTGAATGTTAATGCATCTTCAATCGAAAAAATTAATCAACAGAATTAAGCAGAGTTGCACATTACAAGGTGCATGTTCAACTGGGCATAATTGAACATTAGATAATGCAACTTTAATCGAAAACAGAGCAAAGCGACAGAATCAAGCAGAGAATAGAATTACTGTGATAAAGCCTTATAATATATAGAATACGAAGAATTCGTGCATTTAGATTGAAAATTGATCAAATTTTACCTACCATAGGCAATATTGATGAGTAATCGATATTTAAATTTTTCCTGAAATGAATAGGTCAATTGAAGCATGCAAGTAAGAAAAAATTGAAAAAGAATCTGATCCTCATCAACTCCTTAGATAAAAATTGAAGTAGATGGACAAAATCAAGAGATGAGACACAGAGGACATTGTAACTCCATTTCTACATCTATTTTATGAGTGATGATTTGAGGCTTGTTGACAGATGTCAGAATGAAGCTTCTGAAATCAATCAATTCACACAGATCTTAGTGCACAATTCTTGTAATAGACAATAAGAATATCTGACTAAGACAATAGGAATTGAGATAACTCAATCCAATTATTTAATGAGAAATCAAGATTGATTTTCATCATCCAAAACTATTCCGATACATTTTCAACAACTGCAAATACCCAGAATTGCATTGCTTACATGAGCTCAATATATAACGTTCGGTTTGAATAATATTATAAAGCAAGACACACATTTCCTCATTTAAAGCAAGATTACGGCCAAGTCAAGCAAGACCAAATAAGTTAGTCCAATTCCGATCTTCAATATAAATGTCAGATTTCAAAGTTTATAAGGCTGGTAAACTTTTAAACCAAGAGTTGTCTACGAGTAAATGATTTCAAATAAAGGAAATATTTAGAACATAGTTTTAGCTGTGGCACAATATTTTCGTGTGAGCCTAGGCCTACAAACTGGCTGCAGATTAAATTTGTTAACCTCAATTCTTGTGCTGGGAGAATAAAATTATCTCCTCAAAAATGAAATGCCATTAAACAAATTGTAATAGCAAGGCACAACTGATATAATTATCAATGTTACTGGTAAATATGATTACAATGTACAGCACTAATAGTAATTATTTGTGCAGAAATAGCCCACCTGTTAAAAATTTATCAAAGAAGCTTCAAGCAGAGCAGCTGAATCATGGATTTCTTCTCCAACTCATGTAATGCCTCTTGAAAGGTAAATATATTGCAATTCTTTTTCTGAAATAAGAAAGAAATGTCATGACATTGAAATAATAGAAAAATCAATGAACTTATCTGTTGAATGTTTATCAGAGTAGTTTGATCCAAACTACAGAATAGATACAATACTAAAAATTAGGTTTAGATAGTCATGTACATTCAGGTATTTTTCACAATTTATATTTCTAAACAGATACAGAATATCATTTTTCAACCCCTAATTTAGGTAATACATTTATTGTATATGAGGAATCTGGCAGCAGCTCACTTCAACTTAGTTTTGTCAAGTTAATTAAACTTAGTCCTTCAATGGTAACCCAGGATAAGATTGAAAAGAGTTTGAAGTACCTACCTATTAATGTATAATAACATATACATGTTTAGATAGTTTGTATTCTATGCCTGAAAAGAACAATCAAATCGTAAATTCTTCATTTAAAAATGCACAGGATTATTATTAGTAATGGCAAAATAAATCGTGAATAACCATACGCTTATTACTCGGGCATACTCATTTGAATCCTTCAAATCAAATGGAAATTTTTCAGGTAAAATGGCTTTTTCATTTTTCTGCAGTACCATAACTCAAGATTTAGATTATCTTGACAACGTATTTGAACGGTCAACAATGGTGAATTAGGGGTTGAAAAATGATATTCTGTATCTGTTTAGCACTGTAAATTATGAAAAATACCTGAACGTATAAACCCTTCAATACGTAATACATTTATTATATATGAGGAATCTTGGCAGCAGCTCACTTCAACTTAATTTTGTCAAGTTAATTAAACTTAATTATTCCTTTAATGGTAACCCAAGATAAGATTGGAAAGAGTTTGAAGTACATACCTATTAAATTTTGATCGCTGGGGGACCTTACATGTTTAATATGGATCTCAATGATTGCTTCGTGATTTTGAATCGCAATCCATAATATTAACTTACTGTAGCCGACTTAGTATCCAGCATTGAATTGAGATATCCATGTTTCTCAAAAGGTAGATTTTCAGCTTACCTACTTTCGAACTCATGAAAGTGTAACTTTATAGGCTATCAATGTTCATCATCTTTTAGGCTATGTGAACTAACTTAGTGTTAAAAATTGTAATCTTCCAGCTTCTAGGTGTGAAAGCTAGTCTTTTAGGATCAACAACTCGTAAAATAACGTAATCAGCTATACAGAATAATCCACGAAAATTAACTGAAAGAAAAGAAGTTTAAAAGCAAAGCCTGATAGTCTTTAATAGGTGTAGTCACACCTTAGCAAGTTACTGATGAAAAATAATTATTATTGTGAGAGTAGTTGAGTACTGACCGGCAAGATAACGAAGTCGCCATCGATTCATGCTGCTAAATTCTTCCGTTCTTTGGTAAACTAGTTTTATTACATTTTAATTTACTGGATAATGCATAAATAGTCGAAGAGCTTGCGAAACAAAAGACTTTACAAAAACCGATAGTGAAATCGAAAACTATGAGAATTTGAGAATAACTACAACTCAGGAATAACATCAAAGAAAGTACCAACGAGAACGAGAAATGCAGGAATGAACAGGAACACGAGCGCAAAAAACAAGCAGAAACTTGAACATCACGTGACTAGCCAGACTCTGCAGGTAGTTCACTGGTGCATTGATTAGTAATGCGTAAGTATTTTATATATTATCATAGGCTATGCTTTAAAAATCTTTAAGAATTTTTTATTGTTTTATCGATTAATCAAATAACAAAGGGGATTCTGGTAGGCTTTTGACAAGAAGCGACAGAAGAATTATTTTTCAGACGAAAGCCGTACTGGGTAGACACGAATAGGGTTCACGCGGAAGATTCAAAAATCAGAATTTCAGAGAGGCTTCATTGTCAAAATGTTACGCTTCCTTTGAAATTGCAGAGAATAATGTTTCTTGTAAGAAAATAAAAAAGCATGCCTGATTTCTATATCATTATAATATTTTTGAGTGATTCAAGGGTAATAAGTAAAAAACGGTCGTCCAAGATACTACTTTTCCATTTTTCAAACGAAGATAAATTCTTTGTGTTGAATTTGACCATATGCAATAGTTTGTTATTGAGTGGTCTTATTGGATTATTTTATAACTATGTCTATTATAAAATAATCTAAAATTACTTTAGGAAAAGCAAATGTGACTAAAAACGTAACAAAATAAGCTGAGGAATACTCTATGCAATTAATTCGCTTGAAGGTTTACCATACATCCCTTATCAGCAAGCAGAGGATAGCATAGTTTGTCTCCTTTTTCCTAATCAGCCCACACTTTCGTTAGAGTGTAAAACAGCTAGAAACTATAATGCTGTGATAGTTTCAAATCTTACTCGTTTTGGTTGCTTCATCTCCCAGGTTAACTAACTTATATAGCACGCAATAAAAAAATTGATTTCGCTGCTAGTGATTTCCTGACTACATCCCTACTGCATGTATATTCCTGATGTGTAGAACTTTTGATTTGTTTTCAAGTTTGTAGTATGAATTAAATTATATTTGTGGGCCAACATTATTTAGCCAACAGTAAAATATATCAAACAAACTATAAAAATGATATAGAATAATGTTGAAATTGTAGTTAAAATAGGCAATAGACAACTGAACGCGATGAAAAATTCGTAGGTGCACATATTATGTTTTTCATTCATACATTATGCATGGATTATGTGTAAGAAAATGCCAAGATTTTCAATAAGTTACCATCCAAATATGGACTTAAATTTTGAGAGATAATTCAAGTCTAATTTTATTTGCGTAACAGATGCTATAAATCTGCATTATCATGGTAAATAAAACGTATACTTGTTATAAAATGTGTTTATTAAATACTTAATTTTTACAATGAGATACAATTTTCTTTACATCACATATCGTACTTACGCAATTCAAAAGTAGTATCCACTGCTCATTTTAGAAAATTTCAATTGTGCTTTGGATTGCCTTATATTTAATATCTAAGCAGCTCCCTAAAGCATTTTCAATATACGTAATTCAGAATCAATTCCAATTTCTATAAATCTTTAATTAATTAATGTTAATTAATTATTAATTATCTTTTTTTTTAATGTCTTATTCAGGTTTAATGAGTACAAACCAATGAGACATATTCCAATTAGTCTAAGTACCGTACAATATATATGTTGCAAATTGCCGTATTTTCACAAAATTAATAATTTGAGATTGAAACACAGAGAATCCCCCAAAGAATATATATACAAATGAAAATTCTTCGTTTTATAAGGTTCTTCTGACTTTTAAAGAATACTTTTGACTTCCACAATATTGTGAATGGATATCCATGAAATTCCAAGGATTTTCAAATAAAATTATTTATTCCCAAAATAATCGTAAGAAATAGTACAGTTTTTTTTTAATGATTCATGGATGTTATTGTGTTACATGAACGGTGAAAAATATTAAACTTGACGTATTATTCATAAACAGCCAGGAAAAAGTACGATTCAACAAATCTGTATTTCACCAATCAAGAGAGACATAGGTGATTCCATTTACTGTATCCTTATACCTTTATAAATCAGGAAATATTACTGAGAGTTCACAAAATAATACGTATGTGGAATATTAAACAAATCTGGAAATATATATATATACAGTATATATATTGAGCCAAGTAATGATAATGGAACATCAACAGTATTGTAAGTTATCATTTTAACATTAAATTTCTAAATTAGTAGAGTACTATCATTGGGGTTGAATAAAACATGTCCTGATACATATACAAACCCCCGCACGTCATATTATTGAAATAAAGTTTTATTGTATAATATAGTCAGGCACTGGAATCAAATTAGAATACCGTATTTTTACATAATCAAAAACTTTTAAACAAATCTTAAATCTGGGCAACACTTTCAATTTAATCCAAAATGTGGTTTCTACGATAGGATAGGAACGTCTTAATTTTGTAAGTTAATTGAAAAGTATACAGTATTATTATAGTCTGTGCAACCCCAGTTTGCAGTATTACGCTCATGGGGGCACAGTGCTGCCTAGCTAGCAAGCCAGCCTAGTCAAGCGGTCACCTTTTCACACAACATAATTTAAAATTTAAACGAAAAATGGCAACAATGCGCTCATATTCTATGTATATGAAATAGATGACAAATATATGAAATATTCTGATAAGAAATAGCATTGACATAACACTCTGTACTAAAAACTAAGATTTGCACTTTTTCTATGAAGAGATTGGATAGATTAGGAGATCTGATAAATAGGGACCTAGATGAAATATTTTATTTTGTCTTTCTTCTATTATCAAGTCTTGGACACGGACAGCAAAGGTAGCATATACTAGCTCAAAGGTTTTCATTACCCAAGATATTCAAAACTTTGAAAATTGATCAATTATGAAAACAATAATTCCTAATCTGCCTGATAATGGACGACAAATCGCACTCTCCTAACTCTCAACTTTTTAGCGCTAACAATGTTATTAAACAATCCAAGATAAAAGTAATATCATAAATTGATATTATTAAGAAAAATAACATTCTTCTTGATTCAATAATGAATTTTAAATATGACATTTTTATATACCGTAAGCATCGATCTTGAAAAAAATAGACAATTTTACACAAAATGTTCCATATTTACAATACATTCAACTCTTAGATGCTTGAATAAGCCTATGAAATCTGTAAACGTACTCTAATCCAGCAAAATGATGAAGCAAAATGCTCAAGTCGCTTGAAATATTTCAAAGCAAATTCATCATAATAATTATTGAAATAAGATATTTACAATAAACTGCTTACTAAAACACATTCTAACCGACTTCCAAACAGGAGGAGGTTCTCAATTCGAGTTGTTTTTATTTTTTATTTTTATTAAGCTAATTGATAAAGAACGTGTTAATCATTGAAAAGAAAACAATAACGGCTTCTTCTGAACTTTTCAAAACAACATTTCTTAATTTAAAGCTGGAATAAATTTTAGATGTCAATTTTAAAATAATTAAGGATCATAATAACTGGAACAAATATCAATCTATATAATTTTATTTTAAAAGAGCATAGTACACATCAAAAACTAAATAGAAAAACATTTCAATTATGATTTAATAGTTGAAAATTAATTGAAATGTTCATATATTAAAACTCCAAACTAAAAGAGAAGCGTTGTTTTGCAGCCTGTACAGTATTGTCTGGATCGTTTAAAATGCTTCAGACCGTTTTCGGTATGAACTATCAATTTATTTCACAATTTTCGGTGTTGCTATGAATTTAACATGGAATAGTAGCCTCTATTTCTATGTATGGCGTGGCTTCGAGCATTTTCTTTACAATATTGATGGAGAAAGCTGAAAAATATAGGCCTAACCATAGTTAAAGATCTTTGAAAATTCTGTAACTTGAAAATAGTGGATGGAATTGTAGATAAAAACTCTGTTATGAAAAATCTACAGACATTGACAAATTAAATGAGCTCTAAGGGCTTTAGTTTAAAAACTGGCATTTGAACAAGAAGCCTCTTATGCAATCAAGAACAAGTTATAGAAGTTGACATACATCATCATCATTTTATTCATACAGACAAAACATATTTCTTCACATTACATCAAATCATTGAAACATTTGGACGAATATTTGATGAAGATTTATGTCTCAACATTTTTTTCAATTGATTTCACGAAATTTAAAAGGCAATGCCTCTAAATCGTTGAATTATTATAGATCATAGTCAGTTCATTTAAATATTTATCGCCTACATTTTATATACAACCAAGCGAATTCAAAGCTAAAACAGAAAACGCTGGGAGAAACTATTTATTAGTAACGTTTCCAACAACTTTTTTTTTAGCGGCGTTGAGGGAAATCTGGCAACACGTGACCTTGGTTTTACTGCTACATTGCATAATCTCCTGAAAAGTATGTGCTTATCCGAGAGTAAAATGCCGTACAAATCCACGTTGTAAACTGCATTTAAGAAGCAAAGTAATTATACTGCATTCGGGTCCCTGAATAAAGTATTGGAATTCAGGGATAGAGGTGATTGTCGATTTAGTTGAACAAGGTGAACTATAAAGGGCTAGAAACGTCTTGATGGCTATCGATAATACAAGTCAGTTGAAAACAACATATTTTTTATTTATAATTACCATTTGCATTTACACTAGTCCAGTGTCCATGCTATTCCGAAATGAACTCTTGAACACTATGTATTGTATGTATATAGTACCATAGCCGATTCGACTGTAGGTGACTCTTCAGACCTCAACGCTATGTTTTAGTCCAAAGAGAGTACTACACAAACGAGGAGTGAGGTAGTTTGTGATTGCTTCCCTCACTGAGCTAACACTATAAAAATTGTTAAATTGAATTAGTATTGTTAAATTGTCAGTTCAAAACCAACTAAAAATCGTCAACTAAATACTGTTGATGAAGGTTCCTACTGTGAGATTTTATTGTAATCAAATATTAATTTCAAGGTTTATTTCCGTTTTGTAAGTTTTTCGATGCCTGAAGTTGACTCTCAAAGCATTAGAAAGGAAATTATTCTGAGAGTGGACACAGGTAGGCAGTTTGCGACTTGGAGCGTTTGCCAAGCGTCATGAATGTCATCTGCTGAGTGTCATTGACTGTGCCGACTCAGCCATTTATTCATGACGCTTGGCGAACGCTCCACGTACGACTGCCGTATCATGGACATGCGACAAGCACACCGTGTAGCATTAGCGTATACACGCAGCTGTCAAAAGCAAACCATCGTTTTATCCAGCGCATGCTGCCTATGTAAACCGCTCTATCAAACATTGGGGTTTTCCAAAAATTGATAAGACTGCATATTGTCAATCAATCATATGTTTGGATATTAAGAACAACAAATACTCAGGTGAAGAGTTAAATGTGAAGAAAAAATAGTTTGAGGGTAGGATTTCAACTGAAAATCCCACTCAGATTCGTAAAAATTTTTTCTTTACCCTTTATTCTTTGTTACCTTATTATTTTTACACGAGTAAAGATCATCTCATCAATTAAGAGAGTTAGTAAAGAGGCTCGGGTTTGATTCCCGATCTAGGCTAAGCATTTTTTGAACATCATTATTTAATTACCCACGCATAAGACCCTGGTTCATGTGGGAAATGTTTGTCACCACATACCACGTAATTATAAATAAATTTAAGCCACCATACAATCTCTTTCACATTTTATAATATTAATTTTTAAATAAGAATTTTAATGATTTGAGAAAAATACAGCATTATTTTCTTCAACAATAATAACTAGACTAAATTCTTCCGTTTAATGAAATTGGGGAGCTTTGTTGCAATTCTCACTTTGAGAGTGCTAACACTTGCGGATAACATAAATAATTCCATAATTTCATGACATATTGCTGTTTACAAATACTGTATGAGCTATTCATCTGAAGTTCACACCACCAAATTAGGCGGCTCTCGAAAATTTCGGTGTTTCCAGATTTGGGACCATCCCAGAAGTTTATAAAAGAGAATCACCAGTGTCAATGCACGAATTGACAACACTACTCGAGCCTAGTTTACAAGCCCGATGATATGGTTTGTCACCGCAGAGTTGTTTTTATTTTTGCTATGTCGCAATTTCTTTCAGCCGCCTAATTTCGTGGCGTGAAGTATAGTTACTTCGTATACTGAAACAGCCAATGCAATAAAAGAGGCTGGAAGGGTTTCAACGACTTCAAAAAAACTTCTAACAATCAGAATCTCCTTGAGGAACTGAATAACAACTAAAGCAACTCGGCTATAAGGTATGAAATATTAATTACAGTATTAACAAAATTGATAATCTCTATATACTATTGATTCTCTGAATAAGATCTCAAGACACCTCAATTGACGAGCCAATTTATAATACTAAACAATTGATCAAAGTAATTTATAATAGTTTTACTGCTCACTTTATCCAAACTTAACTCATAACTTTAAGGCTAGGCGTACATCAGTTAGTCAAGACAAGACAAGACAAGATTAGTCATGTTTAGTCACTTATTTGCTTATGAAGCAACACACACCGATTAGGTGTGTGTTGCTTCATAAGCAACTAAGTGTCGTACTGTGACTAATCTTGTCTTGTCTTGTCTTAACTAACTGGTGTACGCCTAGCCTAATTCATCAGCTTCCCTTAATAGTAAATAGTAATGCTATTTTTGCTAATCGGGCATATCGACAATAAATTTATTGCAAATTTAATGATTTGATATGAGGTCAATGAAAACATTACTATTGGTTATGAATTACAAACGATTTTACATCTGGTTCTCAATCGGATAAAGCTAATGAACAATAATTATTATTGTCAATATAATGTATCAATATGAGTTCAATAAATAAAAAAACTCTATTCTGCAGTTGTACTTTGAATATATATATTTTTTACTTTATTAAAGATTAATGAAATAATACTACTAGAGAATTCGTAGTTCTGAAGAAGTTGGGTAGTTCAAAATAGATAGTGGATAAAAACAATGTAAGTGCGCTTATGAAGCAAACTACAGAAAATGATATCAGATTGAAGAGTGCAGATTACTCTGCTAGGGAATAACTCTTTCAACAAATTTCAATAAACTTTCAAGAGCCCCTGAAATAAAGTTTCAAATATATTTCACATTCAACAATAATTTCTGTCTCATGAGTGATGCTTGTCTTTCATCTCAACCACCTCATCTATTGATTTTATTTTTCCAAGACTTTATTTCTATAGTTGATTCTATTTAATTTGGATTAAAATAATATAACAGTTGATATTTTTAAATTTTAAAAATACTGATACTATAGACCTAATTTAAATAAATATTTATTCAACTCTTTAGTGGTCGTCTACTCTATTGAAGAATTGATAGTCCATACCTGGGAATAAATAATGAAGTCTTGAAAGAGAATAACTTGATCTAAGTATACAGAAATATATGAAATAAAATAATTTTGAACATAATATAATTATATCAAATTATAAAGTTGTATTAATTTTTAATTATATAATTAAAAATATAAAGTTATCCAATTATATAAATTGATATTATCGAATGCCAAAATCGGAACAGATATTTTTTATCTAGTAGTTTATGTAATGTTGTTTTTCGTTTGGATTGTAGATTATAGATATGCTGAAACAACTGGACATAGAAGTGCCATGAGCTGTGCAAGGTAAATAAGCTGCCATCAAGTCAATTTATAGGAGGACTTAAGAATTAGAGCGAAACAGAATTTTCACAACAATTAAAGGACTAAAAATTAAGAGTGGAACAAAATTTAGAAAAATTAAAATTTGCTCTAATTGTCTAAAAGGAGGACTTAGAATGAGAGAAAAAACGAATTTTCAAGACAATTAGATGACTAAAAATTAAGAGTGAAAAAAATTTAGAAAAATTAAAATTTGCTCTAATTGCCTTGGTTGCAGTTACATTTAAGATCAAATTCAATTTGTAATGAGTAATGACTTATGGGGGAATAAAAATTATGCAGAATGAAGCGGCACATTTTAAATGCGCTTCGCAATAAATTTGTAACTTTAAAATTCCATAAATTTAAAACTTCATCATTTGAGACAGGGGAGTATAAAATGTAAGTCTTCTAAATACAACAGATATTAAAAGGCTTACATTTTTAAAAAAATGATAAGATCTTTCATTTGCGTTGTTTAATATTATTTTCGAAACTAAAACCAGACTGTAATTGGATAATATCATGACCTAACATCATTCAATTAATGAATCCAATACAAGAATTAATATTAACTCCACAATAATACAAAATTAACTCCTTAGACTCAATTTTTTAGTGGAACAACTTTGATAAATTTTCATAGTTTCAAATTGAGGCTAGAGTAGGTATCTAATATACAGGAACATTTTTATTACAATTAAAATTGAATAGTGCGTTTTGAAAACAGCCATAACCATGACTTTACGAGCAATCAATCCAAGACAGCACCACAAACAAGGACATTGAGATGCACTTTTGCACGTTAAAAGCCTTTTTTCATAATTTAAATGAATTCCTTATATTTCTGCATCAATGAAGGCATCTATGTATTACTCTTCATATTTTTCCTCCAATTGAAATTACATGTAAATGAAAACCTGACAACCTTTATAATTAATTCCATAATTTCATCAATTTTTGTTAGAGCTTTGAAAAAAAAACAAGGTAAATAATGAGCAGTAGGAATGAGGCATTTATTTATTACTCTTTATATTACCTCCAATCGAAATCGATAGAAATTACGTGTTAATGACAACATTTAAAATTACCCAATTTTTTAAAATTATATCAATTTTTGTTTGAATTTTGAACAAAAAACTGATAAATAACTAGCAGAAGGAATAAAAATCTGCACCAAACAGACCAGCCATAACTACCGTGAAATCGATAGAAATTACGTGTTAATGACAATCTTTAAAATTGCCCAATTTTTTCAAATTCTGCCAATTTTTGTTTGAATTTTGAACAAAAAACTGATAAATAATTAGCAGTAGGAGCAATAATCTGCACCAAGCAAACCAGCCATAACTACCGTGAAATATAAGGTGATTGAAATAAAAGACAAGCATAGTAGTACAGTATTTGTATGTACTATTTCTGTAGCACAGTAGTCTTACCGGTTGCAATCACCAAAAATACAGTGCAAATACTTTATAGTTTTCGCTGAGTTTAGACAGTTTTGTACCTGGCAAGACCACATTTTAAACCCAGTCCCAAAGTTCAGTAACAATTGAACATCACTTTGCATAAGTCTGCCGGAGCAAGTTGACATGTTGATGTTGACATGTTGATATGTTGATGATGACAACATGTTGATGTTGCGGATTACCGTGGCAGACTGCACATGTCGCAGGCATGCAGATGTGGCATGTTGAGGAAGGTGCAGTGTGGACAGGTCCACTGGGCCCCCCCTGGCGCCGCCCCCTCCAACGGTGTGGAGGGGGAAGAGTGGTGTGCATCCGCCATTTCGGCCCCTCCCCCTCCCGACGCGGCAATCAGCTGTTCGACCGTCGCCCAATGCTCGGAGTGCGACCACTCCAATGCCAGGTCTTTGTTTTGGTTTCGCACTGCTTCCAGCAAACGCTCCATGTGCTCCTGAAGAGAGAGAAAAATAGTTATTAAACAACTGTGCATTGAAAAACTATGTCAATCATTCAATTTTATTAGAAAAATTGAAATACAGAGTGATTCAAAGAAACGGGAGATAAAAGTTGTGTTGGTGTCTGTTGGCAGCTGGTATCACTGGATGCAAGCATGTCTGTCAGCAATACGCTGCCATTTCACGGATCCTTGGAGTGGTGCGCAACGTGAATTCGCGGTAAACGTGTTTTACAAAAACAATAACAGTGTGGAGGAAGCATGTAGAGATCCTTTCTCTGTAGTGGCGAAAGTGATATTGTGAAAGGTATCCATAATGAATAATAAGACGAAATTGTCACAACCACATTTATTGAAATTTTGTCTTATTATTCATTCAACATGTAGAGAATTTTGCATAATCGTAATTTAGGACACCCAGATCATGTTTCATCAGCTTATGCATTAGTTGCATGTGCTGACTGAACACGTTCGGGCGTCCTAAATTGAAATGATGCAAAATTCTCCATACTGTGATTTTTTGTAAACCGCTTTGACCGCAAATGCAAGTCGCACACCACTAAAAAATCCAGGACATCTACATGGCAGGGTATTGCTGACAGACTTGCATAAGTTACCCACTCGTACTAGCTGCCAAAGGATACCATCACAACTTTCAAAATTTCCCGTTTCTTTGAATTAGAACAACAGAGGTCCTCCTAAACTCGTACGTTTTTTAAAAGGTATCCACACATAATAATTATTACAGATACAATAATTAATAAAATATTACACTAAAGGTAGATAAAAAAATTATTGAAATAGACACTATAATAATTGATGAGAACAATATTGATTGTAGGAAATAAAAGTTGAGAAAGCTGAGACAGAAAAAAGAATGATTATCAAGAGAAATATATTAATTACATAATTACTATATCAATTAGATGAGGTGAGGCTTAATTTTGATGTGAAAGGAACTCTTGTACACTATAAAATGCTTAATAAACTAAATAGTTTTAAATGTATTTTTTTTTAAATATTTTCAAGACTCTTTAAAAACTGCGGTAGCTTGTTGTAGAGTTTCCTACTAATACAACTAGGTTTTTGTTTAGATAAGACTATTGTGACTCACCAAGTGATAACCTCCTAGGCTTCTTGTATTATAATCGGGTACATCAAGATTTTGGTTAATATCACTCTTTTTACATATAAAGTAGCTTCATACACATATGAGCAGGGTGCAATTAGGAGACCAAGTCTCTGAGCAACATCCTACATGAATCTAATCTATTTAATCTTTCCACACACCTAACAGTTTCATTTGGATCTCTAACAACCTATCAAGCCGCTAGCTGAAAGTTCCTTCTGAGGACAGCCTGAATGTCGTCTAATGAGATTACAAACTAATAGGACTTCCAACATATCTAACCCTCAAACTCATGCCTTGAATCAGTGTACTGTGGGTCGTCTGATGATGCTCTAGACAACAGAGCGAAACGGCCGTCACGCCATAACGTGAGTTAATTTCCATTTAAAAGTGGTTTTTTCAAGTTTATATTACATATTAGTGGAAACAAGATGGATCTTCAACATCATAATAGGACTTTATAACTGACAGACAAAACGATTGTTGTCAAAGCCACATTTATAATAAAACCCGAAACGTAAACGTTAGTTAAATTATTCTTAATTGAAACCCATTTTTGATTTTTTATAACAATATATTTTTTAGTTTCATACTACTTTTTCACTTGATAATAAAACATACATTGTTGTTGAAAATACTTTGCTAGTGAATTTAACACTTACATATTCGTGTGATTGGCCTTTCATACATCCGTGTCTCAGGAAACATTACAACAATGCGAAATAGTCATCACCGAATAAGTGAATGTTAAATTCACTATCAAAGTATTTTCATCAATTAATTTTATTCAAATACCTTTTTGTCAATAAAAGTTGTTATGACAATTTCAAGTCTTATTCATTACATACCTTCATTTCACCATCTAAAAAATAGTATAGAAATCGGATTCGAATAATTCTATTTGAAACTGCAAAATCAGCAAAAATGTCCAGCGAGCGAACTGAGGAATCTCAATGTAGAAAAAGCGCTGGGTGTTTACCAACATAGTCACTTGAAGCTTGCATCAGTGAGTAAACCAGACTCTGTTCTCTGATGTAAATCACTTCCAGGTGGTTAAGAGCCCACCTAAATATGTGAGTCCAACTCATTAATCATCAACATTACCCACGCACAGGTCTCAGACCAATATGGGATTCATCATCCAAAAAATGTATATTGGGTTGACTACTTTATTCTTTGGTTTTGTTATTATTACTAGATCAGGCCAATGAATTATTAATGTATGTATTCAGAAATAATTATTATATCAATTGGTGAATTTCACTAAAGTTACGATTCTTTCTGCCAGTTGCACAAAAGAAAACTAAATCTGACTACTGTAAGATGACGTCAATTGATGGAGCCAGTGCAACGACTTCCCTATTGAGCTCCGTAAGATGGCGTCATATTATGGTGGTTGAATTTAATTTTCTTTTGCGCAACTGGCCGTAAGTCTTGTAAAACCATTCTTTGGTAATGTTAAAACGAAATGGTCTACCTTGTACCACATAAAAAACCAGAATTATTGGAAGGCAGGAATACACTGGTTGTCCGTTCACGTGCTCAGACTTTTATTAAAATGTGTTTCATTGATAAAAAAACTACCAAAAAGTAGTGAGAAGTGATAGCCGCGAGACTTAGCAGGTATCGGTTCCATCATATAAATGAAGTTTCGAACTCCTGGGTCCTTTTTGTAATGGTGACCGATTGAATTGGCCAGCGAAAAATTCCCTGTTCTCTGCTGTAAAATTACTTCCTGGTGGTTCCGAACCTACCTAAAACTGTAGGTCCAACTCATAACTCACGAACAGGCCTTTTTTTGGAGTATGAAGCCCACATAGGTTTGAGACCTGTGCATAGGTAATGAGTTGGATGATGGTGATTGATGAGCTGGACCTACAGTTTTCGGTGGGTTCCGAACCACCGGGTCTAAGACCTATGTGGCCTCATCCTCCAAATAAAGTAGAGTGATCAAGTAATAGCATCAATTTATCAATTAAAGCTGCATAAACGGACGACGCTGAATCGTTAGGCCCGTTTCACACACATCGATTTCATCCGCTCGTAAAATCTCGAACGGTCCACGTTCCAACAGTGGCGTGAAGAAATAAATGAGGCTCTTCACAAACATCGATATTATGACGAACGGTAATGACAACCGTCCGTTGCCGTGAAGCAGCCTCGACCAGGACGGCCGCCGTTCGGTAGGCAATGGGTACAGGTATAGAAAACTGCTGGACATTTTCAAACACATCGAATTTGACCGTACGATAATTTGCATTGTTTATTCAATGCATTATCTATTTGCATTGCTTTTCCTCTTCAGAGATTTCTCTGTCTAAGTCTATATAAATAAAGTTATTTTATTTTTATCTTATCTTTATCTATTCCCATGAAACCGTTTGGAGTTCAAAATTTGTTCACTTTTGTCCATTCCGTTCGAGATCAACCGAACGGCTGAAATTGTAAGGCTGATATCGATGTGTGTGAAACGGCCCTAAGGGGTCATTGAGTGTGGTCCGACCCTTATAAGCAAGACAGAACAAGCAAAGCAATCTTTAACATACATTCATGGGCAACATGTCCATTGTGGCAATATACAAGAGCAGATGAAAGTCCGATGCAGCAGTCAAAAATTGATCAGGATTGAATTGCTGGAGATATGATGACAGCTGTGAGAAGTCTTGTATTTGACCATCAATCAACCTAAAAACAAAATATTATCATTAATATTGAACAAGTTTTGAGAGCTTATAGAATATTTAACCCCCCCCCCCTCCTTCCACGATGCAGAAACGTCCTATCATGATATTAGTTCATTAATCGTTCCCATTTTGCTAACAGGCAAAACTATCCATCACATCATCAGTATAAAAGTGAGCCATTATGCGGTATAAAGGACGGTGTTCTGTTATTGAAGCGATGATAGCTACATTACAATGCAGTCAACTAAAAATTTCAAATTCCTAGATCAGCTGAGCGTGAAATATAGTATATAAATGATTATGTATATAATGATTATATATAATGTAAATAAATGATTATATAAATGAATAACTAAATGATTAACTATATTAATGATTATATAAATGATTGTATGATGATATTGATTCACTGATTATTTATTTATTGTGACAAATTTACAATTGTAATCCAATCATATTTATTGCAAAATTCAATGCAAGTGTAAGATCCAGTTCAATGATAAAGGATCATTGGAAAGAACGTAATCACATTACTGAATAAAATTGTAAGTACAAAATTTAAATTCAGTCATTGATTCAGGGGCCTGATATATAGCACAATAAAAACCATATCATTAACTACCGTAACATTGATTGATTGATTAACTTTATTAAGGGCGAAGTTAGTACTCAAGGCTCTCTCTCCCACTCAACCCATTGGGTACTGCATTGGATGCAGAAGGTACGAAGTGTTGTAGTCAACTTGTACAGTATTTATTAGTAATTTGTTATGAAACAGGGCCGTGTTGTACATCATTAAACCCCCATCTCTTTATTAGAGTGCTTGCACTTTATTCACCATCGCAAAATAATAATAAAAAAAAAATGCTGTGGAATGGTGTATGACAGATAGGAGGAGTATAAATACCACCATACCACAACATGTGTTTGATTTTATGATGTTGATCATTATCGAGAATCGAAGCTCCACTGTGCAAGCACCTTTATAGACTATGAAATATGTAGACAAGATATGAGAATGCTTATTAACTTCATAAGTTTACAATGGAATCTGTTAAAAGATTGTAGTATATTATAAGAAATGTATCTAAGCAGTTTTGTCTATAAAAAAATTATTAAAACTAAATAACTTGGCGGCTCTGGTAGCGCAGGTGGTTGGAGCGCTTGTCTGTGGTAAGATAAGGCTCTGGCTGGCTTCATTTCCTACAGCCTTGGGTTCGAATCTCTTTCAGCCATAGATATTTCTCATCATTCACCAATTCACCTCATTACCCACGCACAAGTCTCCAGACTCATGTGGGCATCATCCGCAATAAAAAAATATATATCGTTATATCCAGCTCCAATACTACTCGATAATCCTTGACTAATATAACTTTATCAAGTTCCCTACATTATTGCATTGTGAGTTTGAATAGAAGTTATAGCAATGAAGACATACTTATTGTTCTCTATTATTTCATTTACAGTTGATGATTTATGATGACTGCAAACACAGACGAAGTATAATATGTAGTTAGTATATTGTGATAGTCTGTGCTACAACCTACAAAAAGTATGTCATTCAAGAATAAAAAGTATTATAATGAAATTTATCGACACTAAATTAAATAATATATATTTCACTCCTATACTACAAAATCATCCTTGAATAATATAACTTTCAAGTTCCATTTACAGAAGTATTATAAATATGTTTTTATGCTATTATCTGTGCCACAGCCCATCAATCATGAATAGATTGAAAACATATCTCGTTCACGAATAAAGAGAATCATACGTTGAAATTGATCGATAGTGAATTATAACCCACTTCAATAATATTACATCATCCTTAAACTTATAAGTTTAACAACTTTCCTTCACTGAAGTATAATGAATCTATCTGATTATAGCTACTTTTAAACAGAAAAATTTTCAGCCAAATTCAAGTTCCAAGTAATCTAATCTAATCTCTATTCGCTGTAATTTTGTAAGAAACCCAAATCTTGGCCCATTCACAGCATACTCTCATAAGAAATGAATGATCTCTTACCTATTTTCAACTGGAAAAGGTCTTATATTTGTATCTGAGTTAAATGTATAGACTGGAGCGAGAGGCATCGACGCAGGCACATCAACTAGTAAATATGCAACAGGCAGTGGCCGAGCCAATCTTGAAACTTCATTGTTGTATGAATCTTTTTCCTGAAAAAAAAACATGAAAATAAAGAACGTTAAACTAAAGTCTATTATTTATTTATCTATTTATTACAAAACACATTCAAGTAAAGATACAACATTATTAGAATACAATTGAACACATTGCAATTGAATGTGGAGTAGGTGTGTGTATAAATTATAAAAAAGCCAGTCTTGATGATTTAGCAAAAAAGGCAACGATTTGCAACACTAAATTTGGCGCAAAGCTTCCTCTAAATCAATTCAGTACACCTCAAGCTACGAAAATCCTGGGCGCTCATTGTAAGGGTGACCAATTGGATTGGCCAGCAAAAAAGACTGTTCTCTGCTGTAAAATCACTTCCCGGAGGTTCGGAACCCACTTGAAACTGTAGGTCCAACTCATCAATCACTATCATCCAATTCATTACCCATGCACATATCTCAGACCTATGTGGGCTTCATCCTCCGAAAAAAGTCCGATTTTTCATTATATTTTCAAAATATTTCAAAACTAATCTTCAAATTTCACTAAGTACACTGTAACTATTTCAAAATTCGTTAAGATGCAGGAAGCTCATAGAACAGCTGATACACATGAAACGTCACTATGATGCAAATAAGCTCCAAGTCTGAAGCCAAAGCAACACATTTGTTCCGTATCAATAATGCAGCCCCTAATTCCTTCTTTTTTTTTTGAAATTGTATTGTATTGCTCGGGCGATTGAATTCCATATATATAAAATGTTTAAATTTAAAAAATCAACCTAAAATCCCGTTGCAAAGCACGAGTGAACCACTAGTCTTATACATAAACGTATTCATGCTGTCCTCTGTCGACAAAACTCTAGCGTTGGAAAATAATTCAAAGAGCAGATTGATTGATTGCCTTCATCCTCTAACACTCAACCCTAGGTTAGGAGTAGAGAAAGAAGAGTGATCAGAAGCACGAAGAGAAAATGGGGACAGAGAGAGAAGAAAGAGTAAGAGAAGGAGAGAAAAAGAAGAGATTTTGGGAAGAGCAATGCAAATACACCAAAAAACACTAAACAGCAACTTTTTATTGGAGATGATTCCTTTATCAGCTTGAAATCATTTTAAAAAAATAGTGTGCCAGGCCTAGACCAGGAATTGATCCCGGGACACATATTCGAGTATACATAACCGGTAAAATTTTATTTATATTGTTAATTTTATTTTATTTAATAATTTCTATGGATGTATTTGACGTGTGGCATGTTGTTTGGGCTCCACTCAGGTATGCAACTTAACGCCATAAAAATAAATAATAATAACAGTGGTTATTTGAGCTAACCACTGTTAAAATGTTAGTTGAGCTAACCATTTTTTTGGACGGAATAATTCCATCAAAAACAGAAAAAGAATATTATTATATTAATACAAATATTCGTGGTTATTATTTTCTATTTACGGTATCGAGGGAACCTATACTTTATTAAAATAAGTTTCGAGCTCATAGCATCAATTCTAAAAATAACTTAATATTAGGCTTATTGCGATAAATTGAAAGCAGACCAGCAGCTTTTAATTCTATAATTAGTAGGCTACCCCATTAAAAAACGAAGGGAATGAAATTCCTCTCCAGCTGACAATTTGGAAGCTTGCAACAACAGGACAATATTTGCACTGGCCGATTTCCAAAAAAGTACAGACTGCGCGTAGACTTGACCTCAACATAAAAGCTACGGTACCTGACCAAGTTGGCCTATGTATTTATAAATTACTCTTCCTAAATCATGACCGCACTTTACATATTGTCAAAAAATCAACTGCTAACGCGAAGCTAAACTTTGAACAGTAAAATAGAATAATGAAAGTATTTTTTAATTCAATTTTGATTGGACCTACTGCAGGAACAAAAAAATCAATTTATCAAGAATCAGGGCATTTATGGAGAGCCCTATATTAATTATTTTAAATTCTGAAGAAATCGTTCAATTATTCAGAGTGAATTTAATATTAATTTCAAACAAGAATCAATACGGTTCAATCAACCAAAAATCTCATACGGCAGCCTATTTCAAGGATCCATGTCCTACAGTAGGCCTACTGAAACTACCTTGAATTTGATCATTTTTGCGAGATAGTTTCGTGCATTCTATTTTCAAATAAGTTGTTAGCGCTTTGATATTACAACAGAATGAATGGGTAATAAATTTTAGTCGAATAAAGTGGGAACAGTTTGAATTTCTATACCGCCATAACGATAATAGAAATACGAATATTCCAGTAAAAAAGACAACAAAATAGAACAATACAACGCGGGAGTGAATAGTTCACTTTGTCGCCACACCGCTGCGCTGGCCGCACAATATTTTGATTTTCGAAGCAACAACAGTCTGTCCGTCCGCCATGCCAGAGTGGTCTAGTGAAAGAGTGAATATCATGATGTGGCAAGAAAGGATGTAGAAGTTTATATTGTATTTTATTTTTATTTTGCGTTCCCGTTTGCGATTTTTCCAGTATGTAATTTGTTTACGGCAATTTTGTGAACTGACATCTTCCAGTGCTCAAAGTACCTTGATACCGTGACAAACCCGCGTTTGTTTTAGAACGTAACAGCTCGTTCGCTACTACGTTAGGAGATTACTTTTACTACGAATTAACAACCGCAAATTAACGTTCAAGGTAGAGTTATAGTGTTGAATTGTGAAAATAAAATTTTTAGTTGTTATAATTACTCGGAAGTAATCGTCGTGTAGTAAACCTTTTGTTTGACAACATTAGCCTATCAAGCTTTGGAACTGACATTTGAAAATAAAAATTATACTATACAAGTAACGAACTTTAAATACTCAAAACTTTCAATAAAATTCTATTTAATTTGTCATTTTAATACATTATTCCATTAATTCGGCCAGTTTCAATGAACAATTCAAACAAAAAGAATCGGTAACTGAAAGCTGTGATAAGGACCATTCGTAAGTGGAACCAAAAACCATAGGCTTGCTCAACACAACAGGCTAGCTGAATGATCTCGCTTGATAACCTCTTGTCACTAGCCCTTTTATCTTTCCGTTAGTTGTACAGCAATAAGATACTCAAAAATTTCCGATATTATTGAATCGGTGTTATATTCTATTTACCTTTATATGACAATTTAACCTAATAAATGACAAAATTTAACCTATATCTTTGGATTACGAATACTGATAACCAAGAAACAAATTCATCAACCCGATATCCTAAAAGTATTAATTAGAGACCAATTTACGCTTATTTATCCACTTGTTTTTCTCTTAAATATAAGGAATAATACTTGTTTTAAATGATGTTGGTCGGAAATTTGCAAAATATCATGCCCACGTAGGTTTTGTTCTGATTGTACGATAAATAGAATAGCAATACATTTTGAAAGAAGTTGAATTCCTTATCAGTTAACCTAAAAATAATGAGCTTTAAGAACTAATACTCATGAAATTTATTGAAAGATCATGAAATTAGAATGATATTGACGTTTTGAAGTTGAGGTTAGGAATCCCAAACAGTAAATAAAACACCAAGCCTAACCTATTCGGTTTCATACAAATTGATGACAATTATTTCTAGATAAATGGATTAATCGACGTAAATTGTATCTGTAACAAATGCTTTGAAGCATTATTTGATTCAATGCATTCGAAACTTCCATAACAAGTAAAATATAATGATTATTTTCTAGCAGATAATTGCCAAGCTCAGTGTAATGGCCTTTTGTCTGGAATGAATAATATTGAAAAATCTAAATTATTAGTGGTACCGACAATGACATTGACACGGTAGCCCTTCTAGTAATTTTTCAATGGCAATGCCGCGCCGTTTATTTCTAAAAATATTCTAAATCAATTTTTCTATATCACTTGATTTTTTAATTTGGCTAACACTTCATAGCACTCTGATGAACAAGAATGATGCAACATTAACGTTTAATATCATCAAGCTTTTTCAGTTTTTAAAGTTTCAACAAAACAAATTTAGTTTTTTATCACGTTCTTGTTTTAAAAAAAGTTAGTTGATTTATAGATTAGCAATACAATTTATTTAGTACAATTAAATTACAGAATTATTAATTTCTTTCTTCTGTTTAAGAAAAGTTGCTTCAAAATCATGTTACAACTATACTTATTCGCCTTTAGAAATTCAAATTATTTTGATTAATTTCCCAAAAAATCGAAAAGAATAGTTGAGAACAATAGCTTAGCTCTACTAGACAGTATTATATATTTTTTTTATGTAAATGTAATTTGCAGTCAAGCGTCGTTCAATTGAACATAAAATCTTTGACTATTAAACCTTTTTGAATAGATTCACAATATGATTATCATTTAAGAGAATAGAGTTTGAGCTTGGTTGGCTGTCGAGTAGCTACACTTTATTTGATTAATTATCACTAACGTAGTGGTTTGGAAGCCACCTGTATCCTTCCTATAGCATGGCTCAATCGGCAAAGAAGAACTACCCATAACACCGTTTCCACTTAAGATATTTTACTGCAACACAAATTCCATGTCACAATTTGTATCAATCCATCTCACAAATGTAGGTGCATTATAAAATCTGACTAATGGCAGATAACTTGAAACTTGCAGTCAATCAGTATTCATAAGAAACCTACGGTTGTGATTTTATTCGTTAACAAATGTTGAAAAAACCATATACCTTGTCATAAAATTGTTGCAGAACACTCATAAGAAAAAATACAAGAAATACGTAAAAATCATAATATAAAGAATCACAAGCAGAGATCATTAATCCAAGAATAGCAGCTATTATTTATAGCTAATAAGCAGAACATTTTATGATAAGATAATATAAAATTACTACTGGGAGTCATCTAGATTTTACATTCAAAAATTCTATAAAACGCTTCAATTAAAAAAACTCCTTAAATTTATTTTTTAATTCATCTTTAGGCAGATGTCTGCTCCTGGATGGGTGATATTTTAAGCTCTATATAATCCCTTCCCCACCTAAAATAGTAGGTCCACAATGCTACCCATAACATGGCTCAAACGGTGAGGTAGAACTACCTGAAAGGATATCCCCACCAATAAAAGCCATACGGTTATTGTTTAGGCAGATTACTTGTTTCTAGAAGCAATTTATAAAACAAAATAAACTGTTGATGTAGACTGCTTTTAAAAACAGTCTGATTAATCACCAAATAAAATTTCTACTAGCATTATGATTGTATTAATTATGCTACTTATCAAAATTATTTTCATTTTCTCTTACATTAGGAACATAGCAAAATATGTTCTTACTAGGGAGGGTTATTTATATATTTTTTAAAGTCTCTCTGTTTCTAAAGTATGACGAAACATTAATGCCCGCTTTCTCCATCATTCAGTAGCTAATGGTTCAATAGCGGCCATAAGGCTTGTTTCACACATATCCAGCAGTAGGGGACAATTGGTGTTGTTTACCCAGCTTTAGGGACATTGTATAATATGGAGCTCTTCACATTTACCCGATTTTTTTAAATCATATGACGCAATGTAATAGGCTGGATAATTTACACTGGTTACCAGACTACCGGGTATGTTTGAAACAAGCCTTAGAGCCACTATTGAATCAACAGCTACTAAATGATTTACTGACTGACTCAGAAACTGGGCATTACTCAGCATATGTTATAAAGTTAAGCATATGATTGAATTGAATTGTGCCGTAAAAACGATACCAGTTTACCTGACTGCCGGATATATGTGAAACAAGCCTTAGGGCCGCTATTCAATCAATAGTTACTAATTGATTTACTGAAAGTCTTGTAAAGTGCACTCAAGTGTGTCATGAACAAATGAAAGATGTGTCTCAAATAAAAAGTATCTCTGAAGTATGACAAAAAATATGTTTGGGTGCAACCTGACAACTCTGACACCAGACTTGAGCCAGCCAGGTCTTTTCATATTGTTATTATTATTAGACGTAAAACTCCCAAAGTGGACGACGCTGAGTAAAGATAGTTCATTTTTTGGACTTGTTCTTGTTTGCCCACCAGCTTTTCATTTTTTTGAGCGAATGCAGCTCTTGATATTATTTTAACAAAAATTAAGTACGCATGTGTTTTAAATTCGCAAGTTTTGTCAAGTTGACCTGAAAACTCTGACACCAGACTTGAGACACCTGAAACCAGGTCTCTTGATATCATTATTATTGACAGAAAATTAAGTCATCATTTGTGTTTTCAAGTTGACTCAAGTGAAGTATGTGTTGATGAATAAATGAAACAAAAAACTCAAATTTTGATCTATTTTCAGAATGATGGAGCCAGTTGCCATGAAAGACCTGGAAGAACTGACATTATGTGGCTACTGCAAGCAGAAGTTCAATGATCTAGAAATGGTTCCGAAATTGTTGAGCTGTAAGCACTATTTTTGCCTGAACTGTGTGCAGTCGATGATGAAGGGCCACGAAGTGTTCTGCGTCAACTGCTGGAAAAGAACTGAGCTCGCCGAACAGGGACCCGAAACACTGCAGACCTACAGTCCGATTCTAACGCTTTGCAACAATATTGCAACCATGAAAATAGGAGCTAATGTCCCACCGACCAGCGGGAAACCGCCAGACAAAGACAGAAAGGTGAGAAATTTGCACTTTTTCTGACAAAAACATCATGATGACAAATTTCTTCCAAGCTTCCAATTTGAAAAACGTTTTCAATGATTAAACAATGCAAAATTGATGCTGAACAACTGATTTCGAACAAGGCGCTATAATAAAATGAGATATCAACATTCAGAGAAGAATTAAAAATACATCCATGATTCCCAGATTGCACCAATCCTTAATATCCCATAAATCAGAAATATAGCTCAATTAACCCTGTTAACTTTTATTTCAAACAGTTTTAATAAAAGAAAAACATCTGTTTTCAGAGAAAACACGGTTCCAAGATTGCAACCAATCCTCAATACCCCACAAATCAGAAATATAGCTTGGTTAGCCATGATTGCCATATTGTGACCTACCAAGCCAGTATTGATTCCAAAAAAGAGCTTTAATAAAAGAGAAACCTCCACGTTCAGAAAAGAATTGAAAATAAATTTGATACAACCATAATTCCTAGATTGTGACCTATCCTCATTAACTCATAAATAAGAAATATAACTAAATACATCCATGATTTCCTGATTGTAATCCATCCTTGATACCTGAATATGTTATGGTGAGACAATAAGTTGTGTAGTCATCTGAATGACTAAGACTGACTCAGTCAAAGACTGACCACAAAACAAATCAATATATTCTCCAGAAATTTATTTCAAAGAGGCGACTTTAAGGTCCCAAACTTATATGCAATTATTGGTTTGTAGCATCAGTTGGAAAAACTCTTGAATGGCAGGTGCAAATACTATACTTGCTATATACTAAATAATATATACTAATTTTAAATTTGGACGGCCAGTAAAAGTATTGAAAATAGCGGGCGCAAACACTATACATGTATTTACAGGTTGTATATTGGCAACTGTAGTTTTTGCATCCGCGGTACAAGAGCTTAGCAAGTAATGCAACTAACCAATTGCATGTGGGTTCAGGATGTAAGATGGAATAATACCTCAACAATTTGATAATAAATGAGAAATAAAGAATCCTGATTCCCAAATTGTGTTCCATTCTTCATGCCTAATAAATACTTCATTTAACTATGAATATTTCAATATAATGAATGTTTTAATACTTAACTATGCTAGAGTAAAGGTATGAGCTGTGTTTCTAACTACAATATCAAATACAATACTGTTGTGAATTTTTTCTACAAGCAATTATTCATAAATTAGATGCAATCAAGTGAGCTATCGTTTTAAGATTAAATTTAAGGTTTAATTCTGTGTTTTATTTGCGGAGTTCAGCCCAATTCATTAATAACTAGAACTTTT
Source organism: Conomelus anceps (assembly GCA_948455865.1). NCBI lineage: Eukaryota > Metazoa > Arthropoda > Insecta > Hemiptera > Delphacidae > Conomelus > Conomelus anceps. Next base: position 39,701,990 of record OX418225.1, on the reverse strand, counting down.
CAATTGGGTAAAGACTAATACTTAATTGACTAAAAAGACGAAGAATTGGGTCAATTGTAATACTAGAGGTTCTTCTCCAGTATTGAAGGAAAGAGAAGAACTCTAGGAAATGATGGAAGACCAATATAATTAATTTCAGGTTGATAAGAGGTAGGGATTTTTTGTGAAAAAGGATTTTGACAGAAGTGATGTTTGAAGTGCGGTATTGATATTAAGTTGAATCGTGAGATTCTTATTTAACAATACTAATCTTATAGATTTCAACAGTTCAGACAATAATGCACAGATAATATTAGCAAAGAATTACCCAGCAGAAACAGACTGCAAAAAAAATAGCTATCCCAATTTTTCTCTCCTAGAATTTGCAACATCTCTTGCTTAGGAACCCACAGGTAGCCTTTTTTCCCCATCCATTTTGCTGTTTTAAATTGAATATTTGTCATGAAATTGAGCGGCTGAGGATTGCAGTGATGCCAAATTCACATTAGCAGTACATAAATCAACAGTGCAGTGTGATACGTAATGTCAATTTGTGTATTGCTGATGTGAATTCAGCAGCTGTATGATAGAAAACACTGGACTTCTTCTCAACTGCCTATTTTCATGACCGAACGTTCATCTATTTGTCTTCAGCTACAGAATGAAGTGAAATATCTTTCATTGAAGACTGAATGCGGTCAGTAAAATCAATTCGTGTTTTTCAGAGACAGCAGTGAACTATTTATTATTTTAATGAATATTGTTTTAGCAGCAGTATTATTTAATGCAATTAAATACTTTGCTCATCAATAAACCTAGACATACTAGCTGATTTATGTACACTGTACAGCTTGATAGTTTTAAAGAACTACTTTGGAATAATCATCAATAATATTACATATAACAAAGCAAAAAAATATCTCCACATTACAGAAGATAAAAGTTATTGATTAAAAATGAAAATTTAGTGAGAAATAAAGTTTTGCTATTAAGATTGCATGAGATTGACAAAAATATTAATCTCTCAACCTCAGCACAACTCAATGATTATTGTGGGAGACTGAATTCTCAAATAAGAATATGACATGCAGAAAGCTCAAAATAAGCAGATAAAAACATTAGCAATTCAGCTGATTTCCAATGATTATCTTAATGATAATAGAAAGGGTGTGTAGTATTTCCTTTTCTTGTTAGTTTAATGAAATTAATATGTTAAAATCAATTTTGTTCATCTGTATTATGCTTCATCTTTTACAATGGAGAACTCTGTGATAATAATGGCGAGAGTTAAATCGACACTAATTGCATACATCGAGAGCTTAGAGCAGTGTAGATTGCAGCGAAATGTGAGTGCTCTTGAAGCTCATATAGCTCATATATCTACACTAATCTACAAAACTGTGAGCTCTTGTCGTATGGATGGGCCTTATAAGAGCACACAGATTATTTTCAGCATTGACAATAAATAATATTTCAGCCATTCACTGACAGGCCTTAATAAAGAAATTGAAGATTTTTTAGTCATTTTCATACATTTTGAGCATTAATAGTTAAACTAGTACTAACTTTCCATATTTTCCCCCTAATTGCAGGATCTATCATGTTTGCTAATACATTTCCATTGATAACATGAGTCTTGATCACAGTTTGTATGACAAAGAGTTTGATTCTACAACAAATAGGTTCCTTGAAGAGCATAGATTCTAGGGAGTATCAGGATTTGCATCATTCCTAAAATATATGGAGAATTTAGACTTTTACTAGAGTATTGGAAGCTTTAAAAATTAGTCCAGAAACTTTCAATGTGCGTTTGAATACTTTATTATTTTTATCAGTGATTTTTAGATAAAAATGCAGAATTTTTTCAAAAAAACATGAAATTTGTTGTTTTCAATAGTTGGTACCGAGCGAAAACTGTCACACACATGGTATGCCATTAGCGCTGTGGTGTCATACGTGTTGTGCTGCCATATGTCGAGCATGTGCCACACAAGCAGAACATCCGAGTCATCAGATAAAGTCTCAGAATGAAGCAAAAGAACAGCTAGCTTCAGAGGTGAGAGCAAGCTTATTAATCAGGAGTAAAGGAAATACATTATTCTTTAATGTTTAGCTTCATTTCAACCCGTTTATTACAACATATAAAATCTTTTTTGTACTGAGGACAGTTCCTGATTAAAATAATAGATCGATTTGTAAAAATTGGGAAAAGCAAACTTGAATAAAACAGTTATGTGGAAGAATACACTTTTTAATGATATATCAGCGTTTTATTTCTTCAATAAAAAGATTATTTCTATTTAGAAGCCAATGAACATTGTATTGAAAATTATGGGAAATTATTAATATATATTTCAAATATGAACTCCTGCAAGGAATTAGCATTTATAAGTATGGTAAATATTGATTCAAGTAACCAAATTACAGTATTTATAATACAGGGGATTTTGTGGAGAGACGTTCTGCATGAATGGAAATAAAGCTCTATTAGTATTATTATTTTCGTTTTTGAAACAATTGACTCCTCTCATTAATTATTTGTTAATTATAATTATTATTAATCCTCTCATAGAATTATATTCCGTTTTTGACTGCCCATGATTTATTATATATTTCTCAGAACTTGAAGAAATAATTCAATGTGTTCTATCTACAACAGATTACAGTTAATAATTTACTTAATCACAAAAACTACTACTATCTAACTTGTTAATCATGCAAACAAGCCATTTTTCTTACTGATGACGCCCACATGAGTCTGACACTTGTACATGGGAAATATGCAAGACTGAAAGGGAATTGAACCTGTGACCATAAGAGTAGCAGTCAGATAGTGATGAGCGCCATAACTATATCACTGCAGCTGCTACTCAAGAATCAGTTAAAGCATTTTTTATCACATTTAAAATGTCAAATAAGCCAAACAACATTCCATTCATTGTCATGATTTTGATTTTAACATGCCTAGTAAATAGCTCACAGATATATTTGACAATTTCACATAGATCTCTTGCACATGATAGAATTGCTGCTGCATTTTAGACAAATTCTAGGCATACTGTATACAAAGTATGCTTTTCATAGTATAAATACAAAACTCATAAGTGAGAAATAAGACTAATGATGCATTGTATATTTTCAGGTCCAACTTGAACTGCTGGCAGTTGGAAAAATGTTGGGCGAAGTTCAGAGGCTAGCCATGCAACAGCGCCAGTTCCTATTGAAGGTGTTGGAAGCATGCATAACACTGAAGACACATGTGGAGACCGATTTGCAGAACGGCTGGCTGCACATGCCTGAAGTGAATGAGGCACGAGAAACACTGGCCAAGGCACGGGTGGGACTAGCTCACCTAGAGAACCCTGGTGAAGCTCAAGCATTGTTCACATCACTATCACTAGAGAAACAGCGATTGCAGGCCAAATACCAAGAGATGTTCCTTCAGTGCCAGCTTGATGACCTCATAGGAAATTCAGGTGTTGTTTTTGACTTTGCCCTGTTGAAGCAGGCTGTTTCAAATATACATGCCCTTGACTCCCCTGTCAATCAACCCGCCAATAGAAACCATGTAGCTGCCTCCCACAACCCTATACTTTTCCTAGCCAACTATTGCATGTCTCAGCTGTACTCACGCCATGTCTTATCTAAACAGCAACAACAGCAGCAACATCTGCAGCATAATGGCACTGTTGAGTATGTGGTGAAACAGCAGCAGGCGCAGGCGCCTCAGGTCCAGGTTCAGGTGCAGGCACCACCACCACAATATGTTCAGGAGCCAATGGGTGCCATGGTAGCTGTGCAGAGTGCACCACAGCCACAGGTAGTCACACTCAATGTGCGCCCACCTAGCAGTCAATATCTCTACTTTTTCAATATTGATGTTAATGGCACTCCACATGGTCGAATGGTCATAGAAACCCGGCCAGATGCAGCACCCAAAATGGCTAAAAACTTTGCTGTCCTAACCACTGGTGAGATGGGCTACTGCTACAAAGGCTGTGCAATCTTCCAGTGCTGGGAGGGTGAATCAGTCATAACTGGTGACTTTGAACTCAACAATGGGCGTGGAGGCAGATCCATTTATGAAGAGGGCTATTTCATGCCAGATGACACCAAGTTCCCAGCTGTTAGAGGTGCAGTGGGCATGCGACGCACTCAGAAGCGACATGACAACTTGGGAATGGTTGGATCACAATTTCGAGTTATTCTACAGGAGATGCGCGGTTTCACAGCAATATTTGGTCATGTAGTTGAGGGACTTGACCTAGTTGAAAAGATTGCAACATTTGGAGATCAGACTGGAAAGCCAACCAAGACTGTTGTCATAACTAATTGTGGAAAGCTTTGAGCTGCTGCTGCTATTCTAATTTTATTATTAGATACTCAATTCAACCATAAAGAGACTACAGTTGCTCAAGCAGCAAAATGCAAATTGTTAATAATTTGTGCATTCAGTCATAGAGTGTTGACTATTCCCATTCTCATCTTAGTGCAAAAATAACTGACATAAATACAGATTAGTCAATATGTATTCAATTGTAGAATTTTAAAATGAAAATTCAATTATTAATATACTATAAATATGATTATTTGCTTTAATTTTAAGACTCATAATTTCCGAGTTGGGAATAACTTGCATTGATATGGGCTATAAAATGATTGAAATGATTGAAGACTGTAACATGATATTCAACAAACCAATCTACCAGAATTAATTGTAAATATCGCAGGTTTTATTAGATATTTCAAATATATTAACAACAACACATCACCACTTGAAATGTCAACACTCTATGAAGCATTTTAACGTTTGGGACTGTAAAATAATTGACCAAGCTTACATAGAACATTGTAGCCATACAAAATATATGTTGTACAATGATTGAGAATTTTGAACAAGAATGTCAATTTGTTGAATAATATATATAAATATAAAGAATATATCTATTTTAAACAAAATAAAATTGTTTTTGCCCGGATGCATTTACATTAAAAATAACGCTGAGAAGAAATAAATATTTCGTATCACAGATATTTAAAAAAATTATATTTTGAAATGCTGCTGTATTTAAAAGGATCATTGATCAATAAATTATATTTATTTAAACGAAAATACTCATTTGTTCACATATACCACACTCAAGTTCATCCCTTTTTATTATCATAGATTATTTTCCCATATTATAAGTTCGCTATTCAATCAAATGAAAGTGGTAATTAATTCAATTAATAGAAGTGGTATATAGAATATATTATGATTTTAATGTAGTATTAAGTTTACAAATATATTGAGCTGAGAATGAGGTTGTTTATTTTGAATAACAACCTTATTCTATTTTAAACTTGGTAAAATATGTTACAACTACATTAATATATACATGAATGCATATTATACATTAGCCTAGTAGATAAAGCTTGGCGCTGCTGCTTGTATGTTAGAAGTAGATGAATACGTTTTCTGATAAATCAATGTTGGTGATTAAATGTTTAGTTTTGCAAGTCTGAAAGTGACAATGCCTGGAATTTAGAACTCGAGACCAGATCTATTTTTTCTCTGACCGAAAAAGTACAAGGCCTAAGCAAAGGAATCCCACAAACTCTTAGCTGTAGTGCAGAAAAAAACTGTATAAAACGTGAAATTATTTTTTCATGGATGTGAAATTAAATCTGTATTACATTTTCATAACTTCTGAACAAGTTCATTAGATTTTTAGTGAAAGTGGCATTGTTCATAAAAATACAAATATTTTAATTAAATATTATTACCGTAGACGGACAAACGGAAAATTGTAAAAATATTTTTCAACTAAATTGGATCCTTTTTCAAGGTTCAATTCTATTTTTTTAAAACGTCAAAAAATTCTACCGAAGTACTATGGGTAGATCGGGGATAATGAACCCTGCGTTGTGTATTCCACCTTTATCTGTAGAACTTAAGGTCGATAATTTTTTATCATCGAAGCGTAAATGTATAATCTTTCTATTTTACTTTACACCAACCTATCAACATTCATTTTCTGATTGATAGGATCTGTACTGTACTCGAAAATATTTTATACAGTGAACTAAATATGAAGCTAGCCGAAACTCGTTATCTGTCATTCACAGTACAGTTCCTTTAGGCATATAGAAATGTTGAGACGGTAGAGAGATTCGATATATACAAGATATAAAAATATATATTATATTAATGTTATTTTTCTTGTTTATTATAATATTGATAGAACGTAGAGTAGAAGCATAGAAGTCCCTTGTGAAAACGTAAAATGTAAAGAGGTACAAATATTATATTAAAACAATGTTTGTACCAATATGCTATATATATATTAATAGTACATGAAGAAGTTTGTAAATATAATTATTATATACCTGTCAGTCACCAGGTGACACAATATATCAACGGATATCTAATTTATTTTTTTAATACTATCTCTACACATTGGTTTTAACAACTTTTTATCGCACTAATTACAAAAAAATGTCTAGTATCTAACGGCTATTTGAGATTATTGTATTTAAATCGCACATCAAGAATGTATTTTGCTTTAAATTGATTTTAATAAGTTATGAACATTTCAACCGAATGGAATGAATGCTAGCATTCATAAAATTTAAAGAGAATATTTTTCTATATTAATCGGATGCAATTGAAGAATTAATTTCAAATATTTGTGTCACCTGGCGATGTAATGATAAACGATTAGACCCTTTTCTCCTAACGTTCGAAGCCCCTCCGTGTCCCTGTTACGCTAATAAGAGGTCTATTTTTTTGACATGAACCAAACGTCTTTTGAATAACGTATTGAAACGGATAATGTAAATTTATATTTTGTTGTTGTCGGCAAACGTAAATACGATTAAATGAAATTTGTCTCTCCGTATCACTATTATATGAATAAGAAACGAATTAGAATGTAAGTCTAGTGAGTAGGTTGTTTGATTTTCGGATGAAATATATAAATATAACAAACCAGCGAGAACAAGGTATGAAATTAATTTTTGTTCTGTTTTTCTACGATCGTATACTGTTACCAAATGCCAATATGCTCCTGAGAGAGATTTGCTGACAAGTATTCCACACGCGTATTTGTGAGGCCTGCAGAATCATTATTATTATTATTATTATTATTATATAATCGAAAAGTCTTTGTGTAATTATTATTTTAAGATTGAATACAATTATTATTATATTCACAGCGAATGTTAACTGGTTGACGTATGTAATCAGTATATAATTGAAGCGATTATTATAATAATGTACAGTCATTAAATGACACACATAATATATATATATTTTATGCTACAACCATCGATAGAATCACTGCAGAGGTATTGTTAATGGCAGGAGGAAGAAATAAAAATAATCGATTTCAATCTATCCCCAAAAATAATCATATTTGTAGGTTTATCAAAGAAGATTTTTATTCCATCACAAATGGACAATTTTATTCTAACACGTGTAAAAAAATAGTTCCAACAGCAGTTAAAATTCAAAAAGCATTCATTTAATATTTAGATTTTGTTAAATTTGGGAGATCTGTAGATTAAAACTGTTTGTTTAAATGATTAGTTACATTTTGTGATGTAATTGGCAGTGGTTTGCGATCTTATATGTGGAATTATATCTATTGATTTGATTTCAAGAGGAAAGATTGTAAAATTAATGAGAATTAATATGTACCATTTGAATCATACTCAAATTGCACACTATTACTGAATACCAAGTTCTAGACCATTATTTTTATAGAATTGAGTGTTAATATCCGTAACAAACTGTAAAAATGTTTTCATAAATTCATTCTCCAAAAATTTATTTTTGTGCTTCAAAATATTGATTCCCTCTTGAAATGAGCAGTGAAACCCCTGAGTGTATATCATTTAAGAATCTAGGATATATGTACAGTATTTAATCCAGGAATGTTGTCAAACCCTATCAAATTGCAATATAACAAGCCTTAAAATTTCTGATCTATTTATGATATTTTTATGTTTATTTTGATAGTATTGTTACAGTTCATCACAGAACACTGGTTCACATTCATCAAAATGGTAAAAGAGAATTTGTGCCTTATAGTGTTTGTTGTAGCTATTATTTCATTTTGGTTGAAAACCAAATTTTTTTGTGTCGTCGTCATTCACTTTCAAGAGGGGAAAAAAATATGATCATAGTTTTCTGTGGAACGTTTTTATATTATAAACTTATGTACTACTTGCATTTATATTACAAAATAGCAAGCCCTTTTGACACCAAATTATTAACCGATTGTTGAGATCCTCAATGCAATACAATTCTATCGATGTGCATGATAAATAACGATAAATAAATGTTTAATCTCGAAAATAAATGTTTCCTAAGTTATAAAACATGTTGTTTGTTGATTTCAATCCTTTTCCAGATTATTCAAGTGCAATATAGTTTAGATTAAATAGATTTTATTATTCAACTTTAACCAGCTCTTAAACTGATTGCGAAATGTTATTATTATTATTATTGATTTGTTGCGTTAAGCTGCTTAAGTGAGCAGAGCTCTTGCAGCATGCAACACGTTATGTTCTTGTCCTATTTTGTGTTTGCTGCCTTGCTTCTATTGCTTTGCAATATCGCAGCATTCACCTATTGTGTAGGGACATCCGTCTCTAAGCTTTTGGGTCAAAGTTCTTGACACATTATTCATGTCTAAATTTCTTAATGATGTGGGGAATTGATTAAACAATCGCATTCCAGAATAATGATGATGCATAATAATTATTATTATGGAATTTTGTTTGGTGGGATGAAAATTTGGAGAAAAATATTATAAGTGATCCAAAAATCAAGGCTACATCCCTTGATTGCTTTACTAGAGTGTAATTACTCAGCTTATAAATTAAGCATAAATTAAAAAGTAAACTCGTTCTTCACATATCTGAAATAAACAAAAGTAGCATTTCCTCATCATTACTAATCTGGAATGCTCTGATCAATCTAAAGATATATTCAAATTATCTCTGTTCAAAACAGGAAGTTCAACCCAATACGACACAACCATAGAATAAACTAGATGAATTGTTCGATGGCCATCGATTATTAACACGATCCAGTAATTAATTGTAACTGATTCAAGGCATCTGAAAGGGTACACAAATTGAAGCAAGACGACATCCATGGGTTATCAATAGAAATATGATCTTGACTAACCACAAATCAGACATATATCCATCACTTCAAGTAGGAACTGAACTAGCATAGAACGAATTATTAATTTATTATCACTTACCCGGTGGTTTGGAACCCACCTAAAATAGTAGGTCCACCATGTTCCCCGTAACATGGCACAAACGGCGAGGTGGAACTACCCGTAAGGGTCTCCCCACCATTAAAAGCCATACGCTTATTATTATTATTATTATTATTATTATTATAGAACGAATCGTTCAGTATTGATCAAAATCATCTAAAATGAACTGATATTAAGCAACTGAGGGTATATTAATGGTGGAAATAATCCAAGGATATTCCAATTTCAACAATAAATTGTTGAATCAATGTAGAAATGAATTTCGAATTCTCAGTTTAATTGTAGCAAATGAACTGACGACTGTCGGTATACAAACATTGATAATGATAAATAGAAATGCAAAAATTCGATAAATGCTATTATCCAAAATATCTTACCACAGCCGGGAATCGAGCCCTTCTCTTTCGTAGAGAATGCTCTTACCAACAAAGCTACTAAGGATAATCTGAATCTTAGCATTCATTTGATATTAGAGCCAACTGGCAAATGAATGGTATGATTCAGAGGATCCACTGTATTGTTCTTTTTAGTGGCGAAGGTGATATTGTGTAAGGAATCCATAATGAATAATAAGACGAAGTTATCACAACCAAATTTATTAAAAATATTGAGAGACTAGTTTCGGTTGTTATACCATTATCAATCTCAAACAAGTTTGTTTGACAACCGACACTAGTTTCTCAATATTTTTAATAAATGTGACAATTTCGTCTTATTATTCATGATACAATGTAGCTTAGTTGGTAAGAGCATTCTCCGCGAAAGAGAAGGTTGCAGGTTCAATTCCCCGCAGTTGTAACATTGTTTTAGATAACAGCATTTATCGAATTTTTGTGTTACAATTGCCAATATTCGTGAACACACAGTCTGCAGTGGATTTGATAGGATTAAATTGGGAATTCAAAATTTATTTCCATCAGCTTTTGTGGTTCTTAACAATGTCAAGCATCACGTTATCCAAGGGACATCAATAAGAATGTGAACTAAACTAACCAAATAAGGATGACAGTATAAGTTTCTAAAAATATGGGGCCCATTCTCTAGACAAACATGATATATAGCTGTGTTATCCATCATTTAAATAAGAACTGAACCAAATTCGGCAACGCCATAGTACGAATAGTAAGAACAAGTTGGTAACGATCGACATCAAACTGTCTTGTAAGACTAACCGATATTAGCGTTCAATCATCACATCACCAATTGGGTATCAATAACAAGCGAAATGGATACTTCAATCATAGAAATTTCCAACCACAAAAATGTACTACACAGAAATAATTCAACGCTGACTTACGAGAACATATTTCAGTGATTTTAAGGTGTTCAAACTCAAATTAAGAAGTTTATTTGATGAATGGAGTCTTCTATGCTATTTGAGAGCCCTGTTTTGTTGTTCATGACCTGTTTCTAAAATATTTTTTATTAAAGTAAACTGTTTTTGTTACAGAATATTATTTTCTTATTTTTCATTTGTGCATAGTGTTTATAAAAGTACTGTAAAAACTAATATTGGTAATGAATAATACCAATTTCATGAACTGAATTTGGCAGTGAAACTGGCAAACGAAATTTGGTTTGGCAGTGAAAGACAAATGAGTACAAAATCTACTAGAAATTATTGCTAGCATTGTAAAAGAGAAAAATGGGGTTTGATAGTAACAAATTAATCAATTCAAAATACAATTTATCCACGACTACTTTACAAAGTAGATAGTAGAGGTTAGAAATTGATGACAAAACAGTTGACTTTATTCACGCCGAAACAGTTTTATAATGAAGCTATTTTAACACCACTATGATTTTTCGACATTGGCTACAGACCAATCAGAATTCAAGATATTCCTCGCCTTTCCATACTGGTGTCATAATCAAGCTATTTGAACACTACTAACACTTTTCAGAACAAAAGTCTAATCCAATCAGGACTTATGATTTCTTCCATACAGTATCGAAATGAATATGAATTCAATAGTTGATTCAAACATTTTGAAATCAATATGAATTTAAATTCAGATCCGATCAACAACAAACATGTATATGTATGTATATAGTACCATAGCCGATTCGAGTGTAGGTGACTCTTCACACCTCAACGCTATGTTTTAGTCCAAAGAGCGTACTACACAAACGAGGAGTGAGGTAGTTTGTGATTGCTTTCCTCATGTATATGGGTAAGTTAAATTGAACGTACTTTATTATTATTATTATTATTAGACGTAAAACTCCCAAAGTGGAAGACGCTGAGTAAACATTGTTCATTTTTTGGACTTGTTCTTCTTGTTTGCCCATCAGCTTTTCATTTTTTGAGCGAATTCAGTTTTCCTCTCTTCAATCCATTTTGTTCCAACTCTTGGAGGTTTTGTCTCTGGTGTAAGTTCCCATTTATAAAGTTTTATTCTGAAGTTTTTTCTATTGTAAATTTCTTTGTTGGTTATTTTGTCCAGTACTAGGTCTTTTGTAACATTTCGTATCTATTGGCAAGTGATGCTACATAGTTTACAATTCTTTTTGTTAGTCTATTGTATGTAAGCCTCATGATGTGGCCATAAAATTCAAGGCGTCTTTTCCTCATATCTGTCTATATTAGAATATTCTTCAACTTTGGACATTCTCTGTATCTATATCCGTTTTCGGTACGCCTTGGTCCAAGGATTTTCCTAACTATTTTTCTTTCTTCCTTCTTTAGATTTTCCATATCCATTTTCCTGTTCAGGGATGTGGTCTCGCTGGCATATAAAATTGCTGGTTTTATCACTGTATTGTAATGTCTAACTTTTGTATGAAGAAATAAACATTTTTTATTATGAAGATATTGCACCAACCCCCTAGGCCTTTATGAACTTTCTGTATTCTTGTGAATATTTTTCCGAGATAACTTCTAGATATTTAAAGTACGGTACCCTGTTTATTGTCCCATATTTGGTTTGTAATTTGGTAACTTTTAAATTTATTGTTGTAAACACTGTTTTTTCAAAGGATATTTGTACTTTATTGGTAATTATAGGCATTTTTTCAATAATGTTGGTCATGTCTCAATGATATCTCAATAATGTCAGTTATACACTTGCTTATTATTTTTTTCGAACAGCTCTTTTAGAGAGACCGCTTAATTAGCTTCTTTGCCCATGCTTCTCTCATTTTTCTAGAGTGGCGTCCCTTGTCTACCTGAGTCCACTCTCTCCCTTTTCTGCCAATAGCTATTTTCTTCTCCTGAAACTCTAAATTCTGTATTGTTTTTCTGAATATTACTCTGTTTTTTAAGATCCCTGTGTCTAATGAATTAACTTTTCATGTGAAATCTAATGAATTGAATCTAATGTAATCTAATGAATTGTTTAGTAGGTCATTGTCTATTTCATTAAGCCATGATATATTATTCTTGTGAGTGTTAAGTAGGTCGAAGATCTGTTTTGTTAATCTGCTGTTTTCCATTTACTTGTTTATTATTATTATTATTATTATTAGACGTAAAACTCCCAAAGTGGAAGACGCTGAGTAAAGATGGTTCATTTTTTGGACTTTTTCTTCTTGTTTGCCCACCAGCTTTTAATTTTTTGTGCGAATTCAGCTTTTCTCTCTTCACTCCATTTTGTTCCAACTCTTGGAGGTTTTGTCTCTGGTATAACTTCCCCTTTTATAAAGTTTTATTCTGAAGTTTTTTTCTATTGTAAATTTCTTATTTGTTATACTTTAATATTATTTATTTTTATAAATTTTAATCAATTATGTATACATCGTAATACACAAATACGACAATTGTATACATTTGAATGTATATTGAATATGGAGATATTAAGTGTAACTATTTAGGTGTATTTATAAGTGAGCATTTTTTTGTGAATGGTTTGCTCATTGATTTACTGGTTTCATTAATCATTGGGCGTGCAGCCATTACTAGAGCTTTACTGGCTCTGTAAAGTTCAGCTTCTTTCAAGACTGTTATGGAATCAACTAATAGTGACTTACATAGTATAGGTGCCACACTACGAGAAAAATAATGATAGTTTCTTGAAGAGGTGGAAATAAAAATGGATTAGAGAAATTAGTGACAAGAAATTTCAAGCAGTTTAGTATGATGCACTCTTGCATATATATTCACAGATGAACATACCTTGTAATAGACGTCCGGAACGAACTGCTTATCGGTTGATTCCTTAATGTAGCCCAGTTCGGCAGCATCCTTTGTGGGAATGAGACACTCGTCCCTGACCAACGCCATGCACTGGTTGGACACCTGGTAGCCCTCCATGTGTACCTGGTTTGTCTTATCACCTGATAAAAAACAAATTCATTTCTTCAATGAATCATCGCAATCACAATGAATGCAAGGATGCAACAGACTTGACGATCTTCTTTATTCATTTATTGTGACAAATTTACAACGAATGTGAAGGTGCAACAGACTCAAGTCCAAAACTGCTCCCTTCACAAATTTTGAATATGTTACATTGTCCAAAACATTGAGGTTAACACAGACTAAAAATTTAAGATATGCTGAAAACCTTCACTCGAAAAATAATAGAATGAATCTTCTCACTTAACCACTATTAATTTAAAAGTTCACTTGAAACGAAACTAAAAACAGTAAGAAATAGTTTATAATATTAATTTTTTATAAAAAATTTTGAGCCGAAAAATATTATCTGGTTGCCAGAAAATATAATGCCACTTCAGTGTTTTATAAAGACTTATAAAAAACTTTATGCAGGCTTATAAAGAATTTGTAGTCCCTTGAACAGGCTTAAAGTCCAAAACTGCTTTCTTCACAAATTTTGACTAGGCTACATGTAATCAAAACATTGAGGTTAGTTCACAAGAAAAATTCACAGAAAATTTTATTCGAAAAATATTTTTTTACTTCAAGGCTATTAATATAAAAGTTCACTCGAAACAAGCAATAAAAATAATTGAACAGAGCTCATGATATTAAAGTTTAATGAAAACTTCTGATACAAAAAATACTGAACCAAATTTATTTCAATAGTTCATAAGCCTTTCGGGAAAATTAATTGAATATTTTTCTGTAGTAAAACTATAATGCTTAAAAGGTGGTTTCTAATAATTTTAGAGCATGAGCCAGGCTTGGTACTGTCACAACCACATTTGTTTGATAAAACACTTCAGTGTTTCAGCATTCACATCAATCATCAATACGAATGACAATACTTATCACTAAGCTTAAGTAAATTCCAGTCAATGTAACTTTTGCATAATTTGACAAGAATTGAATCGGTAATTTTTTTGCGAATGATGCCCACATAAATTTGGAGACTTGTGCGTGGGTAATAAGGTGAATGATGACAAACATCCATGGCTGAATGAGATTTGAACCCACGGCTGAAGGAAACGAAGCCAGCCAGAGCCTTATCGTATCACAGACAAGCGCTCCAACCAAATCAATTACAGTAAAGTCAATAATCTATTTTGATTTTATATTTCATATAATACATAGAATATCAATTGAAGTAGAATTCATTTATACCAAATCATATATTAGGACAGATTGTATAATGCAAAAATACTAATTTGCAGTATAAACGTGCAGGATGTGTAATTTTCAGGAATTTATTGAAATCTTGAAAAGTTAGATGGTTATTCTTCGTTGAATAGAGTACAAGCTCTTTCCGTGATAGGGTAATACGCAAGCATAATCACCATCGTAAATAAAATAAAACACATGCAGTGGAATTGTGTATGACAGACTGGAGCAGCTTGAATACCACCATTCAACACCATGTGTCTGATTTTGCTATGGTGATTATCCTTGAGTAATGGATGCTCCACTGTGCAAGCACCCTTAGAAATTCATGATCTCAATCCAGGTGACAAAAAAAAGGCGATAACTCTGCCACATCCCACCTTAAAACGCCAAACTTCTAATTTCTGCACTATTCCGCAAATTCTGCACATTTTTCCAGAATGCTTAATAGAGCCTTATTATACAGAGCCACTTCAGTTGCGGTGGCGCGCCACAATTAAGGAAAAATTAAATTTGATTAAAAAAATCAGCTGATGGCTCCAAACATGTTAATGCCTTTGTCTACTTTGACATTTTTGACCTTGGTCAGACGGTCAGATGATGTAATTCAACCTAAATTGTGGCACGCGACTGCGACTGCAATGGTTTTGTATAATGAGGGCCTTAGGGTGCTCGCACACTGGAGCATATTTATACTCGATTCACACAAATAGAGGTAGGTATCGATTAATCGGAATAATCGATGTTTTGATTAAATATTTTTTTAATCGATGTTTAAGTTTCGATTAATCTCAGTACCGATTAATCGATTAGTGGGTTTTCTCTGATTATTCAATTTTACAGGATTTAGGGACGTAAATATGTAAATAATTATTGTTTTAAGCATATTTTAAGATTCATTTCTGATATTAATGACAGAGCTTTTTCTTTTTTCCCTTTTTCTTAAGCCTAACACACACGAACGGCAATTCAACTGCAAAATTGCCGTCGGTTGCAGTTGAACTGCAGGTGAGTTGCCGTTGAAACCGAATGTACTTTGACGGGCTGACACTGGCTTACAGTTCTGTTGCCGTCGTGTATGTGTTGACACGACTGCAAGCCGACGGAAGTTTTGCAGTCGGCTTGCTGACAATACCTACGCAACCGGCGGCAGTCGCCCATTGACGCAGGTTGCTGCTCTGTTGACGTACACCGTGCGTGCGCTCTATTAAATTTCGTATATAATCCCATTAACTTGTGTTACTGTCAGCAACCGACGGCAATTTTGCAGTTGAATTGCCGGTCGTGTGTGTTGGGCTTTAGTTCCTTGCCTTCCTTTACAAGCCCTGTCTAATATAACCTTTAAATCATAGGGTGGTCAACCTGCTGACAGCTTGCAATAATTTGCGTTTTGCCTCTTGCGATAATCATAATATAAGTAACGATAAC
Source organism: Conomelus anceps (assembly GCA_948455865.1). Classification (NCBI taxonomy): domain Eukaryota; kingdom Metazoa; phylum Arthropoda; class Insecta; order Hemiptera; family Delphacidae; genus Conomelus; species Conomelus anceps. Next base: position 39,685,823 of record OX418225.1, on the reverse strand, counting down.
CTAAAACCTATATTGTTTCTCGTTTTTCGCCAAGATGCCTCCAAAAAGTGTTGTTTGGGACGCTACCTAATCTATTTGGTATTATTTTGGCTGTTTTGCTATTTCAAAGGCTGAATTAATCGATGTTTGAACACCGATTAATCGATGTTTGAACACCGATTAATCGATATTTTCAGTACCGATTAATCACTTACAAAAAATAATCGATTTTTTGTAGTTCGATACACATCCCTACACACAAACCATTCCGCAGCAATGGCGTACGACAGATTGCAGCAGCTTAAATACCACCATTCCACAGCATGCGTTTCATTTTGCGATTGTGATTATCATCGAGTATAGTATCCTTCACAGTACAAGCATCTTGTAAGTCTGCAATAGGCTACCACAGTTACAATAGTGGTCCTCTGACTCATTCAGTCCCCACCTATAAAATGCATATTAACATCGTCCATGTCATGGACGGACAAAAAGGGAAGTGATAGCCGTGAGCCGTAGCAGATATCTATTGTCAGATAAAGATAAGCTAGGAACTCCTGGACCCTCTCTGTAAGGGTGACAGATTGGATACGCCAGCATAAAATAATTTTTTCTCTGTTTTAAAATAATTTTACAGTGGTTCAGAATCTACCTGAAACTCTAGGTGCAACTCATCAATCACAATCATCCAACTCATTACCCAAGTAAACGGTCTCAAACCGATGAGGGATTAATCCTCCGAAAATAATAATTGAAATCTGTTATAAATAATATGTCAATAATAATGTCATAATTAATATTATGATGTACATACCTGTTACACAAATTGTAACGAATTTAGAGCCAAATGACTGAGACGGAGAAAAGCGACAGATGTTCGGGTGATGATTTTGCAAGTAACCTGCCATTATACATTCTTGAGCAGTCAAGAAGTGACTTTCCGCATTCCTGACGTGCTTAACCTGTGAACAATGGAAAAAATAACTTATAAATTGAGTCATTTTTTTATTTATACATAAAAAATAGAAGCAAGCAGATACAACAGGCACCGCCCACTACAAATTTCTTTACAAATTTCCTATTGAAAAATCAATATTTCAGGTTCTATCCAAGTTTAACTAGAAATTTCACTTTAAGTAAAGCTTGGTTACTTTCATCTGGCGCTTGAGAACAGAGAGAATAGTGGGAGCTAGCTTATAAACAAACATTTTCAAAGCGCCAAATGAAACCAAACAATTCTTTCCTGATTCTTTCCAAAACAAAAATATCAATTTAGAAGTTCACTTTAGCACTGAAACAGGCCAATGTGTTCAAATTCTGTTATAACATTTATTATGAAAACACGAGATATTTTAGTTTATGAAGAATGACGTTACTGTCAAAACTATATAAATCTCGATTTTTTTAAAAAAATGTGGTTGTTACATTTAAGTTTTATTCATTATGAATACCTACCACAATTTCACCATCAATAAAAATAATATTCGATTTTTTATTAAAAAATCACATACTTAGGATCCTAGTTGTCTATTATGAGATTTGACTTGAAAATTTTTAAAGGAAGACAGTTTCTGCTAGAGAAATTCAGACATTCATTAGATTGCTCTTAGAGGCCCAATAGAGACTAACTGCTGCCTGACTATATGACTGTAACAAATTTAATCACTCTAAAACAATCTAACTTACTTACTTACTGTAGTGGCCACTCGTACCCCAGTCGGTACTTGGCCTCATCAACACAGCCTCTCCAACGATCTAAAAGGGTAATAATTCATTTTTTCTCTTTGATGACTAACAAACCACATGCTCAGACTAACAAAGCACATTTCTCAAGAAAGCTGCCAATCATCATATATCATAACAGTTCTTGAATAATAATCTCATAACAAATAAAAATGTATTTCCTGAACTAGTTGACTCACATTTCTCAAGAAAGTTGCCAAGCATCATAAATCATGAAAGTAGCCTAACAGTTCTTCAATCTTAATCTCATAAAAAATAAAAATATTTTCTAAATAATGAACTAGTTGACTCACTACTTAACATAAAACAATTTCTAAGCAGAATAACTTTATTACTATCTTATTGCCTGGCTATACGAGTGTAACACGAATCTAAATAAATAAGAAAGGGTCATAAATATACTGCTACGGCCAGGTGACAAGTTGTTTATGTAAAATCAGCTGGTAATACCAAATAGAATGTTTGGAAGCTTTAGAAGGTTTCTGATAGAGAAATAAAATAGTTAGTTCGTGTTAAGCAGTTGAAGTGATAATTTCCAAAAGTTGTTCTTTAATAAAATCCGTGTTTAAAACGCCTCTGACTGTTTTCTTTAGGTAAACTCGTAACAATACTCTATGCCCGATGGCAACAACTAACTGAACTGAAGAAATCTAGGTACAATATAAATTTTGTATGGATGTTATCCAGAATTTGGAATCAATAAGTATTTTTTAAAGGTTTGTAAGACGATTGATTCTCAATGTAGATGATAAGCAATACTTGATGAAATCATTAAGTTCAAGGCAATATGTAGGTGGAGATTTTTCTGTTCTGTTTTGTATTAAAGTATGAAAATTAATAATCTAAGCTATTCTAGAGTACCGGGTTAAACCAGCTCTTTGCCTAGGTAACGCCAATACAGTTTATACTACAGAGGTGATATATCTGTTAATCACAGATATATCTGTTAATGATATATCTGTTAATCACAGTAATTTGCTTAATTAATTTTGTCCGAATATTATTTATGTTGAATTATATTATAGAAATTGTAAAAATACAGAATGTATAAATGTGTGCTCTGTTGCAGAAATAAATTTTTATTTTATTCAGCTTTTAAATAAAACATAAAAAATGAATAAGTTATATAAAGTTCGATATTTTAAATATAGTTGCTGGATTTCTTGTTCCATGACGAGCTGCGTTGTTAATATTAACTTTTTAAGTGAATTCAACGACTTGCAGTCAAATTTTTATTAAGAAAAAGTAGAATTTACTTACTCTGTAGGCGTATCTCGAATCTTGGAGATCCTTTTTCAAAAACTGACATCGATGATCAAGGAGGATGCCTCTAAAAATAGATCTCCAAGATTCGAAAACGTTAAGTAAATTCTACTCATTCGTAATAAAAATTTGACTGCAAGTCGTTGAATTCACTTAAAAAGTTAATTTTAAATATAGATTATAAATCTGAAGAATAAATTCTATTTGTAAAATCTGTAAAATAGACACTGACCGTCCCTTTTTTGAGATCTTCTGGCAGCAAATCAGTGAATATCCAACCAACTCGTCGTAGACCCAACTTTCCAGCAATTTCATCGACCAGAGCTTCTTTCTCATCAGACAACAGCTTCACATGATCTTTACTACTTTCCTGTAAAAACGAAAACAAATATATAGTAATTTAATCATTTAACCACAATTTGTACTTGGTAATTGCTAGTGATCATAGCAGGCAGTGACATCTCCTGACTTTAGCCTGGCATAAGGCTTTGGCAAAAAAAATACATTATTAGGCTACATATCTAATATATAAACGTCTAGATGCTGTCCTCTGTCGACGAAACTAGGGCCTGAGAATAAGGGGTTAAAGTAGGAGAGAAAGGTGAATAAGGAGAAAAACAAAGAAGGAGGACGAGAAGAAGAAAAATAGAGAATAATAATAAGAGGAATGGAGAAGGGGAATAAGAAAAATTTGGAAGAAGAGAGAAAAAATAGAAGAAGTGAAAGAGGAATAGAAAGGGAGGGAAAGATAAGGAAGAAGAAAAGGTGAAGGAAAAAGAGGATAAAAAGGAGATGTCAAAGGAGATATTGAGATTCAATCAAATCGGGCAACCTGCTGGTATCTTTTATCTGAACAAACAAGATGAAATCCAATAAAAGGGCGATTAATGTCAGATTTTGAGACAACAGTAAATTGATGTTCAGTCACGATCGCTCAAGACTGCGTTTGGATGGGTGACCGTACTTAAATGGCTTTATGTTATAAGCTTTATTATCGCTTACCCGGTGGTTCGGAACCCACCTAAAACAGTAGGTCCACCATGTTTCCCACAATATGGATCAATCGGCGTGGTGGAACTACCCCAATAAAAGCCATACTCTCATTATTATTATCACTGAGAATGTATCAATTAAATTGCATTAGTAGAATATGATTATTTGTGGTTACTGCAAAACCTCATGGAAAATTTTGTTTGTAGATTGCAATAATTTGTAAATTATAATTACACGACAAGACTCTACAAGTCAGCATAGATAGAAAATGCATTTTGTTTACCAGACAATAATCATAACCGTTTTTGTTTGTTTGATAAGTGATTTTTCTTAATATGAAACAATAATTTCTGTTAAGGGATAGAAATCATTTTTATACAGTGGTGTGAAAGAAATCACATTGAGGAAAAATAGTGGAAAGTTACAGTTGGGCATAAAAACATTCAGTGTGGAATATTACAATAATTATATTATTGCCTTAAATATATAATACAACTATAAATTGTCAAATATTCTCAAAATTAATTTTCTAAAGCCCTTTTAATGCTATAAATCATACTGAATTGCGAACATTGACAACAGCATTAAATAGCATAATGGAAATCGATGCTTGAGAAGGCCAGGGTTTCGTTCCTGGCGCTGTCAAAATGTTTTTGTATAATAGCACTTGTCGATTTCCTTAAATTTTATTTATAATACTGTTGTCAAAATTCACAATGCGGAGGTTATACATGATATATAATTTACAGCATAAAATTGAAAATTATAATAGAAACAATATGTAGGAGGCACAACTGCGCTTCAGAATAGCCACGTTAACCACAGCCATCGAGCTAGGCTTGCGCAGAATGTGACGTCAGATCACTTTAAACAGTAAAACTAATTACGCATCACATGCTCTTTGACACACGTTTTTATTTTACTCAGAACGTTAATAGAAGAGAAATAGAAAAACGTATGAATATCCCCCGCCTATTCCCCGTCAAAGATTTTTGAATTTAGATACGCGTTTATTACATATTCAGGTTCTAGGACGACTGTAACAAGATTGATAATCAAGAATTTGGAATAAAAGGATAACATACTGACATATAGTGGGTGTCTCTAATTAACAATTTTTAATTATCTGCCCTGTCTAGCTTTAAGAATTAATTTGTAACTTCATTTGATTGTAATGTTCAAATTTCTTGTTAATTTTTTTTAAATAGATTATTTATTTATAATCTGACATAATATTTAAGAATAAAATGCTAACCTGAGGAGGTTCGTAGATAGCAGCTATTGTAGCTCTGATTCCCAACGGCACATCATTGTGTACCTCATACCTGCCGTACAAATATCCAATACGCTGATGGCCAGTTGTCCTCCAATAATCCAAAAATCTTTCAACTAGTTGTGGATTTTCAAACATTGCATTATCCACATGCCTATAAACCTGTAACACAAAAACAATTCCATTCAAATTTATGAAAAATGATTATACAAAGAATACAAATAAGACAATTTACAACTTTAAAACTATTCACAAACATAAAAATGTAGCAGTTAACGAAAAATAACGATATACATTAGAACCTGAATAAATAAAAACCGACATAATATAGTTTTTAAATAAAAACCTACATAATATAGTTTCAGCAGTTACTACATCTCAATGTCAATCAAACTTATTTTGAGAACAATATTTTTTTCAATAAATCCACTTGTGATAACATCCAGTTCTTTTGGTCAGCACAGAGTGTTTGCCAAGCGTGAAGTCAACCCAACACCTCAAATAAATGACTGTCATTGGTTAAGTGTTGTTGCCTGTGACGGCTCAGCCAATGACAGCCATTTGTTTGAAACGTGAGTGGTCTCCTTAAACGCTCCGTTTTTTGGCATTTATGTTGACAATAATATCAAAGCTATAATAGTAAAGAAAAATAGACAAAATTCAATAGAATAGATTAAAATAAAAACTTAAACCTAATAAAATAGTACTTGACAATTTACATAATTATCAAACATTTTGAGCTATAGCTAAGTTTACACTTTGAAGTACTACTGATCAATTATCCAATCCACCAATTTCCTTTTGAAACGGTAAACAATTCTTTCTTCTCTAAGAAGAGAGGGAAAAGGTACTGTATATCTATAACAGTTATCAGTTAGCTAAGTACTTTCGACTCAAAACATTTAATCAAAATTGAATATTATGAACTCTTTTCAACTGTTTTTTTTTTTTTTTTTTTAGTGTTAAAGTAAACTTTTAAATTAATAGCCTTTAAGTGAAATTAAACGAATCATTTTTTCCAGTGAAATGGACTAATTATTTTTTTCTAGTGAAATTTTCAGTGAATTAAAATTTTTCTAGTGAACTATCAAAGCTTTGGATAATATAGCCAAGTAAAAATTTGCGTGAAGAGCAGTTTTTACTTGTTTTTTCTCAATAAATAAATATACACGGCTGAATTTTTATATTCTAAACTGAGAACATAGATATTAGGCCTACATTAATTTGGGTGTATGGACAGTCTACATACATATTTTTCGTGTGCCAGCAACTTATTTGGAGATAAAAGAATAGAAGAGCAGTAAAATCAAAATGAAAATTAGAATAGATCTTACCTGTCTGTTGAGTGTGACGGCGCTTGGTTGACACTTTGAGCAAATTCCTCTAGGCCATGGCGGATGATCTTTGCATCCAGGTTTTATTCTACAATTTATATTTTCCAGCGACACAAATTTCCCTCTGAAACCACAGAACAGGATATGCAGGATATTATCGATTTTATGAGAAATGTCTTATACAAAATCCATGTTCCAACTTTCTTAGAAATTGAGTTTCATCTTTGATGGTTACTACTGTAAGGAACTTACTATATATATAATGTATAGCATGAGTCAACAATGATAAGACAAAAGATCAAATACATATCATTATTTCATACTAAACAAATATAGTGTATATGGTAGTAAAAAATAAGGCTGCAAATTGGTATGCAGTCCAGTGGAGTAATCGACTAAGAGAATCGATAGTCGAACGATCTGTACCAAACCCAAGCTAAACCTAACATATCGACTATCGATTCCCTTAGTCGATTGTTTCACTGGACTAAATGCGGAACTGCAGCCAAAAATAATTATACCATCAATTTTATTTACACTACTTTACAGTCGCATGAAAACCGTACTGTATAAAGTAAATTCGTATGGCTTTTCGTGGTGGGGAGACCCTTACGGGTAGTTCCACCTCGCCATTTTTTTAACGACTGCTTTTTTTATATGCAACCGGGACCGACGGCTTAACGTGTCCTCCGAAACACCGTACTGTATAAGCTAATACCATTCATGCCCGGTTTCTCTGCCGTTCAGTAGCTATTGATTCAATAGCGGCCCTAAGGCTTGTTTCACACATACTTGGCAGTCGGGTAACCGGTGTTCTTTACCCAGCTGTAGGGACACTGTATGAAAAGGAGCTCTTATACCAGATTTGTGAAATCATATAGGCCTAATACAATGTAATTATATGATGGGAAACGACACCAATTACCTACCTGACTGGCGGGTATGTGTGAAACAAGCCTTATAGCCGCTATTGAATTAATACTGAATGATTTACTGAAGGACTAAGAACCCGGGCATTAGACTATTAACTGGACGTCCTCAGCATTTGATATGTATTTATTTAATCCTCAATTAATAGAATTTATATTAAAGTTGTACTGATTACTGTAAAATGTGTTGAAACTAGAAAAACTGGAATTCTCACTAGGGGAGATTTGGATTACCAAATAAATCAGACAAAACGCCTGATAATGCGAATGGGAGACAATATTGTAGACTGAAAATTTTGAAAAATGCTGAAAGACGATTAAATAAATTCTATTTTACCATTGTATCATTTGGGGAGTATTCTACACAATTTATTACTGGCATATTTTATGATGTAATGTCTATAAAGACTGCTACTTTATAAGCTTTGAAAACTGATCAGTTTCATTGTTATTTAATGAAAATTAGATTGTTTAATGTTCTGGATATCCAACAGGAAAACCCTCTTTTTAAATAATTTGTCAAGTAAATAATATATGAAGATGATTTATTTACGTTTGATTATAATGGGTGTACGTTTTGCTATCAGTGTTATTTATCAACACAAATAGGCAGCAATATTTCTTAATTCAAGTTACAATGCCTTATTTTCAATACAAATCATTATGACTTGCCCTCATCATTTGAATCAATTGGTTTTAATTTCTTTAAAATAATAAAAATGTTTGATACTGACTTGTTGACTCCGGCAGTAAGTTTCCTGAGATAAGCATGAAATGACATGTGTTTGACACTCTGCTCTTTCAAATGTGCTTCATCGTACGATTCAAGAGGTGAACAATGTACACAACAAGCGTTTGAACCATGCCGACACCTGCAACAAAAAAATAATTCAATTACAACTAATAAATAACAACGTTACAAGGAACATTTTCAAGCCCTGACATCCAAAGCTGAATCGAATTTTGCCGACCATATCATTCAAACTGGACACACTTTTACTGACATCAGTACCAACCTACACATTCTACACATAAAATCTAAAGGACACGAACTCAACACCTTGGAACAATTTGAAATATACAAACACACCACACACAATAAACAAAACATTCTCAATGAACAACTAAATTTTAAATCTCACAAACTTTTTGATCACATTTTACAAAAACCACAACACTTCTAACCAAAAAACTGACATGATGATCTAGGAACCCACGCCTCTGAAGATGGATCTCATAGATTCGAAAGTACTCGGCCAGATTAAGTGAGTTATTATACTTATTCTTAACAAATATTTGACAGCAAGTCGGTAAATTTCACATGAAAAGTTAATAATAAATAACATTTTAATCAGATTAGGAATATTGATCATTTAACTTACATATTAAATTAAAATAATTTCAACTCCTTAACAGCATATTTTATCAACTTGCAGAGCATCTATGGGTTCATATAGGGTGCAACAAAGAATCTTATCACAAGTTTTTGGACAAATTACCGAATAGAAATGGTGAGATTTGTTTACTAATGCTTTTTTGTTTTTAGAATTTGAATATGATGAATAATATAATAAAAATATGTTAGTACTATTGCATTCGAACGAGACATGGTTTTCAATGCCCTTCATGAGTATTACCTTCAATAATTGTTTTTAGATATCTATTTATATATTCATTGTGTTAGGAATTATGTAGATATAGTAAGTTCGTTACAGTAGTAATCAACAAAGATGATACTCAATTTCAAAGAAAATTGGAACATTGGAATTTTTATGAAATTGAGAGAAGCAGAATGGATAATATCAATGGGTTCATTTTAAGCTATAATCAGATTTGTTTCCACAAAAATCTAGAAGAATCCAAATCAAAGTTATAATTTTAAGGAACTGAAATTTCGCATGAATCTCTTTTTTTGTAACAAAATTAATATAATCTTCTTCTTTCGTGTCTGGAAGCATCGTCAGATATTATAACGGCACAAAAGTACCATTAACTCATGTTTATTGCGTTAGTTGTATTTTTCTCGGTTGACCTTGATTGCATTTCAGTCAAATTCAATTTTTTTATTCTAGCCTACTTGTGTATTGTTTTTGTTCATTACTTTCTACGTATTCACGGTTTTTGGTCTTGATTTTTGCTTGTTGTTCCTCCCACCAGTGGGCATGACTTGTTATGGACTTCAGCCAATCAAAGACCTTCAATGGAGGTCAGTCTTTCAGAGGCTCTTTCTCCCTCAGCCAGTCGTGTTATTCTGTTTTTAGCATATATGCAGCTACACTGTACTTTAGTTTGAGATTGATAATGGTGTAACAACCGCAACTAGTATCTCACCGTTTTCAATAAATGTTGTTGTGACAAATTCTTATTATTTATTATAGAAACCAATCTGTTAAAGATAGACTAATAACATTTTTAATGGAACTCACTTGTAGACCTATTGAGCCATTAGTATGATTACCTCATTTTTAGGCAATAGTATCATGTATAGTTTATACAACATATCATACTTCATAGACCTCATGTGAACTCATGTAAACTCACTGTTTATGAGCATTTTGTTTACAGTATAAGATAATATAATAAACAAATAGGCTATATATTTATATGAATTGGCTTGGATTGCCTGGAATCTCAACACCTAGTAGTAAGGAACAGATCAATAGGCCACTTTCTATTTATTAAAAATAAGAAAGGGGCAGAGAATTAATGAATCAATCAAATGAATTTCTGAAATATTTATTTAAAAAATTAATTTTGTGAAAAAGTTATTTGCTGAAAAATCTAATAGCTTAAATATGGAAAAAAATTATCAATAATAAACAGATATCATAATTATAATCATAATCAAATTTATTTTTAAAACATTAAAATTTTTTCAATCAATTACAAAATAAAACAAAATCAACTTAACTTCAAATATGTGTTTCCCTCTTGGAAAACCTGTGTGGGATATTAATATTACATATTATATAATTATATGTAATATAATTATATATTATAATTATATTATATAATATTACATATAAAATATCATTTACAGATATTAATATTATCGATATTTACAGATATTAATACTTTGGAAGAACTTACAGTTTTTCATCGCGTTTTCTTTGCACTTTTCCATCCTGCTTCCACAGAATCTGATCAACTTCATCCTCTAGATAGGGCAGACTGCTATGTCTACTTTGAACTCCAGATGACTGAGAATATCTATCTGCAGACACTAAACATAACACATTCAAACATTAATAGGCAGCAAACATTTAATTCATCTGACGGAATATACACAAGCTGTGAGAATTCTATGTTTCAAATCCTTGACACCACACCCCAAAACACAATGCAAATCAATGATAAAATTCATCGATATTGATAGATCTTTCTAATCACACAGTAGTGTGTTATTATCAACCTTTATACAGTTCATTCTTTGAAATATACAAAGAATTATTCAAAAAAATGTAATTATTGAAAACTTCCAAGTTTTACAGTACCGGGTGATTGATTATTAGAAAATCGGCCGGTTGCACAAAAGCCAATTAATTTTATCCCCCGTAGAATGACGTCATTCTACGGAGATAAAACTTAATGGAGAAAATTTAGTTGCACAAAGCACAAATTACAAGCGATAACGCCGATTAGGCTAACCGGCCTAAGAGATAATTAACCGCCCGTTCACTGAGAATTAAATTTCAAGAACTCCCGTTAAGTTACATTTTATAGGTTATGTTTATTGTACCAGAACACGGAACTGCAAATTAGGTCGTAGGGTTTACAAAATGAATGAAATCTATTCAGAATATTACAATATTGAGATAGTTGAATAATGATTCACAATGAAATAATGATTCACTTCCAATACCAAAAATTGTTATCTTGAATGTCCTTTGAATCGGACTTTTTGCGACTCCCACCAGTGGTCAAAGACTTTTCTTTTGCTGATGGTGCCTGAACCAAAATTTTAGTTTTCTATTTCTGGCTAGTTAGGTTTCTTTTATTTCCTTTATGTTAATTTGTAACCTTTAATTTATTGTGTTGTAAAGTTGTGGCAATAAACAATTGAATTGAATTGATTCTAATTTCTAATAAACTCTAAATTAATTAAAACAAATTCCAATTGCAATTATTGAGTAAGTTATTCCTATAGAACCAAGCGTTTATTTTTGCCCTAAAAAGTTAATTTTATTCATTTTAATTGGGGTGGAATAAATTAAATTTTCTTCTTGAGAATCAGGAAGCATATTATGATGTTTACAGAAATTATAGAAGTTGAATGGTCCTTAGGCCTATCAGCACAACTACTCCTAATAGTAATAATTTAAAATAAATTCATCTGGTCCTTGGATACCCCGTTGTATCAGTTTATTTCATAAATGAAAAGTATCAATCTGCAATATTGACAATGACTTACTGGAGGTCGATGGGCGACTGTAGTAACTGTTTGAGGTGCTGGCAGTATCCATGGAACTGGTGCCTGGACGGGGATTATCCCACAGCACGGCGCCATTCAAAGGTGCCAGGTAGATCATGTCGCCATGGCTGAGGCCGCTTCCCGAAACGGTTTTACTGCGCGATGACACCAGTTCGCCTTTGTTGTTGCGCTCACGAAACAGGGAAAACGCAAAGCCAGACAGAGAGAACACATCGTGAACCTGAAAATTACGTTAGATAATCAAACAAATTTGATAATAATATATCAAGTACGAACTATTAGAATGATGTTGCAATTTCATTAGTGATGTAAAATACCCGGGGTAAATATCCAGGGCATTTACCTGGGTAAATACCCAAAATTCATAAATACCTGGGTATTTTGGGTATTTATGAAATCGAGCAAGATTAATTGATGTTTACCCCTGAATTTACCCCATATCATAATGCTTATTTAGAAGAACAACATGAGAAAAATGTAAATAAGGATTTTTTAGGTAAATGAGGATTGTTTTAGCGGTTATCTGTAAGCCGTTTAATATTTGCGAATGTGTATGTTTTAAATAAATAATGTTTAAATTAAATAAATGTAATTTGTTTAATTAAATAAATTTAATTAAAATAAGTTTGTTGAAGAAATTTTTTTATTGCTGATGATGCCCACATAAGTCAGAGACTTGTGCGTGGGTAATGAGGTGAATGATTACACATAAATGCCTGACGGTGGAGCGGGATTCGAACCCACGACCGCTTAAACGACAGCAAGCTGAAGATGCGACGCCCCAACCTACTGCGCTAAGCGGCCCGCCAATTATTTGCATGCAGTATTATTTCTGCAAGCGGCATGAGTGATAGAATTTATTTTCACATTAAATATATATACACATATTTCAATTCATTATAACTATAGTTATTTATTATTCTATTATTATTATTATTATTATCATGTTTGAAGTGTTTCTTTACTTTAGTTTGTTTGTATTATATATTTTTTCTTTTAGTGCCAGCATGTCATTTATCTTGTTTTATATTCTGTAATCTATTATATTTTTTTGTGCAGAAATAAAGTTTATTTATTAATATGTTATTATCATTGTATGATGTATTGGGATAGTCTGATTAACTAAGATGTAGGGATGATATTGAAAGTAATAAAACTTTCAGATAAATATGCAGGAATTCAGTGTTGCCTCTTAACTCCAATCTGGATAAACCTATTTTGAAAAATTCCTTCTGCCTTTTGGTCTAATTTTAAAGCTTTGTCATATAGTTTATAAAAGTATGGATTATTTTAGAACTAACCAAAAGATCTTGAACAAAAATCCTTTTAAAATTATTATTGGATCTTACCATCCTACAGACTGACTTTATATTATTTCCTTGGGTTAGTTTACACGTACTAGGTCAAATTTTCCTCTCTCTAAATACCGGTACTAATTATTACTTTTATAAACTTTTATTGTCATTTTCAATCAAATCTCCACCAAAACTTAAGAAAATCAGGACATGGGTATTCATTTCGATCATGCTTAGAAGTAAAAAGCTAGTGGGGACCATATGAAAATGTTTTAAACACATTTTATAATCATTTTACTATCCTTACAGGATAGCAATTGCAAAAAGACCAATCTTCTCTAAATTCAATAAAAATTATAAATACCCAATTTATAAATTCCTACCCACTGGGTATTTACCCGGCCCAAATCACTAAATTTCATAATTATAAACTATTTTCAACTGTTTTTAGTGATTCGTTACCAGTGAACTTTTAAATTAAGTCGTTAAGAGAAAAAGAATCATTTTTTACTTTTCGAGTGAAGTTTTTTAGCAAATCTAAATTTTTAGTCTGTGTTAACCTTAATGTTTTGGACAATGTTGCATATTTTTAATTTGTGAAGAGAGCAGTTTTGGACTTCAGTCTATTGTAATTTTGTCACAATAAATATATAAATTGATAAATAAATGCATATTGATTCCTTCATTTTGATCAATTCAACAATTAGAAAAAGGATTCTGGAACTATAAAAACCATACCTCAGTAATTTATAATGGTACGATGTAGCTGCTGGTATCCAAGCTTAGACATGACTCATTAAAACTAACCAAATCTATTCTGCTTGGCCATTGATAACTTTAATGATGTGTAAATAAAATTTTTAAATGTTATTACAGTATTTACTTTTGATAAATACATCGTCTCATTCATAAAACTACAGTTAAGGAAATAACTCGGTATAAAGATCGCGATGTTGAGTCATGAAAGGTCATGACTACAAAATAATTATTTTGAATATGAAGTCACACAATAAATAGAACTCACTAAAATTTTAAAAACAGTTACAATAAAATGTACTTTACACAGTAACATTATATCTTAAATTTGGCTCTAAGTTGACCTCTTGTACGAGTAAATTGTGTATCTATGTCAATTACTTGCTATTGCTGTTGTTATCTCAAACACAAATTTCAGTTCAAAATCTACACTATCCAATTGTTTGAAATTTGTAGTTGATGCTATCGCATTAATTACATACTATTACATAGAATTCTACATATTAATGGTTATACAGCAGTTCACGAAAATGGATATTCACAACAACTATGTATTTATATATTTAATAAGCTACTCACTATAGATACTCACAATTACTATTAGGTATGTAATTTAAAAGAAATAGGCTGCTGATAAGAAACTATTTTTATGTTGTAGTTTTAGAATAGTTTACTGACAAGTCACCTGTCAACTAAGTGAATACTCAAATATTGATGCAAAGTGAAAAAAATTAAAAAAAAGTTGAAATTTTATTTTAATCATTATTCACTATATTCAGCTACAACTAGTTTGCTATCGACCGATAGACTGGCTATCAAAGTATTCAATAATTTTTTTTAAATTATTGCTGGTGATGCCCACATGAGTCCGAGACTTGTGCGTGGGAAAGGAGGTGAATGATTACACATAGATGCCAGCGGGATTCGATTTGATTTGAACCCACGACCGCTTAAACGACAGCAAGCAGAAGTTGCGACGCCCCAACCAACTGCACTAAGCGGCCCGCCATTGAATTATTTGTTAGGGACCTACCTTGTTGTAGAAATATACAACAAAAAACAAAAAGACAACTTAATAAGTTGTCAAACTATTGAGATGGGAATTAAAATTCCTTCCATCACTCACTGAGAAAAATATGAATGCTCACTAATTCAGATGCTTTCTAATAAATTAATTAATTATATTGAATTCTATTATTTTCTATAATACCGTGAGACCTGGCTGGCTCAGGTCTAGTGTCAGAGTTATCAGGTCACATCTGAACAAAGTTCAGGGACTCTGACGTGACTTAACGACTGTTTTTAGATTGTTCATTACCTTCTCAAATAATCGGACAACTGTGTCACTCGACTGCACTTCAACTCTCTTAGTTCCTTCGGCAGATTGGACTCTCAATACCTGAGGAAAGATCAGATGAAATTTTATATCTTCTTTGATTATTAAAACATGAAACATAACAGCGTTACAAAAAATGTGCAATAGAACCGTCAAAATAAATGATTGATGAATTCAATAAATTATGATTAATAGCCTACATTAATAATAGATACAGATTTGGGGACATTCTAGGAGAAATGGTTTTATTTTCAATTCAATAAGAATATTCTATCAGTGGTTTGTCCCCTTGAGTTTTTGTTTCTTAGGGTGCTTACACTCGAGGATAATTACCGTCGCAAAGTCACATGTTGAAGAATGGTGTATGGCAGATTTCAGCAACGTGAATACCACCATTCCACAGTGATTGTTTGATTTTGCGATGGTGGTTATCCACGAATATTCATGGCGCTCCAATGTGCATTATGCATTTATACATGGCACGAAGAGTGCGCCCATAATTTTCACGGTCAAAGAAGGAAGGAGACCGGAGATAACAGATAGGTAATTTACTATTTATAGTAAGGTACCTCAATTATTCAAATGATTGGGATTGGATAAATAAGTACACCTATTAACTTGTGTAAATTATACCGTACCGTATAGAATATGATCATAATAGAATGGTCATTGCAATAATAAACACATTTCAAAACAATTAAGTTCTGAGTGAAAGTGAAATTGTAAGCTTAGTCCTTATTGAGAAAATAGGTCGACCAAATCAACCAAGAGGCAATCTAGAGAAAAGTTAACCTCATTTTCCCAATTAGCTATAAAAGATAGAACTGTACATACGTAATTCAAAAAAAAAACTCCAAGAGTAGTTTACTGTGACTTGATTTTTTAAAAATAATCACAAATAGATCTGTCAGTGAATTCATAAACATATTAAGCTAAATGTTTCCCATCAAACTAATATTCTCGAAGTTAGCCAAATTTATACACTGCAATCGACATGAAATTTAATTTTAGTGTTGAAAGGATAGTTAATTTGATTCGTCATTTAAAAAGTGATGATTTTGTACAAAACAAATGTTCCAACTGGAAAGATCTTATGCAATGCAACTTTGAGGTTATGTCAAGTTGAGGCTTCGTAATCCAATTTATTACATCAATTAAACAGGGGGAACTTGAATAGAGAATGTATGCACAATACTTTCAGATCTAATTATGCGATATTCAATTAGATAACCCCGTAAAATAAGTAGCATAACCTATTAGTTGAGGCTAAAGCCAGATGAAAATGCCCTAGATACTAGCATTGCAGTTGAAAATTCGGTAATCAATTAATAAAAACAATTATTGTTCATTTTTCTTAATTGTGGTATTTATAATGATAAAATAAATAAATTTTACAGAATTTTGTGATATTTGCGGACTTTTATTTATAAAACGTTTCCAAATCACAGCATAATCCAGAAACGAATTGTAATTTGCACGAAATAATCAATATTGTATAGAATGAATAAATGATAAATGTATTTCAATAATCTAGTAAACCCCCTCATTAGAACATCGTAATGACGATGCAACAAAGGCATGTTTACTACGGATGCAGAATGATGTTGGAAGTTTGATCAGTAGGAGATCGAAAAGGCTTTCTTCAAACTGGACAAGCTAAAAATACGCATTCATCACAAATTAGTTTAAATAACTGCTTTACTTTAGTACTTGAACTATGACTTACAATAGGTTTTGACTTCGACATTGCTAGAATTAATTTCACGCCGAGGCTCTTGTCACAAATATAGCTAACTTGATGTGATCACCGATCAGCTGTTCCCACACTTCAACTCATGTTCAAAACGATTCGATAGTCTGCTCTGCTGGTGACGCTAACGTATGACTTGCAACGGAAGCTTAATTCCTGCTGTAGCGGGACATTCAATTCGTTACGGTATTCGGCATACAGTAATTCAATTTCACAAAACATTGGAAAAGATTTCCATGTCTATATTGAATAAATTAAACATGACAACATTACTGCTATAAAAATTACAATAGTAAATTCAATAAATAAGCTGGAGTAGAAAATTATAGCAAAGAAAGATACAAGAAAAAATTGAAAATTGTTACTGTCAAAAATACTGTCATGCTATAGAAACAAGATCCTTTTAAGATTCTCTCATGCCCGGTTTCTCAGCCGCTCAGTAACTCATTCAATAGCGGTCCTAAGCCTTGTTTTACACACACCAGACAGTCGAGTAACCGGTGTTGTTTACCGAGTTGTAGGGACATTGTATCATAATAAAGCGCCACACACTTACCCGATTTTTAAAATCATAATTATGATACAATGTGTAATTATTATGCCAGGTAAACGACACCAGTTACCTGACTGCCGGTTATGTGTGAAATGAACATTGACTGATATAAATAAACACAAAATAATGTTTCCACCGACTTCAATGAAAATGATACTCAAAAATTCAATACTCATACTAAAAAGTTTAAAATAAAGTATTTACTTTAAATTGAGAAATTTTAAAATGTTGAAACAATGTTTTAAATGTTAATCTTTTGAAGTCAGCTCAAAATATCCTATGAACTTCTAAAATAATATAACATAAAATTTCTTATTAACTTCATGAAATATTTGGTGCTGACTTCAAAAGATTATTTGTATTAACATTTTTAATTTTCTCAGTTTAAAGTAAATACCTTATTTTAAACTTTTTTTTCGAGAGTATTGAATTTTTGAATATCTTTATTGAAGACGGTTTCTTTTTTGTTTTAAAATTTGTTTATTTCGAGCTTTTAGTTGAATTTTCAAACTTTGAAAACGAGAAATTTCTTATTGCCTACATTATGAAACACAGTATTTTTTTTATCAAATTAGCAAATCAATACAACATAAATAATATAAACTAAAGTAACTAAAATCCACCTATAAGAAAGTTAGTAGGGTACTCTGTACAATTCTACACTCATAAAATATTGTATTTAGGAAAATTATAATAGCGAAAGTCTTCTAAGTGATTTGCCCTTAATTCGTCATTTTAATTCGGTCCCTTTCGGAATAAATATACCTACACTGAAAAATTAATAACTGAAGAATATTGTTCAATTTTATTTTTTTGAAATTAACGGTCTCAAAAACATTTTTCACTCCAACTCATGATTGAAATCATTTATAACTTTATTGTTATGACTTCATAACATCAAATAAATTATTTAAAATGCTCATAATTATGAACAGAAATATTTTCCTGGATTTCTTGTTCCATATAACGATTTGCGTTGTTAATATTAACTTTTTATGCACAGAGCATAGAATAAAATGGAATTTATTCTAGGCTCCGTGTTTTTATGGAAAATTCAACAACAAATTCTACTCACAACGTGATGGACTGCCAATGGGCTCACCAATCTCAAACGTATTTGCTGAAATCTATCTCCAACACTGCGAAAACACTCATATACTCTTTAATAACAAATTTTCACAGAACATAATATACTGGCACAGATATGTAGATGATGTTCTATTGCTATACAGAGGAAACAAAAGACAATGTGAACAACTTCGATCATACATAAACAAAATACATAAGAACATTCAATAAACAGCTGAATATGAGCAAAACAATTCAATAAACTTCCTAGACCTCTCAATTACAAAGAACACAAACCAACAACACAGCTTCAACATCTACAGAAAACCAACAATGACAGATACCCTAATACACAGCACCTCCAATCATCCAACACAACACAAACACTCAGCATTCAGGTCAATGCTACACAGACTCAACAACACACCGCTATCCACCGACAATTACCACACTGAACTAAATACAATAAAATATCTAGCACAAGAAAACGGCTACAAACACGACCTAATTGACAAACTCAATCATAAAATAAGAAACAAAAAACAAAACACCAACACCACTGACAAAAAATACATCACAATGACATACATTAATCCACAATCAAATAGACTAGCAAAAATCTTCAAAAAAGCCGGCCACACCCATCTCATTCAGAACAAAAAACAAAATAAAAAATGCACTTACACTCAAAACCATACTGAACACAAACAAATACGATCTCCCAGGGATCTACAAACTGAACTGCTCTGATTGTAACAAATTCTACATAGGACAAACAGGCCGCACATTCAAACAACGTTACAAGGAACATTTTCAAGCCCTGACATCAAAAGCTGAATCGAATTTTGCCGACCATATCATTCAAACTGGACACACTTTTACTGACATCAGTACCAACCTACACATTCTACATATAAAATCTAAAGGACACGAACTCAACACCTTGGAACAATTTGAAATATACAAACACACCACACACAATAAACAAAACATTCTCAATGAACAACTAAATTTTAAATCTCACAAACTTTTTGATCACATTTTACAAAAACCACAACACTTCTAACCAAAAAACTGACATGATGATCTAGGAACCCACGCCTCTGAAGATGGATCTCATAGATTCGAAAGCGCTCGGCCTACAGATTAAGTGAGTTATACTTATTCTTAACAAATATTTGACTGCAATAAGTCGTTAAATTTCACATGAAAAGTTAATATTAACAACGCAGTTCGTCATGGAACAAGAAATCCAGGAATTTAATTTCAACGAGTTGCAGTCAATTCGTTGACTGTAAAATTGACTGCAAGTCGTTTAATTTACCATAAAAAGAATATTTTGTTCTTATTTTTAATTGAAATTAAGTTCACCTGATTGGTCAAAACGGGACATTACAGGCTTGTTTCACATATAACCAGCTTTGGGTAACCGATGTCTTTTACCCGGCATAATTAATTACATTGTATCATTATTTCGAAGATCGGGTAAGTGTGAAGTGCTCCATACGATACGGTGATCGGCCTCCCAAACGAAACTGGTTATCCAAATGTCGGTTATGTGTGGAACTATCCTATTCGAACAAAATTTAAATGAAGACATCGATGAATGCCCTTTTTTGTTTAAGATTGGGCCGATCATGGCGAAACTTGGATGGGACCACCGCTGAATGATGCTCTTTCATTTAATTTTTTTAACCGAAATCGGTTCAATAGTGTTCGAATAATTGATGTCCAACCATAAAAAACAGGTCGAACTTAGAACTCCTCCGGTTTGGAAGTCGGTTGAAAAAACTTCATTTTCTGAGATCTATTCAGAGAAGATCAATACGGAGGATACAATAGAACCACTTGAAAAAGGAAATTGACTGTATTTTAAATGATTATTCAGGGGTTTGTTATTGAAAAAATTAGCCCCAAAAAGGAAGATTCTCTTCATATCAGAACAAATAATGCAAAAAAGTATAAAAACATTTTAAATTGTGGTCCCTGAGTGTATCATAAATCCAGATCATAGAAGATGGTATAACCGTACTCTACCTATGTTGATAAGGAGCTCATCCTCAATAGATTTGACATTTTATATATATTTAACAGTATTCTGGATAAGCGGACGTTTTCAGATCTTATACAAACTAAAAACTTGGTGCTGAAAATGAATTTTCCACCAACGAACAACATTTGTATAAGACATATTTAACAAAATTTCCATTGTATTTTGAGAAATCCGTTAATCGGAAAGTATATAGTGGAACTTTAATATTTTCGCTCTTTTTCGGTCATTCCTAACAGTGTTAAATTTATAATTTATAGTTTTTATAATCAAATAATCTTTTTTCAAGTGAAATCGTTAGTGTAATATACTAACTAAAGTATTGTAACCTATTGTGTCATGTGGATTGAAGGTTGTTATTAGGAAATTCTGACTTTTTAGTCTGTTCAAGAGTAGTATTTACTTGTATTAAATCAATAATATATGGCACCTCCTGAAAAACCTACTGGTTTAGGAGGACCTTTGTTGTAATGATACTGTAAATAAATTGATTGGTTGTGTTTGAAATAATAACCATATGCAATCAAAGACTACTCAAGTTGATTTTATCACCTCCAAGTTTCATGACAAACCATCACAATTCACAATAGCATTCATTCTCACAGTTGAGCTGGTGCAGTCACCAAAATGTTATAATCTATATAAATAAAATTAGAGTTTTGTCTGTACATTTATCAGAATTGTATATTTTTTGGTTATTTTTACGTTTTATACATTAAATAAGCCGGAAATAGTCTTATCTCACTTTCTGTCTGTCTGTCTGTCTGTCTGTCTGTCTGTCTGTCTGTCTGTCTGTCTGTCTGTCACGGCCGCAAAGGTATTTTTCGCGGCCTTCTCCTCAAAAACGAGAGCATCGATCGGGATTTCAGTTATTGAACAGTATTGAAAACATTATTGACAATGTCTTTAGCTATAAAAAACTAAATTAACTTTTTTTTTAACAGAGTAATAAACGTTTAAAAACCAAGTACTGTGCGATTTTGGATACATTTTACGCGGCCTTCTCCTCAAAAACGAGAGCATCGATCGGGATTTTAGTTATTGAACAGTATTGAAAACATTATTGACAATGTCTTTAGCTATAAAAAACTAAATTAACTTTTTTTTCAACAGAATAATAAACGTTTAAAAACCAAGTATTGGGCGATTTTGGATACATTTCTTCCAAGTTTTATTACCACATAAGAATAAGAACAAATCACGTAATTTATCATGATATATCAATCAGCTGTTCTCAAATACAAATGGTGGGCCCTTCGCGGCGTTATTTACGCTGTCTGCAGACTTGTGTAGTCGGAGCATTGCAGTCTTTTAGGAAACATATGTCTGGTGAAATAAAGCTCATCTTATGTTTTATCAATTATTTCTTTGTTGAAAAAAAAACAAAATTTACTAATTTCAATTTATCAAAACAAAAATTAACATTTTAGGAAGGTGCGGTTTGTGCTAGGCTCTTGGGAATTCGCCAGGTAGCACTATTATTATTACCACATAAGAACAAATCACGTAATTTATCATGATATATTAATCAGCTGTTCTCAGAAAATATTCTCTCTGATACCTGTCACTGAATTGCTGATGTTCTAAGTTGTTTACAAAGGGCCCGTTCACACGATACAGTTTTTGTGCGGTACAGTAAATTTGCTGTATCAGTTATTTTGCAGTGCTTTCGTTTTCATGTACATTTCATATTGTATGTTCACACAATACTGTTTCGACTGGATCCAGTAAAAAAGCTGTTCTAGCCGATTTCCACATTCGGTTTTGTCTTCGAAAACTGTATCACTAAAATCAGCTGTACCGCAAAATAACTATCCGTATCCCGTGGCACATGTATTGTACCGGTAATGGATATGTTCAAAGGATACGCTTATTACGCTGGAAGCAGTCTTCAGATCGTCAGCATTGATCTTCTTCATTGATATTCTTCAGCATTGATCTTCTTATTAGTGAATTCCAGTGTCCAGAAGTGGAAGATATTAATTGTGAAAATTTAATTTCTCTAATATATGAGAGACCCGCCTCGTGGGACAAGACTCAAGATTAATATAAAAATAATGAGAGAAAAATGTGTAGAATATTGAAACCAGAATTTGCGTACTTTGATCAAAATTTAAGAGAAACCTTCAGTAAGAAACTTATTTAAAAAAATCTTACACAAATAAGAAAAATCTTACACAAATAATCCTGGACTGGAATAAATAAAACTGAACTGGAAGCGCAATGGTGGGAGTTGCTGGTCTCCTATCGGGCGCCTCCCCAGGTGGCGGATTGGGGGATGCCTCCTAGATATAGGTAGTACCGGGGAAATGAAATACCCGGGGTGGACCAAAACCAGCATAGAAACTGCTGCCTTGCAGATGGCGGTCAATGGAAATCCAAAGGCTAGGGGAAGAAAACCCCAATAGAAAATTGACTGCTGCCTTGTAGTTCAGCATTGGTTTGTTAAAGGCTAAGGAAGGAAACCTGAAAAAATTCCCTGGTCCTCCAGGTTGAGGGTTGGATGTGGGGCTAACTCCCCCACTCCATAAAAAAAACATTTGTTATGGAAGCACAAAATGATAGGAACGGACGGCCCTCAAGGAATTTAGTAAAGGAACAGACATTTAAACGATCGCTGGATAGGGACCGTTGGCGACAATTACTAGTGCAGGCCAAGACCCGTCCTCGGTTGTAGGGCCACTGAAGAAGAAGAAGAAGAAGAAGAAGAAGAAGAAGGAAGCGCAATGGAAGAAGGAGGAGAGCACAGCAATAAGCAGCAAAGCCGGACCGTGTGAACATCACAGTACAGTTGACGCCGTACAGTAAAAAAACCGTACCGCAAAAAAACTGTATCGTCTGAACGGGGCCTAAGCTGCTAACAACTTCATGATCGTTGCTATCAAAAAATCCGAAACATATTTCGTCTTATTTCTAAACATAATCCGTACGAAGGACGGGCACAATAGCTAGTAATGAATAAACCTGTATCGGGCTCATTTAAATGGATTCTTGTACCCAAATTCAAGAATAACATACATATTTGTTGCATACTTGGTTACCAAGTTCTGTAGACGTTTTTTGAGTTCTGTAGACGTTTATGTAGTGTTTGCAAGCGTGGAATCGACTTCACTCTTGGCAACTGCTTCATGTGTACTGACTACTTCCTCACTCGTGGTGGTTTATGATCTGGTCTAGTGCATTTTTCCATCTACAGTGCAACCAATTTTCAAAGAAAAAACAATCCTTACCTTTGTTGTTAAAAAACCGATGCTATTTTTGTCATTTATCGCAACTATCGCATTTATCGAAGTGATAGCCGCGAGCCGTAGCAGGTATCTGTTCGATCAGATAGATAAGCTGCGTTCTCTCTCGTAGGTCCTGTTTCTAACGGTGACCGATTAGATTGGCCAGCAAAAAAGACACTGTTCTCTGCTGAAAATCACTTCCCGGTGGTTCGGAACCCACCTAAAACTGTAGGTCCAACTCATCAATCACCATCATCCAATTCATTACCCACGCACAGGTCTCAGACCTATGTGGGCTTCATCCTCAAAAAAATGTAAATAATGAATCAAATATAAAAAATATTCTATAAAAAAATTGGTGGTTTAAATCAATGAATGTCATGAAACATCAATAGGTCTACTACGAATTATCCAATACTTTTATGTACATTTTTATTCTTAAATTTTTTTTGTTCTTAAAACTGTAGGTCCAAATCATAAATCACCATCATCCAACTCATTACCCACGCACAGTTCTCAGACCTATGTGGGCTTCATCCTCAAAAAAAAACTTTGGCGCTAAAGATGATGAAGCTATCCCAAGCTATATTCGCATCCAGTTTTCTGTTTCCCACTTTCCTTATGAATATTGACACAATTGAAAATCATTAAATCAATTGATTTCGAAAACATGCATCGATTTTTGAAAAACGCATCGTTTAAATGTTTTTCCAGATTTTAGATCATGATTTCTATTTTCAATGATAACTTGATCTGTGATTCTCCTTATCAATGCATATTTATTCAATAATTTCCCTTTTTTATAAATTTAAAGAGTGCCCACTAGAAGTAGAAGCCAGGAAAAACTTGAAATAAGGGAAAGCTAATGGTTTGAGCTCATTAACTTTGACTCAGCAAAATGCAATGGATTAAAAATTAGGGCCAAATTTCCCCAACATTGAAAGTAGTTTTAGCCTACATACATGACTTTATATTCTTAATGAATCAATCACCAGCTATAGAAAAATTGCTACATCATTTTAGCAAATAGAAGAAAGCATAGATCTGTTTTAATGTTGTAGTTCCATATTACTGTTACCTTGATAATTAAACATTAATAATAATTGTAAGTAATTTTACTAGTGAATTTAATACTTAATTCGTGTGATGGCCGTTGTTTAAAGCTTTTTCAGGCACAGCTGGAAGACTCTTTGAAGGCCTCAGAATGGTTCACAAGGTATCACAATGCGAAATGGCCATCACTCGAATGATAAGTTAAATTCACTAGTAGAGTTTATTTTTAATAATTATTCATGTTTGAATATCTTTAAATTGGTATAAGGTATCAATAGTTATATCTATAGAAACAATAGAATATCAATAGTTTTCAATAGAATATATTTTAATTGGTATCAATATTGAGATATCAAAGTTGGTTAAAAATTTTAAGGCTGGTGAAGCTTCTTTACAGAAGTGAAATGCATCCCTCAAGCATCTCCAATATAAGTGAGTAAACAATATACTGTATACGAGTAAAATACAGTGTGTTTTTTTTTGAGGATGAAGCCCACATGTCTGAGACCAGTGCGTGTGTAATGAATTGGATGATGGTGATTGAGGAGCTGGACCTACAGTTTTAGGTGGGTTCCGAACCACCGGGAAGTGATTTTACAGCAGAGAACAGTGTCTTTTTTGCTGGTCAATCTAATCGGTCACCCTTACGAAGAGTTCCCAGGAGAACGCAGCTTATCTCTATCTGATTGAACAGATACCTGCTACGGCTCACGGCTATTACTTCCCTAAAATATTACATTAAACATTTTATATACAATTTACCACCTTAAGCTGGGCATTCACGTTCCAACTTGCAGTACCACTTGCAGTACTGCTATAAATGGTCGATTACATTGGGATAGTTACTCGCTAAGCGAGTAGCGAGTAGGACGTTACTAACCGACCGTGCTACAGCAGCTCAGCATACCAAGCCAAATTATATTAAAAATTTAATTTCCAGAATCACCCTCATACTATGGAATTTCAAAGACAATAAACAATATTGCAACACAAAATTAAAATAATTATGAAGTTTACCAACAATTATTCAATAAAATTTCATCAAAACAATCTACAATATATCTCATCTGAACTGTTATGCTGGCAGTCTGCATGATTAAATGGCGGCTTTGGCCACAATAATATTGCATTTTGGTGTTCGCTACTCTGCCAGCGAGTATCAAAGTGACCAAATTCAAAGTTAAGAGCCTGTCCACTTTGAATTTGGTCACATTTGATACTCGCTGGCAGAGTAGCCAACACCAAAATACAATATTATTGTGGCCAAAGCCGCCATTTAATCATGCAGACTGCCAGCATAACAGTTCAGATGAGATATATTGTAGATTGTTTTGATGAAATTTTATTGAATAATTGTTGGTAAACTTCCTAATTATTTTAATTTTGTGTTGCAATATTGTTTATTGTCTTTGAAATTCCATAGTATGAGGGTGATTCTGGAAATTAAATTTTTAATATAATTTGGCTTGGTATGCTGAGCTGCTGTAGCACGGTCGGTTAGTAACGTCCTACTCGCTACTCGCTTAGCGAGTAACTATCCCAATGTAATCGACCATTTATAGCAGTACTGCAAGTGGTACTGCAAGTTGGAACGTGAATGCCCAGCTTAACGCACTCTCAGGCACTTTTCAACATCTTAATAATGATGGATACAAAGTATCAAAGCATTATTACATTTCAAATAGTGTAAATCATCTAGGGAAACTCTAGTTAGGGTGCTTGCAAAGTGGAGCAACAAATACTAAAGGATAATCACCATCAAAAGATGTAATACATGCCGTGAAATGGTGGTGTTCAAGCTGCTCCAATATGTCGTATATAACTGAACTGTATATGTTTGATTTTGCGATGGTGATTATCCTCCAGTATTCCCACAGCCATGATCATGCTTCATTTAAAAATACTTCAAGTAATACCTGGAGAGTGATAGCCGTGAGCCGTAGCAGGTATCTGTTCAATCAGATAGACATAAACTACGTTCTCCTGGACACTCTTCGTAAGGGTGAGCGATTAGTCTGGTAAGCAAAAAAGACTGTTCTCTGCCCGCGTGAATGGTAAAATCACTTCCCGGTGGTTCGGAACCCACCTAAAACTGTAGGTCCAGCTCACCAATCATCATCCAACTCATTACCCACGCACAGGAATCAGACCTATGTGGGCTTCATCCTAAAAAATAAAAGTAAATAATTCATCCTCCAATTTACAATGTATTAAACGATATTCTGCGCATTGGAGTACTCATCTCTACAGACATCTCTTAAAACTTAGGGACAATTTTCCCAATTGTAAGTAGTTTTAGCCTACATAGATACATGACTGTTATAAATACTGTTAAAATAGTGATGTATTTGTATATATTTCTACTAAAATAATTTAAGATGAATTTTCCAAATTAACGGTTATGATATTAACCAAAATCTTGACGTAAACGATTATAATAAAAGAAGCCGAGGAGATTATCACTTGGTGAGTCACAATAGTAGCTTATTCAAACAAAAACCTAGTTATATTGGTAGGAAACTCTACAAGCTACCGCAGTTTTGAAAGTCTTAAAAATATAGAAATATTTAAAAAAAATTGAAAAATATTTAGTTTAACTTTTTATAGTGTACAAGAGTTCCTTTCACATCAAAATTAAACCTCACCTCAACTAATTGATATAGTAATTATGGTATCTAGTGTATCATTGTTGATCTGACTTGTCTTATACTCCTTAACTGGAGTCTCCAAGACGTAATCTAAAAAAAAATGAGTTAGTAGTTAACTAATCCTATTTAAGGATTAAGTGATGTTTAGGTAATAGCGCAATTTTTTTCATATTGTCTACTTATCGAGCTTACTCACATGCTAATTTCACAATGAACTTAATGTTATCTCCATAAATGTGGTAACTTTCTTCTGGAAATTTAGAAGACAATTCCAATGTTTCAGAGACATTTACAACATCTTATCTTGATAATCATATACATTTTTTCATCGCAGAAACAATTGGATTTTTCGGAATATGCTTTTCTTATAAAAGACTATTCAATACCAAATTATCAGAAAATAATTAGCCAAAGGTTCAATAAGAAGCTTTGTAATTGTTGAGAACATTTATTTGATCAATGTTTGGTACATTTTCATATATTTTGACATCAAAGTCAACATAAAGTACACATAAATCACAGAAAGCAAGTAGTATGTATAATTTTACAAAAATAAATTCTATTCATTTTTCAACAGTCCAGTGCATAAAACAGATGGACATTTAAGTCACTCCTTTAGACTCCAAGAATTTTTTTGAAGAACACTTAAGTAATCTCAATGTTGTATTCACTCTTGGAAAGGAATGTTGTCCTAGTCTATTGCTTAGCTATATAAAAATAGATTTATTTATCAATTTGATGAAATAAAGAATGGAAATTGATTTCATAGCAACAAATCAAGATAGTGGATTTCTAAAATTCGGTGGTAAAAAAAACTGTTATCAACAGAAAATAATATTTAGAAAATTTTACAAATATATGTATTTACTAATATAAGATTTTCAACAGAGTAATCAAATACAGATACAATACAGACAAATCAAGATACAGTGGATTTCTAAAATTCGATACAGTAATTGAAAAAACTATCAACAGAAAATAATAATATTTAGAAAGTTTTACAAATATATGTATTTAATAATATAAGATTTTCAACAGAGTAATTTCAGCATCAAAAGTCATATTCCTAATTGTAACAGAATCAAAATTGCAGGAATAATAGTTTACAAAATAGGTTTTCTTTTCACTATTGCCTATTGATAGAATATTTAAAATTTGAGATTTTAGAAATATTTAGATTACGGTACATCAATATTTCCAATAACATGACAGTGACTACAGCAGCCGTAAAAAGGGGTTAACTCTAAAATATAATGCAGTAGATTGTAGAGGAAAATACGACAACTATGCAGATTGGAACATTAAAAGCTATCAAGCAGACATATAGTAATCATTTTAAAGCTTTAAAATGACTAAATTTTTTCAAGTAATTACTAGCTTTTACACATACAAATTGACAGACCTTTATATTTGTGCAATAACAATGATTAGGAACAAAGCTCTTACTTTTCCTGGTCAGATATTACTTTTAATAATATTTACCTTCAATAAAATATATCACACAATTATTAAATTTTGAATCCAAGATTAAATATATTATTCAATAAAAATTACATTAATTTTCCAATTGGTAATACATTATTGCATAACATCACAATGAGTAATATCAGGAGAATATTTTGACTAGGACAACTTATTAGGAATATCCTATTTGACAAACTTAACTGCTGAAAAAGGAGTGAAAAATGATTCTAGTACAGTAGGGTAACGGTAATCCGAATGCCCGGTTAATTCGGACATGATCTGGGCCGTAAGAGATGCAACACAAATGTACAGGCAAAGCTAAATCCTATATAATAAGCAGCTACTTGCTGTCATATATCGCCGAAACTCTAACACTGATGAATGAGGGATTCAAGGAGGAGAGGAAGAAGAATGAGAAAAATGAAAAAGAAGGGAGAAGAGAACAAGGGGACAAAAAGGGGAGAACAAGGAGAAGGAGAAAAAATAAGAAGAATTAAAAGAAAAATAATAAGATTGAGGAGGAGGATAAGATAAGACAAAATTCCTTTATTGATTCAATTTACAAAATTCCATACTTACTGATTATAAAGCATATTATTAACAACACAATAGATTGTATATGGTAAAGGTTTTGGATATTAACAATGAGATTCTATGAGAAGCATTTACGTAATAAGGGCGAAGTCTGGACAAAAGTTCGTCTATTTAAACTTGGCCTATTTGAAGATAATGATAAGAAGAAGGATGAGGAAGGATTGACAATTTAATAAAAGAGACAATAACAATATGTAACGTTTTAGATATTCCAATTCAATTGAATCGGGCAACCTGCTAGTTCATTATATTTCAAAACAGTTCAGAGGTGATGAATGTGTTTTATGAATGAGTATACACTGCTTAGTATTATTAACCCTTTCAGTCATACTGTCCTATTCATAGTACATCATTTATTTCGTCTTATCACACTCTTCCCTTTAGTCGTAGCTACAAGTCATGGTGTTCTATTTATATGCCATTGTTTATCTTTATCTGGATTGTGCTTCACTCTGTTGGATGAAAAAGTAACTAAAAATAACAGTTGATTCATAGAACTGATACCAGCTGTATGGAAATGGCTGCCAACATCAAGTTTTGTTTATTTTTTTTCTGCAGTTTCAACACTTTTACAAGTAAGGAAAAAATATTGAATGCAAGGAAAAATATTGTTATAGTGGAATAAATAGCATAACCATGATATAAAACTTCCATAAAATTGTTATTAAATGTTATATATCATGCCTAGGAATAGTACACGATGACTCAAGCCTTCCTAAACAATGGAGTCACAGTGTACTATTCCTAGAACATGATCAGCTGAAGGTAAAGTGATGTGTTTTGTTCTGTTCTGTTTCATTGTTTGTTCATGTATGTTGTTCGGATCAAAGTTCTAATTCCTATTAAAAATGAATCCAAATATCAGGATCAATAGGGGCATTCGGCCTGATAAGAAAAAACGAAGTGTATAGGAAGTTTTATCCTATTTGAATGATGGAAACTTATCAGACCTGGAAGACCTTGATGAAGACATCGAAAATGAAGTAGAAAACTTCACTAACCTCAATTCAGGTAAATATTTACATTTTTTATAAACTAATAAATATATTTATACAAATAAAATTATATAATTGGAATGAATAAAAAATAAATCAGTGTCACCACAAAATGTATTGAAATTTAGCCTAATGTTGAATTGCATTTTGTATGTTATAACATAGTATGCTAATTTATTCAATAGAATAAATACCTACTTTGTTGTGGAAAATTCAATGTAATAGGGTTGTTATTGCTTTTTTTTGTTTCTTTTCTCAGGAGACGACCAAGATGAGTTGGAGAATGAGTTGCTGTTTGATGAACTCCTACCAGTGCTATTTGAGGAGTCCAACTTCCATGTAATGAATAATTCTACACTCAACACACCTGAGACTGATGTTTCAACCTTATCTTCAGAGGTATCAAATAATGTATATTCTGACCCTGTACCTGGACCAAGTACCAGTTCTTGTGATCCTTTGCCAGCAAGAGTTGCAAAAGTGAAAGAAAGACATAATAGGAAATCTGCCAAAAATATAGCACTACACAATGTTGAGAAATCAGTGAACACTCCTGCTTTCACATGTAGTACCTTAGCTGAGTTTCAAAGAGAATATTTTTCAAAAGAGGTTTTGACAGAAAAATGCAAAATAAAATGGAGACTTATCTCAGAATTTGAAACTCCACCAATAGAACAGTTTGAAGCTGTGGAACCTGATGAAGTAGAAGATTCAATCTTACCAACTCCAGTTCAATTTTTTGAAAAATATTTCACCACAGAGCTACTTGAATCAATTGTGTATTATACAAATCTGTATGTGATTCAAAATGATGTACATCATTTCAACCCAACAAATATGACAGAAATAAAAATTTTAATAGGGATTCACTTATTGATTGGAAACACAAGCTATCCAAGAGTCAGAATGTACTGGGAAGAGAAATTTAATATCCCACTCATTTCTGAAGACATGAATGTGAACTCAGGCAAATATACATTTTGCTGATAATTCCAAACATGACCCTACCAACATTGACAGGTTTTGGAAAGTTCGCCTCCTGTTTGACACAATACAAGCTAGGTGCCAAGAGCTTCCCTTGGAAGAAAAGCTATGTGTTGATGAACAAATGGTTCCCTTCAAAGGAACACTCAATGTCAAGATGTATATTAAAAACAAACCAACAAAATGGAGCATAAAACTTTTTGTGCTTTGTGGTGAAAGTGGCCTCATGTACGATTTTCTTATTTATCAGGGATCATCTACAATATTTAGCCCAGAGTATTCTCAATTTGGCCTGGGTTGTGCAGTTGTTATGCAGCTTTCTGAACGTATTGGTGATACAAAATATGTTCAACTTTTTTTTGATAACTTCTTCAGCTCTTACTGGTTGTTCCAATGGCTGAAATCAAGAGACATTTATGCTGTTGGCACCATTCGTGTAGATCGTTTCAATAAACCACCTTTTGACCAAGATCGCGAAATAAAAAAAGTACAGAAAAGAGGTTTTATACAGCAGGTAGTAAGTGATGATGGTATAGTGCTTACCAAATGGTATGACAATCAATGTGTTGTCATGGGATCAAACTACATGGGAAAAGGGAATCCAGATTCATGTGACAGATGGGATAAAAAGATGAAGAGGAAAGTAGAGGTAGAACGACCTGAAGTTGTCAAACTATATAATAGTAGTATGGGAGGCGTTGATTTGATGGACTTTCTAATTTCAATTTATAGAACCTTCATTCAATCTAGGAAATGGACACTGAGAATGTTTTGCCATGCACTTGATTTATCAATTACAAACTCATGGTTGGAGTACAAGCAACATGCAACAAAACTAAAAACTCCAAAGAAGGAAATTCTAGATCTGATTCACTTCCGTTCCTATGTTGCTGAGGCCCTTATCCTGACTGGCAGTGTACCTGTGAAGAGAAGAGGCCATCCATCATCAGCAGAAGCAATGCCTCCAATGAAGAAAAAGAAAGCTCCAATAGCCAGACCAATGAACGACGTTCGTTATGACGGAATTGGACATTTTCCTGCATATATAGAGCCAAAAAAGCAAGTTAGATGCAAAATGGAGAATTGCAAGAGGAAGACTTACATAATTTGTTTGAAGTGCAAGCTCAGTTTGTGCATCTCAAGTGATAAGAACTGCTTCTTGAGCTTTCACACAAAATGATTTTTTTCGACTTTCATGCGTATTTCAAATTACTCAATATTATTTTACAATTTTTAACAATTTTCTATTTTATATGACTAAATAAACAAAATGTGTTCAATAATATTGCTGCTAATTATTTATTGGACCTAATCTAAGTGATTTTAGATATGTTACATTCAGGTGTGATGGGTGCTTGTAAGTCATGGTGTACTAAAAATAGGACATACCCATATTTTGAAAATGGGTAAAGATAAAATTAAAAAAAAAAAAATTAAAAATCGTCAAAAAAATAACTTAATGAATATACAAAGTTTCAATTTTTTCTCTCAATAAATAAAAAGTCATGACTGAAAGGGTTAATATCAATCTAAGACCAACTATTGCTTGTATGAACAATTGATATCTTAATGAACTACCTACCTTCTTCTTATTAGTGCATCATACATTTCGGTTAGTCCAAACAGGGTTCGGTCCCAATTTATTGTGTCGGATTATCGAGACTCTACTGAAGTCACTGCCCATTCCTAACTAAGTTAGAAGGTGTAAGATATATTATTGTTAATTTTTTATTGTAAATTCAACGACTTGCAGTCAATTTTAATTGTGAATAAATGATGTGTCATCTCACTTTTGGCCAAACGTGAAGATGATTCTCCGTGACTCAAAAACGTTTGGCCTAAAGTGAGAAGACATTATTATTATTATTTATTATCAATTAAAATTGACAGCAAGTCGTTGAATTTACAATAAAGAGTTGATATAAACAACCCACATCGTTATGGAACAAGATATCCAAGAATATTCAGTGCGTTCGTTAAGTTGCGCATATCCAAATAAAAGAGTCTGTAAACAGTAGGTTTTTTATGTTAGTTCAGTGGCTACTCCAAGATAGCACCACTGGTAATATAAACAACAGATGAGGCCTCTAACTGCAAAGCTTACATTCTCCCATTTTTTGAGTAAACTGCTTTGGTTGATTCTGAATCTCCATGTTGAAATCTATGGTTTGTTGCTATGGATACAAAGCAAAAGTAGCTTTATCCAGTTTAAAAATGGTTGTGAAAAATGAGTTAATTTTCAAAAGTTACATTCTCCACAATGCTCAACTGCAAAACTAACATTCTTCTCGCCAGCCAATAGGAGGCGTTGATTTAGTCACATGACTGTAGGACTGTTTACGATTACAGTTGTTGAGCTGAAGTGGTTATATTGGTGTGGAAAAACTCGTGTTTTTTAGTTTTTTATATAATATTATTGATATCATGGAAACAAATGTGAGACCAATAAATCGTTCAAATAATGAAAACCCCAGGAAAATCGTCCCAACGCCTGATAAGTGGAGGAGAGCAGTGACAAAGAAGAACAGGTATGCAGCATAACCTCATTTTTACAAGCCTAGGTTCTGTTTAGTTGAAATTTTGTAGACCACTTGGACTTTTAATTATTGTTCCTCAATAACACATCTCTCTATTTTTCAGTGTAGATGTAAGCCTAGTGTTTGCATAAATTTAGAATGTAATAGTTATTATAAAGAAGTTACAAGTATCCAATACATTAGTTCTCAAGCAAGACTGGAATCTTTTAAACAAGAAAATAGATCTCTGGACATTTCAAAGATCAGAGAACTATTTTTTAAATTTTATTTCAGATATGCTGCAAAGGGCTTCCCAACATTTCCCACCTGCAATCATTCAAAAGGGGCTATTCTGTGCAAGACGTTGACTACCCAGGACATAAGAAGATTCCATTCACAGTTTTATAAGGAGAAAGATAAAGTGTACAAAGACAACTTCATTTTAAAACACACTACTATGGTATCCATAAGGAGAAGATGACCCAAAAACAATAGGAACAAAGTGCAAAGTGCTCGAGCTAAGTATTTCATCCCAAACATCCAAAAAGACATGGTTTCAGTTTGTTTAAAAACATTTTTGAAAGCTTTGGGTAATATTTCAAGGTTTAGAGTAAACAACATTGGTAAACGGTTTTATGACAAAGGGGATCTGCCCAAGAAGCATCGAGGGGGTGATACAACAGGAAACAAGTTTCATGCAAAGAAAGACAGCATTATGGAGTTCATAAACAGACTTCAGTGCAGTGAAACACACTATTGTACTTATGCAACTGGTCGAAAGTATTTACCATCAGAGCTTATATTAAAAAACTATGGTGAATGTATATTGAATCAGAAACTATTGAAGAAGGCCTCAGAGTTAAAGAGCCATATTTTCGGTATATTTTTAACAGGTTCTATAACCTAAGGTTTGGGAGTCCAAGAGTGGATGTATGCTCAAAATGTTTGGAGCTTTCAGAAAAGATTAAGTTTTGCAAAGATGAAATTGTCAAAGCAGGATTGATGACTGAAAAACGTGTGCACAAATTGAAATCTTCAGCGTTTTACAACCCTTTCAAAGAAAACAAGAATGATATTTTGATTCTTTCATTTGATTGTCAAAAAAATCAGCCACTGCCCAATCAATCAACTTATTATCGTCGCCAGCTTTATTTGAACAATTTCTATGTTGTAAAAGGTTACTCAAAATCTAAGTTGACTAGAGCCAATATAACGTCTTACATTTGGACAGAAAATGAATACAATAAAGGATCAAACATAATTTCATCTTGCCTGTTTGATTTCTTAAACAACACAAATTTTGAATCATATAAAATTGTTTGTCTCATTAGTGATGGGTGTGGAGGGCAGAACAAGAATTCAATTTTGACAACCATGATAGGTTACTGGTTGCATCACTGTGGAACACCCCAGATTGAAGAGGTTCAGCTTGTGTTTCCTATGACTGGACATAGTTTTATTCCTCCTGATTGGGTGTTTGGAAATATAGAAAAATAAATTAAAAGCCATGAAGTTATAATAAGTACAAATGAGTACATTGAAATGATTGAGAATTTTGCTACAGTGAAACAGTTAGGAGAAGATGTAGTGATTAGGGACTGGAAGAAAACGGCACTGGAAAACATTAACAAACCCTCTGCTTGGCACTTTCGAATTCAGTCTTGTAAACGTTTGTACTTTATTAAACAACAGATCAATAACCAACTCACTGTTTTGGTTCAAGGCGAAACTGCATATAAACTCAGAGGTGAAAAAGAGAGATATGCTAAAAGTATCACAAAAAGAGGAAAAAGCTGGAAAAATGTAAGAGCAGAAGTTATTCCTAAAGGGAACTTTGTTGAAAAAGAACAGAAAAAACAAGATGTGGACTCCCTTTTGAAGAAACATTATGGTGAAACTTGGAGGGAGAATGAGAACCTATATTTTTTCAAACATGTCTTAGATGATCCACAACTTGAAGTTCCACCAAACGATGAAGAACATTGTCAGATTGCAGAGGAAATTCCCATTTTTCAAATTTGAACAGGTTTCTTTTAAATTTATGTTAATTTGTATTTGCATTTTAATAGCATTCAATAAACCACTTTCATTGTTGTGAACCAATTTCGTCTTCAAATAATTTAAATAGGCCTAACACTATTAATTTAATTCCTATTGAGATCATGTTTTCTTGTTTGAAAGATTCCATGTAACTGTCAAAACTAGTATTCTCCAAATATTCAAAGCAAAACTGACATTCTCCAATAATAAAAGTGAATTTTCTCCTATACGAATGAAAATTATGCAGTTTGAGTGTGTATAAACACAACAATATTGTCAATTCTACATAAAAAAGTATAAGAAAGGCACAAAATGTAAATATTTATTTAAATGTTTTTTTTTTTTACTTTCCCAATAATTTGAAAAAGTGGAGAATGTAAGTTTTGCACTTAGAGGCCTCAGATGTAAAGCTCATTATTGTGTGTACAGGTTACAACAGGTCTGCGGTATTGTTTAGATTACGATAAGGTAAACATGT
Organism: Conomelus anceps; assembly: GCA_948455865.1. Taxonomy (NCBI): domain Eukaryota; kingdom Metazoa; phylum Arthropoda; class Insecta; order Hemiptera; family Delphacidae; genus Conomelus; species Conomelus anceps. The sequence goes on along the minus strand of OX418225.1, from coordinate 39,649,070 downwards.
CGTTTTCCCAAGAGCAACAAGTGTTTCATCTTGAACAGTATTTAATGCCTCCAGATTTTTTCCTGTGGAGTTTATCTTAAAGGAAGGGTTATAAGAATAGGCCTCATACACTGAATGAACAGAAAATGAACATTGCAATGGAGATAACAATATTAGTGTAGGCATACTCCACAAAGTGTTAACAAATGTGCTAAAACAAATTCGGGCGTGTATTAATGAACAAGGCAGCCATTTTGAACATATGTCATTAGACAAAAAATGTTGGAAATAAGTTTATATGTTATTATATAGGCCTAAGTATATATGTTTATAAAACTTATAACAATAATAAATAAATAATACCATATAAAATATATTACTTCACAACCTTTTTGATGTGCGCGACTTAATGAACACTCAGTATTATTGCTTCATTGTAAAATAATTCACTTGTCAACAGTAATAGCATACTAATATTGTAATAATAAATAGTAAGACTCTTCATCTGAGCTGAATTTAGTTTATTAAATTGAATTGAATTTGTAAGCATATTGCAAGAATTAAAATAAAGTGGGATTTATTATTGCTTATGAAAAATATTACTTAAATGTATTCCAACATCACTAGCAGAGTATGGGAGCTGCATTGTAGTGTTGGCGTAATGACGTCACCATGTTTTCACGTTGCAAGCTACACCAATACCTACTATGGTTGTCCCAAATTAGTTGGCTCTGAAAAATTGCCATGCCAGCAGGTGATGGTAGAGAATCATCAGCCTCAATGCAAAAATTGACTACACTACCCGTACAGTGTTGCCTAGTCTACAAGTCTGACACTAGCAGTCTTAATATGGTTTGAGAACGCAGTCAGTTGTTGTTTTTGCTACACCCAATTTCTTAGAGCCGCCTCATTTCGTGGTGTAAAGCATAGAAGTGCATTTTCTTCTAGTATTTATTATCTACACACGATTTGCGCATGCGCAGTGCTTGTCTTCAAGTTATGACTTCATTGCGCCAGCCTAATAAAGTTTCTTATTGGATTCTCTAGCCTCCGGATACCAGTTAATATTAATAAAGGTTCAAATGTCTGCGTTTTGGTATCCAATAATTATTTGTTCACTACCGGTTTCAACCCTTAATTAAGCACATTGCCATATCGAATTGATTCAGAAGTTTCATGATTGATAAAATGATCACTAAACATAAAAACAAAAATTCAGAGGACACTACTGATGTAAAATCATTTATATCTGCTGATTATGGTACATTTTTTACATTGAAGAATGTTATGACGCAAAACAAAATTACTGTCTCATTCAAAACTAAGAACAATCTTTGGGTTTTATTAAAAGAAAGGCCTTCCATAACAACGCCCATATATAAAAAAAACTGGTGTACACAAGATTAAATGTAATGATTGTGCACAGTATTACATCAGCCAAACTTCACGATCTTTCAAAAAAAGATTTCAAGAACATATACCCAAAAAGTCAACATCATCCACTTTTGCAGAGCATTTAATTTAAAAAATCATAATTGCACCAGTATGGACCAGCAACATGGACATATTACATTTTTCAAAAGACTGTAAAAAATAAAAATAAACATACTGGAAGAATTTGAAATCTATAAGACTGTCAAACTGGACCAACACAATGTTTCAAACGATAAATTGTCATTTGCATCAAATTATATATATGACGTGGCGATTAGGTTGAATGAAGGGGAGGGGTGTTAGTGGCTACTTCAAGTGATAAGGAATTGAGCAGTGTATACTAAAATTTTGCACTGGCTGTCCGAACTTGTCAGTTGATGTGAGCATGTTACCTGTCTTGTTTTTTGTATAGGCCTATTCGTTTAGTGTTGTGTTTTTTGTGTGTCTTTTATCATACAACGTTCTATATAATGACAAATCGCTGATGATAAAATAACGTCTGTAACCACCTGATGATGACCCCATGGAAGGGTTGAAACCGGTAGCAAACAAATAATTATTGGATACCAAAATGCAGGTATTAGTAATAAAGCTGTTGCTTCGGTAGGTAGACATTTAGTATACTACAAAATAACTTATCTGATTAAGTTCTATTATAATAATGCATTATATTATCTAACTGGTAATCGTCTGTTTTGGCTGTCCTTTTGTTACTACAGCAGCAACTATTATAAAAACATAATGAAAGCTAACCGAAAAAAATTATGGATGAAATCTATAATAAATAATAAACTAGTAAATAAAATTGGTACAATAACAGTTGAGATCATTTATACAGACTTAATAAACATAAAGCAATAAATTTTATCAAGCTTATTAAATAGAACGATTATCAAATAAACTATAATATAAATAATGCAATAGTATAAACAAAAAATTTGATAAAATTTAATATCTTCAACCAACCAGATAAGCTGGTGGCAGCTCTAATACTGAGCGCCAGTCTGTGATTAGATAAGACTCTGGCTGGCATTGTTTCCTGCAGCCTTGGGGTTGAATCTCATTCGATGGATGTTTCTCATCATTCACCTCATTACCCACGCACAAGTCTCCAGACTCATGTGGGCATCATCCTCAATAAAAAGTCCTCCACACTTTAATAATAACATTACACTATCACTCTTTTATGTTATGCTTGATTTCTTCAATAATTAGACAAATAAGCGGTAAGATGAAATTGGTTGAGCAATATATATATATATATATATATATAAATAAAAATAAAAATAATTATGTTTACAAACAGGAATACTGTTTGTCATTTCTTTCTTTGATATTTCAATCTACTTACACGGTATATTTTCTTAGATCAAGGTGAAAACCATCAAACAGTGATGCTAATAATAGGTATCAAAGCTGACATTATGGGTTTTAGTTTTAAGAATTCAAAGTTCACAAAGGAGAATGCCTTCAAGAGGATTTATGCAACAAATTTCAAGTTTTAAACATGTTGGATGCATAGAAATTTAGTTATGAATATGTTTAAACCATTGGTTCCCAACAGGTGGTCCGCGAGAGCCTTGAAAGTGGTCCGCGAGGGTCTTAGAAGAAATAAATAATTATTGAGTAAAATGTAATTTAAAAAAAAAAACTAAATTAAGTTAACAAGTTCGATACGGCGGAGGTAGACGGAATAAGGTAGACCGGTAGACCGGTAGAGGTAGACCGGCGTAAGGCCGGTGTGGTGAGAGTGGGATCCAAACTGGTGGGAGTGGGAGCCAAACTGGTGGACTGACGTCTAGAACTCCTGCTGTCAAATCGGAACAGGAATCTTTCTGGTCAATGGTGGGGGTTGCCTGATCACAACCTGTGCGAACATTTCGTGCATGCGCAGAAGCATAGGCTGCGTAAATGGAATGAAGTGGAAAGGTAACTGGAATGCAACTGCATAACCAAACCTTTCCTAACCTGGCTAGATGTGACTGAACCACCTCTGTAAATTTGTCGTTGAAACGCAATGTACCATTAAATGGTAATATGGTAATAACATTTTTATCGGGAGGACACCATTTGTACGACTGTCGCTTTAACCGACCTAGTAAACAGAGGTGGTTCAGTCACATCTAGCCAGGTTAGGAAAGGTCTGGTTATGCAGTTCCATTCCAGTTTCCATTCCACTTCGTTCCATTCATGCAGACTATGTCCCCAATATCCCCCCTAGCCCCCCTTCCTCGTTTCGCCTATGGTGATAACAACACAAATTAATTGCCTATACAAATTATAATTAACCTCTTTGTTCATAGCACGCGACCATCATAAAGTTGTTGTTTTTCGTTTTATGCAAAAAATATATGATTTTTATTCAAAGCTATTCTGTTACTTGGATTGAACAGTATATTGTGCAGATGACACATCAATTGAGGGGAAGTTGTTTAGTGACAACAGCTGTCCGTGGTCACTGAACAACTTCCCCTCAATTGTTGGGCAACCCTCACCATTGACCAGAAAAATTCCTGTGCCGATTTGACAGTAGGAGTTCTAGACGTCAGTAACTAGTGGTGGTGGCAGGGGTAGTCTGCAACTTGCTGTCTTCAGTCGTGAGCATGAGTCGAATAGGTCAATAACTACACTACATTAACTACAACTTTCTATCCTTTTGAACGTTTTGATTTATGTGCTAAGTTTTATAGTGTTTGTTGAGATTGTTACTATTTGCATTCAGTATGCCTCCAAAGCGGAAATATGATAGTGATTATATTAAATTCGGGTTTACGTCGATTGAAGTGAACAAAGAGGTTAGACCTCAGTGCGTAATTTGTGCAGCCGTTCTCAGCAACGAGGCATTGAAACCCACAAAATTGGAACATCATTTGAAGACAAATCATGCAAACCTGAGTGACCGGCCACCTGAATTCTTCGCAGGTAAACTGGAAAATTTAAAGAAAATGAAATTAGGCAAATCTGGGACAGCTTATGAACAGTCAGAAAAACTACTCTCAGCTTCTTTTGAAGTAGTGCACTTGATTGCTAAGGCTAAGAAACCACACACCATCGGCGAAAATCTTCTTAAACCATGTATAATTAAAGCCATCGAGCAAGTTTTGGGGACTGAAGCTTCCAAAAAATGCAGGATATCCCCCTATCTAATAATACGATTAAAACACAAATTGATACAATGAGTAATGACATTAAAGAACAATTAATTGTTGAATTAAAAAAATCTCCATTTTTCAGTTTGCAATGTGACGAAACTACTGATGTTATGCAGTGCTGTCAATTACTAGTTTTTGTTCGTTATTTGGGCGACAACAGTATGTTCAAGGAAGACCTTTTAATTACTCAAGATTTGGAGACCACATCTAAGGGCAAAGATGTAATGAAAATAATTTGTGATAATTTAGAAAAGTATGGCCTTGACTGGAATAAGCTAGCGGGATTTTGTACAGACAGAGCCCCTGCTATGCTGGGATCACATTCAGGATTGGCAGCCTTGGTAAAGGAGAAGAACCCTGCTACAGTAACTATGCACTGTATGATCCATCGTCAAGCATTGGCATCATAAACACTGCCAGAGAGCCTAAAAAGTGCAATGGAGATGACCATAAATATGGTCAATGCAGTCAAAAGAAGCTCACTCAACAGTCGTGTTTTCAAGAAGTTGTGTGCAATGTTAGACTCTGAACATGAAACACTTTTCTTTCATACTGAGGTGCATTGGCTTTCAAAGGGAAATATGCTGGAGCACTTATTTGAGTTGAGAGAAGAGTTGAAAGTGTTTTTTATTGAAACAAAAATGCAGCGATTCTTGGAGGATTTGTGTGATCCAACTTTTGAGGTACAACTTGCATACCTAGTAGATGTTTTTGGACATTTGAACCAACTGAACTTGCAGCTTCAAGGATCAGGAAATGACAAGTTGAAGGGTGTTGGTAAAATTTTTGTTTTTGAGGACAAACTCCATGCGTTTTTGTGTAAACTTGATCTGTGGATGAAAAAGATTGAAGAGCAAAACTTTCAATCCTTCCCAACTTTGAAACATCTGGCGGACAACAAGAGCTATTCTTCTCATGTGGATAAAATTCTAAACATCCTCACACATTTAGGAACACTTAAAGCAGAATTTTCACAATACTTTCCTGAGTACAACAAAGACACAGATAATTAAAAAAATGATTCGAAATCCTTTCAGCTGTAAAGTCACAGATGTTCCCGAAAATATCCAAGAGGAGTTGATTGAACTGCAAAATGACAATGATTTGAAGGACACATTTGAAAGTGGCACAGATTTGGAAGAGCTGTGGTGTCAAAAGGCCATTTCATACCCATACATCCGGAAAATAGCACTTAGGTACCTTGTGCTATTTTCAACCACCTATCTGTGCGAGCAAGGTTTTTCAACTTTGCTGTTAATAAAAAATAAACAAAGAAACCGGCTGAGCTTAGGCAGCGACCTGCGACTAGCACTGAGCAAGAACCATTCACCGAGAATTCCTGAACTAGTAAAACAGATTCGAGCTCAGAAGTCTCACTAAAATAATTCCTAAAAAATATTTTATGTGCAATGAGAACATTTAATTTCTATTTCAACTAGTATTCTAATGAAAATGTAACTGTTGCTAAAATGTTCTAAAAATAAACAATTTGCTTATGATTAATGTTTTTTTTTTATTGCCTTTGAAACTATATATATATATCAATGGTGGTCTGTGCTACTATTAATGTCAAGTAAAGTGGTCCGCAGCCTGGAGTGAGTTGGGAACCACTGGTTTAAACCATCGCCTCCAACTCACAGGCTATCCTAAGTGGTGAGTCTAGTTTCCAAATAATGTAGTTATAATTTATTTATTTATTAAAGAAAAAATTACAATCAAGCAAAGATTCAACAAGCTATTACCCAAGACCAGTGTTTCCACTTTGCTTTACAATGTTTCCCTCCACAATTTCACAAAATTTCCCTCTTTTTCCCTTGCTCCAAAACTCAACTGCACATAAACAGATTCCAATGTTATCATCTTGTTCATATCCATGGTTACAAAACTATCAAAAAATTTACTGTTGTTAGAACACTCCAAAATCAATTGTCACAAAACTATCAAAAATTTACTATAGAGAAATTTACTGTTAAGATGACTTCAAAGCTTCCTGGTGGTTTGGAACCCACCTAAAACTGTAGGTCCAACTCATCAATCACCATCATCCAACTCATTACCCACGCACAGGTCCCAGACCTGTCGGCTTCATCCTAAAAAAAAAATTCCCTCAGTTCCCTGAACTGAAGCCCAAGATTGAGAAGCTTATTAAATATGTTACTTTGAATTTTATGAACCAAAACTATGTCAAGAATACATCAGTGATGGATATCAACCCTTGCCTGAAAACATAACATGTTGACTTAAACAAGATCTATCTGGGTGTTCAGGCAACAACTTTGCTAAATATGAAACAAAGAATAAACAAAAGGTAGACATGGACAAAGTTCTGAAGTCGGCCAAGCAGTTTTATATTGAGGCTATTCTACAAATAAAACAGTGATTTACTTTTGGAGAGTTCTATGAGGACTCATCGTTCTTAACTCCTAATAATGCTAACAACCTCAATCCTCCAACAGTAGGCCTACAGTTGCAAAAAGTACTTGCCATCTCATATAATCATGAATTTAGAGGAACTAGAAACTGAATGGAGGAATCAGAGCCTTCTTACAGCAAGTGCTTCTGACTTTCATGGTTACTGAAAAACTTTGTTTCCAATGACACATAATGGAAGGCCAAAATCCAACTCCTTGCCCATTTGAGTTAATTACTTTCTAAGTTTGCCATTTTCTAATGTTGTGGTAGAAAGGTTTTTCAGTGCCATTAAACTATAAAAATGATTAAATGAAAAGAGAAATAGGTTTGACAGTGATACTGCAATCCTTGCAATTAAGTACAGACTAAAATGAAGAAAGCAAACCTCCTCCCATATTCTACCTACATAATGATTTCACCATACCTCATCTCAAATATGTGCAGGCGAATGCTACAGCCACAGAATCAAAACAGATTTTATTTGGTTTACAGATTAAGGATGTAGGCTACATGAACATAGAAACGATTTTTTATATAGTATTAAGGCTTCTTTTATTACATTAAAACATGTATTTTGCAGTTTGAAGAGTGGAAGAGTAATAAAGAATTAAGTACAATAACAAAAAATTCTATTCTTTTTTGCAGTGCTCCATTTTCCCTCTTTCCCTTCGCCTTTCCCTTTAGGGTCTGATTTTCCCTCACAGTGGAAACACTGCCCAAGACTGCTTTCTTTACAAATTTTCAACTATCCAGGAAATTGATTTTTCCAGTAAGTTGAATATAGTTATTGAACAATTTCGTTTTTCATTTTATCCTGTCAATATTTAAAAACACTTTTGCACTGTTTCACTCAGTTGCTTTTCACACCACTTGGCAGCACCATCTGTAAACTCACTGGCTGTTGGAATAAATCATTGCTGGGACCCCACTGAGCAACAATTAACCTTGCTTAAATGCAATGCTTGGTTCTATGCATTCTTCACCATGTTCTTTCTTCTTTGTTGTCGAACATTGCTTCGCTATGAATTTCATCTTGAATTATGGATAAAAGCATCAAGATATTCATAATATTCTTCTTCATTGTCAAACACTGCATTGCTACAAACTTCATTTTGAATTATGGATAAAAGCATAGAGTTATTCATAATTCTCTTCTTCATTTTCAAACAATGCGTTGTTACAAACCTCATTTTGCATTATGGATAAAGACATAAAGTTATTCAAAATTTTCTTCTTTGTTTTTGTGTCGTTACAAACTTTATTCTGAATTATGAATAAAAACATCATCTTATTCATAATTCTCATCGCTATGAACTTCATTTTTGCATTATGGATAAAAACATTGAGTTATTCATAATTTTCTCTTCATTGTTGAACACCATGTTGCTATGAAATTCCTTTTGAATTATGGATAAAAACCTCATTTTATTTCATACATTTTCTTGTCATGTTTGAACACTGCTTCACTACAAACTTTATCTTTAAATTTTGGATCAAGACATTATCTTATTCAATACATTTTCTTGTCGTTTTTGAACACTGCTTCACTATGAACTTTATCTTGAATTATGGATCAGTGCATTGCCTTATTCAATATTGAACAATGACGTAAGCATTTTAATATTAATATAAACATTGACTTTCATCCTTCTTGTCTTCTAGTCTTGTTTGAAGACTCAGTGTTTTCATCACTCCAATATCAATGTTGAAGTTAATATAACATAACAATAGTAGTTGAAGTAACATAACAATATTCCTATTGATGATTACAAATAGTGAATAAACAACTGTAGTTAATTATATCTTTAACCTACCATGCTAAAGGTGCTTGTGCAAATTAGTTATCATATTTACCAGGACAAGAGAATTGAATGGTGAAAGATAAAATAAAGTACTCTTTGAATCATTTACCAATTAATAGCCATTAAAAACAATTGTTAAATGGTTTATCCTTGAACTCACTCAGAGCAACATGATCCTTGCATTGATTGAAGAATATTCTATTGTGATCTACAATGAACTTATGGGATATTGATTGTAATGTCACAAAGCGTTTTGTGACAGCAAGATATTTGAAATTAATATCATTAATTTCAAAAAGGGAGTGAGCGATGCTCGACTGAGTAGCAGTGGTGGGGGGAATAGAGGGGTGGTAAGATGGTACCGTATGTGCCGCATCTTTGGTGCAGCAGTCTTCCTGTAATCTACCACCACCTAATTAATTACTCCTCCCCCACACTCCGCCTACACACTGGCCTATAAAACGGTCAGCGCCGATTGATTCAGCAGACTTGAATTGTGGCTAGCTCATGGTTCATTTCTACTAGTATACCCAGTCAGAAAAACTACCTCTGTCACCATAAGTCCCCCATGCTTTCCACCTATTCCTCTCACCTCCTTCCTGAGCCTTGCAGTTACTGACTGCATACATTCGATCCTCTATCTCAGAGTGGTTTCAGAGCGAGCCCCTTGTGCAGTTCCAGACTGCATATCCATCTCCTATACCCTTCTTGTCATGGTTACAGACACGCAACAAGTCCCCTTGCAATTTCAGACTGCAAATATCCTTGCCTCTTCCTTCTCGAAGTGGTTACAGACCAGCAAGGAGTACTGCCCCCGAATTGAGTGGTTTCAGACTGCAAGCGTTCAGTCCTCTACCCTCACAACCCACCAATTCCTCAACCTTCTCATTGCAGTTACAGACTCGCAGTGAGCCCCTAGTGTGGTTCCAGACTGCATATATCCTTTCCTCCATCCTCTCGTTGCGGTTTCAGACATGCAACAAGTACCTTTTGCGGTTGCAGACTGCATACATCCCTTCCTACACCCTCTCATCACAGTTACAGACTCGCAGCAAGCCTCTTGTGTGGTTCCAGACTGCATATATCCTTTCCTCCATCCTCTTGTCATGGTTTCAGACACACAACAAACTCCTTTTTGTGGTTCCAGACTGCATATGTCCTCTCCTGTATCCTCTTGTTGCGGTTACAGACATGCAACAAACCCCTCATGCAGTTGCAGACTGCATTTCTCCTTTCTTCACCTCTCTCATCGTGGTTACAGTCATGCAACGAGTCCTTTTTGTGGTTGCAGACTGCAAGTATCCTTTCCTCCTTTTTCTCAGAGCGGTTTCAGACCAGCAAAGAGTGTGGCCCCCAAATTGAGTGGTTGCAGACTGCAAGTGTTCAGTCCTATACCCTTCCAATGCACTTCTTTAATTGAGAGGTGGATCCTCCAAGAGCTCAGTGGTTGCAGACAGCCAAAGCTTGTCACCTACACCCATGCCAAGCGGTTCACAGACAGCGACATGTGTTCCAACCCTGTCCAAGTATTCCTTGTTTCATAACAGAACCAACCATTCCTTCCTCACCAAGTGACAGCTCGCCCTGTCCGCAAGCAAAACCCTCCAGACAAAGGAAAGAAGTAGTAGGCCAGGATAAAGCTGCTAAAGAGTGGGATAAGCCTATGAAGAGTGTGGCCTCTTTTCCTAACCCCGCCCATTTCCCAACTGAGTCTAGTCAATCAGGAGAAAATCCTGATATCAATCAGTCACTACTCGAGGAGTTGAGGAGTGCTGATAGATTGGCGCCCAATGTGGGGCTTGAAAAAGGACACAAAAAAGGAGCTATCAATAGCTGAAATTGTAGCATTGCTACATTGTTCTAGTTAAATGTGGTACAGTTGGTCACACCAATTCATTCAGTGAGCCTTTGGTTTCACCCACTTCAACATTAATTTTATTATTTCTAGCTATAATATTTTATTTTCTTCTTAGGTATTTTTCATAATATTTTACTTTGCCTAAATCTCCTTTGTTGGTTATGTTACCAGACTGCCCTAGGTTTTGCTTTGTGCATAAACTTACCTGTTGCATCTTGTTTTTTGCAGCTTTGCACTGGCTCCTAAAAGATGATTTGGATTGTTTTGCCATTTCTTTGATTTCTAAATAATATGTTATAATTAACACCTTGATGCCATAATTATCAATTTTGAATATGAATTTGTTTACAGCCAGGATGTGTTAGTGATCTGTCTTCTTCTTTTATTTAAATATCTCTCTCGTTGTCAAATCCAGGTTTTCCTGGTTCAAGTGTAGATTGACACAAAATATTAATGTAACCTCAACACCTTGGTTCATGAGAGAATTCGAAAAATATAAAATAATTATTATGGACCGGATTTTGGACTTGAAACCAAAACTGCTATCCAGGTGACATACTTCCTTTTTATATTACTTTTCTGTGGAGTCAAGATTTCAAGATCCAGGTCTGTCCTCCACAGACCTTTATAATTTTCATTTAGTATGCTTAGGCATATCTTCAATTGTTTCAAGTTGAGAGTTTTATATCCTGGCCAGTGATCTTTTTAACTCAAGTTTTCAACTAATCTCTAAAACCTACCTACTGCACAAAAATCAGTATCTAAAAATTCTATTTACTTTTGTAAGGAAGACGATGAGAGATTATTCTATTGGCTGTTAATTTTTTATCTGTGATATTTTGAATTTTAACCTTTTTTTAAAATTATAGAGGCTATTTTCTTTTATTCTGGACCTTCTTTGACTTGAAACCCTTCATCATGTGTGTCTGTTAATTTTTTTAAAGCCTTGGCCTTATCAATCACAGCCTAATTTGTATTTTTACTTGTGAGTTCAGTACAATTCCTATGTGAAACAACCAACCTTAGTTTGCCAAGGTAGGTTGGTTGGTTCAAAATGAGCGATAAAGGCGAGAACATACAACAGGGAGTGCAGCAAGCATGCCAGGATGAAGATCCTACAGATTATTCATCTGATCCAAAGGTATCTTGGATATATAGACTACACAAAGAAGAAGCAGTACGTCTATTAGAAGATTGGGGGTTGCCCAGCAATGGTGTTCTAGTCAAGCTAAGAAAAAGACTTGTTGAACATCATAGGAAGCAGACTGTCCGCAGGACAGCCCCAGCTGAAGCTAGTGGCAGTGATGTCTGTGCAGGAACTCACAGTCAAGATATGGGTCAGAATGCAGAGTTCAGTTGGCCCAAAAATTTTGCATTATTGAAATCTCCATTCACTCAACGCACCCTAAATCAAAATCTTTCCAAGTTTAAAGCAAACATTTCCACAATTTTGTTTTCCCCTACTCTCCATCATCATGGCCAGTAAGACAACAAAGTACAATATGGAAATCCACAATCACACCGCTCTTGAGAAACTGGCTAACCAACTACAGCCTGTGACTATCTCCCCTGATCCTCCAGCTGTTAACCTTCCTGGGTCAGACTTCTTCTCATGATTGAACATGGCATCGAAAATCGAAACCAATGTTGGTGACTACTTCATAATTGACAAACATCCAGAAGTAGGGCTACTTAGCCGATTCTGATGCGGCCAATCAGAAGACAGGGGGGCGTGGCCACCCCCCTTCCCCCAGGTCAGACATTTTGTAAACGCCCACCCCTTCCCCCTGTCCCAGTCAGCCATTTTGTTTTTAAGGTCACATACCCCCCTTCCCTATGTGCCCCCACTTTATTCCCAATAGATTAAAGGGGGACCCCCCGCAAGCACCAATGAGAGAGGACCTATCCCCCCTGACCCCACCTCTCACAGAAGGTTCCCAATAAATATAGAACATACAGTTTTATATCTATATATACATGCTTGCAATTGTATATCTATATATACCTGCTTGCAATTACTATATCTATATTTGCAATAGCATCAGCCCCCGCCGCCAGATTTAGCTATTAATTGCATCTGCACACCTGCTACCTCCTGCTGTGATTCTCAAAGCCCTCTCTTTCGCACGTGCAGTGTTAATATACCCCCCTGCCCCCCACCCCCGGACAGTGCTTCAGATATTAATAATACTTCCGCCCCCTGCTGTGAAAAAAACTATTTCATAACGTTTAAAAGCAGAGCACGTGCACAAGTTTGTGGATTGTGCTCATTAACTTTTAACATGTTCTCTGCGGGAGTGAACCACCTACATCAACATGACAGAGATGAACATACATCTACTTTCTCTCTCAGGTCATTAACCTTTGCATGAATAATCCTGTCTGTGAGAGAGAGAGGCTTTCTCTCACTCTCTCTCAGCTTATTCATCAGCCTCGGTTGAAAATACAAATATGCTTTGCAATAATATTAAACTCATCTATAGCTATCAGTAAACAGAAACCTATACAATTTTCATGGTGAAAAATTGAATAATTCAATTAGTTATGAAATAAAATATGAGCATACAACGAACGAATATTATATGAGCAGAAGAATAAACGTATATTTTCCTTGTAAAAGACAAGCGGTTCCTGCTTACACAGGGGACTACTGGAATTGCTATTTTCTGCTAGGCCCAATTAAATTTATATAATGAAAGAACAAGTATATTACAATTGACTGAAGCACATTTGGACAAAAGACATTATGTGATTAGAAATAGGGACATAAAATCGCAAATTATTCAAATTGTTTCCCTCAAGGAAAAACATAGACGCAATGAAAGAAGTAGCTCTTCTGTTCTTTCGCACACGCTCTCTACCCTTGCGCTGAGTTGCTGCCGGAACGAAAGAGGAGAGAAAGAAAAAATGCGAGGATGCCGGCGGGTAGACAAGTTCAAATACGAGAGATGAGGCTGGGTGAAACACATCTGGCGAATCAATGTGCTAAGTAAAAATGCGTGATGAAAGGAAGGAGGTAGGGCGAAAACGGCAGAGCAGGCAGCGCATCTATAGGAATCCAACTCATTAGCTAATTTGGCACGCGTCGCGTGGGTAATCTATTTTTAGCCACCCTCTTTTTGTGAAACAACACGCCTCACTTCTCCACTACTCACTCACCGCCGCACACTTTGAGAGGAAGGTTCTTCTTCTACTTCTTCTTCTTCTTCTTCTCCTTTTTCTCCTTCTTCAACTGGGGGGATTCTATAATGACAGCGTGCTAATATGCTTATGGCCGATGCGTCTATAAATCTTTTTCGTATCAAAACAAGAGAGACCCGTTTTTGCACATTCTATTTGATATACTTTATAGCTTCTTATCATATTAAATCGCTCATAATGCGAAGTTCTTTCGAATAAACATTTTTGTACAGATCAAATGAGAAACATCCATCTTTAACAGATTTCTTTACACCCTTAGCTACGTTTTTATACAATTCATTCTCATCATCTACACATTTGAAACTATGCATTTTGGACCGTAATCCTACAAACTGTGTGATAATTGTCTCATCTTTAAATTTCCCAACTACTTTTTATTTTTAAGACTATATCATTTATGAGTGGACGTTCAATAAAGTGGAAAGAAATGTCTAAAAACAGTTAATCACTCAATAAATAGAAGACTCATAAGCAACAGTCTGATCACAACACATTGATATGCGTAAACACGCTGTCTTTATATATATATATATACACTATCAATCAGGTAGCACTAGATTCGTAATCACAGTCTGTATAAATGTTCATTGGATACATGATCACATGGGCTGTATAAACTACAACTGGATACGAACGTTGCGAGTAGCAAATGACAAACTGTCTGACTCAATACAGACAAGGAGATCCTTTTTATACGGGTTTCATTCATACTATCAACTTCCAGAAACTTCTTGAGGTCATGATTGCACACGATCTCCCAAAATGTCACTGAAAACTCTAGAGCGTAAAACCAACCTGAGCAACGAGAGTGAGACACATTCAGGGAGAGAACACTCAATCAAGAACAGTCAATTTGAGAAGCGTTCCATCTAAATGGCAGCGTAGTTTTAAAGCCTTGGAAAGATTTTAAATTGAGAAAGATTTAAATACATGATACGCTCTGTATATATATATATATATATATATATATATATATATATATATATATAAATCACAAACAAGCATTTTGGTTTCAAGAAGGTGCGCAAGTAGAAGGGTGAGAAGAAGTAGAAAAAGAAGAATAAGTGCTTATCATCTCAATTCCAAGAAAGCATGGCGTAGACTCACCATCATGTGTGTTGGGTACACTATAAAAGGTAACTCCCATGTTTTTGTTGAATCGAGAAGAAACATCTCAACAGTAATCAACTTTCTTAAACGTATTTTCTACATCACAATAGAATGTTCATAACACAATAACTGAGCACTAAGATAAGTTAAAATTACAATTTTGTTACGCTCGACTGTCAATTTACCAGAAAAATGAGTGCTTTATCTACAGAAAACGCACTGTTGAAATTTCTCACTTCCCTTTTTGTTCAAACGGATTCTTATTTCGAGTTGGAAGAGATTTTACACTTGAAATGAAGTTTTTAAAGAGCTATCGCAGTTGATCCATAATAGCCATTGGTTTATCAGATTTCAATGCACATTTCTAACAGCGTTTGGTATAACCTATCAATTTTGAAAGCGAAAGTAGAATAATAGAAACAAATTTAAATTTTGTTTCCTGATTGGAAAATTCACGCATTTTCACTCATCGAATGAAGAAATCCTTAGTCTTGCGCTGTCTTCCCTCTTTCTTAAAACATTCCAACTTTCAAAGTACATCTCCGCTAACCCAATCACACTTGTTTTATCACAATTCTTTTCCACCCTCCTTGTTCAAAAATTTTTATCCTACTGAATTATATCTCCTCAATTTCCTTTTTGTAATTGTGTTTCCTTTCACACTTTAATTTATAACGCCTGTCTGCACTGCTGGATCTCTATCGTGTTGGCAGAAAGGGCTGACAGAGGAAATGTTTTTAAACAACTTTTACATTGAAATTCCTGAAAATCTCCCCTCGAGCAAAGAAAGTAGTACCGGTACACAATTCTTTATTGCTGCAAATTTACATTATAATAAATGAAAGGTTGCAAATTAACACAGAGGATATAAAAGAAACCCAACTAACCTGAAATAAAAACTAAAATTTCGGTTCACACACCACCAGCAAAAGAAAAGTGCATGTAGGATTTCAATTAGACCCT